>CM041810.1:14191916-14719416 GCA_023376895.1 Aspiorhynchus laticeps | reverse complement strand
TCATTTTACTGTGTAGTTTTGGAGAAAATTAAAAGCAAAATCACCCCAAACAACAAAATGCGTCATAGCACTCGCACTGTGTCCCATTTTCCAACACTAATAAAAAGTGTTCCTTTATAGGTTAGCTCATTCTTCTAATTTATATTTATTCAGAGTGACCCTGACTATTACTGTATTAATTGTCAAGTCATTTTACTGTATAGTTTTGGAGAAAATTAAAAGCAAAATCACCCCAAACAACAAAATGCGTCATAGCACTCGCACTGTGTCCCATTTTCCAACACTAATAAAAAGTGTTCCTTTATAGGTTAGCTCATTCTGTCAATTGATATATATTCAGAGTGACCCTGACTATTACTGTATTAATTGTCAAGTCATTTTACTGTATAGTTTTGGAGAACATTAAAAGCAAAATCACCCCAAACAACAAAATGCGTCATAGCACTCGCACTGTGTCCCATTTTCCAACACTAATAAAAAGTGTTCCTTTATAGGTTAGCTCATTCTGTCAATTGATATATATTCAGAGTGACCCTGACTATTACTGTATTAATTGTCAAGTCATTTTACTGTATAGTTTTGGAGAAAATTAAAAGCAAAATCACCCCAAACAACAAAATGCGTCATAGCACTCGCACTGTGTCCCATTTTCCAACACTAATAAAAAGTGTTCCTTTATAGGTTAGCTCATTCTGTCAATTGATATATATTCAGAGTGACCCTGACTATTACTGTATTAATTGTCAAGTCATTTTACTGTATAGTTTTGGAGAAAATTAAAAGCAAAATCACCCCAAACAACAAAATGCGTCATAGCACTCGCACTGTGTCCCATTTTCCAACACTAATAAAAAGTGTTCCTTTATAGGTTAGCTCATTCTGTCAATTGATATATATTCAGAGTGACCCTGTCTATTACTGTATTAATTGTCAAGTCATTTTACTGTATAGTTTTGGAGACAATTAAAAGCAAAATCACCCCAAACAAGAAAATGCGTCCTAGCACTTGCACTGTGTCCCATTTTCAAACACTCATAAAAAGTGTTCCTTTATAGGTTAGCTCATTCTTCTAATTTATATGTATTCAGAGTGACCCTGACTATTACTGTATTAATTGTCAAGTCATTTTACTGTATAGTTTTGGAGAAAATTAAAAGCAAAATCACCCCAAACAACAAAATGCGTCCTAGCACTTGCACTGTCCCATTTTCAAACACTCATAAAACGTGTTCCTTTATAGGTTAGCTCATTCTTTCAATTGATATATATTCAGAGTGACCCTGACTATTACTGTATTAATTGTCAAGTCATTTTACTGTATAGTATTGGAGAAAACTAAAAGCAAAATCACCCCAAACAACAAAATGCGTCCTAGCACTTGCACTATGTACCATTTTCCAACACTCATAAAAAGTGTTCCTTTATAGGTTAGCTCATTCTTCCAATTTATATTTATTCAGAGTGACCCTGACTATTACTGTTTTAATTGTCAAGTCATTTTACTGTATAGTTTTGGAGATAATTAAAAGCAAATTCACACCAAACATCAAAATCCATTGTTGCACGCATCATCTCTGCATATACCAACACTCATAAAATAGTATTTGAGTTATGGCAAATTCACCCCTAACATCAAAGTCCATTCTTGCACTTACACCATTCCTCATTTTCAAGCACTCAGAAATTTTTTTTCCTTTATAGGTTTGTTCTTTCTGTCAATTGATATTTATTCATAATGACCCTGACTGTCTTCATTTTCAAGGCATTTTACTGTATAGCTTTGATGAAAATGTAAGACGTGATATGCCTGCAAAGCTGTTTTTTTATTTTTTATCTTAATCTTCAGGCTATTGAAAAAAAACGTACTCGGTTACTGTCGTAACCTCGGTTCCCTGAGATACGGAACGAGTACTGCGTCTTGATAAAGACGCATATGGGAAAAAGCCTTTTTTCTCCTGAACTGAAGTCTATTTCAATCACGCAGTGAAACTGCACGACTATTGGTTCGTGCAGTGGTAAAAAACGAACCAATGGGTCGGCAGCGGAGCTGCACGAACCTATGGCGACGATTCCCGCCAGATCCCGCCAAAATGGGCGGGGAATCTGGCTATATAAGCGGTCGTTTCACCATAGGATCCTCAGGTTACTTCGACTGAAGCGACGACTGAGTCTTGCAGCTACCTGGCACGGCAAAGTACGCAGTTCTCGTTCCGTATCTCAGGGAATCGAGGTTACGACAGTAACCGAGTACGTTCCCTGCCGATACTCCACTCGTACTGCGTCTTGATAAAGACGCATATGGGAACTGAATTTAATCACGCCGTGCTAAGGTAGATGAACAACTGTATATACCTCCATAAGCATAAATGCCCATAGGGAAGTAAGTAGTATACTTCAGGCTAAAGCGAGCTAAACTCATAGAGGTCATGCTCGGCCTGGATGATCGTTCCATATGACTCCTGTATACTCCGTTAACCGGAGTATGCAGGGTGCCAATCAGAGAGCCTGAGCGCATTGCGGTCAAGAAATCTCTGACAGGATTGTTCCCACAGCGTATGTATACAAGCTCATCTAAGCAGAGAGGACTCTGGCCTGTAAGGCCGGTATGTCCAGGTTATAAGACCTAGCAAATGTGGACGGAGTGGCCCAGCCAGCCGCCGCACAAATCTCTGTAATGGACACACCGCTAGACCACGCCCATAACGAGGCGATGCCTCTAGTCGAATGGGCTCGTACTCCAATGGGGCATTGCAGGCCCAAAGACGAGTATGCCAGCATGACAGCATCCACTATCCACTTAGAGAGTCTCTGCTTCGTGACCGGATGCCCTTTGGCGCGGTTACCGAAGCCAACAAAGAGCTGTTCCGTACGCCTAAAGGGGGCGGAACGCTCAAAGTAGATTCTCAGAGCTCTGACAGGGCATAACAAGGATAACTCCCGGTCCTCCTCAGACGGAGGAAGCGCGGAGAGCGTGATGACCTGAGCTCTGAACGGGGTTGAAAGTACCTTAGGTACGTAACCATGCCTTGGTTTCAGGACGACCTTGGAGTCGTTAGGCCCGAATTCCAGGCAGGCAGGGCTAATAGAGAGCGCCTGCAGGTCTCCAACTCGCTTAACCGACGCTAGTGCTAGTAGCAGAGCAGTTTTCAGCGAAAGTGTCCGGAGGTTCGTAGACTGTAGCGGCTCAAAGGGAGGGCCTTTCAAAGCCCTCAGTACAGTGGGCAGATCACATGTAGGGACAGTAAGGGGCCGAGGTGGATTCAACCTCCTGGCTCCCTTCAGAAAATGGACAACTGAGTTGTCTCTGCCTACCGACTGGCCCGCTATAGGGGCATGAAAGGCCGCTATAGCTGCTACGAACACCTTGAGTGTAGAGTGAGAACGTCCTTTATCTAGCAGTTCTTGCAGAAAGGACAGAACCACCGCTAACTCAGAGGTAGAGGGGTTTTCACCACGGTTGAGGCACCAAGTGGAGAAAACAGACCACTTAAGGGCGTAGAGGCGTCTCGTAGACGGGGCTCTAGCCTCAGAAATGGTGTTTAACTCTCGCTCTGGGAGGCCAGTAGGCTCCCGTTGAGCGGCCAAATGTAGAGAGCCCACAGCTCGGGTCGAGGGTGCCATATTGTTCCGTTCGCCTGAGAGAGGAGATCCCGTCTCAGGGGCACGGGCCAGGGGGCTGCTGTCAGTAGCTGAGTCAGCTCTTACAACCAAGGTTGGTTCCTCCACAAAGGGGCCACCAATAGCACCTTGTGACCCTGTTCCCTGACACGCCTGACGACCTGTGGAAGCAGGGCGATCGGGGGAATGCATGAAGGAGGAGGTTGGGCCAGTCGTGGGCCAACGCGTCCCTGTCCTTTGAATAATAAATTGGGCAGTGAGAGTTGTCTTTGGAGGCGAAAAGGTCTACTTCTGCATTGCCAAAGATCTTCCAGATCTTCTGAACCACCTGCGGATGGATCATCCACTCCTCTGAGGGGACATTGCTCCGAGATAACATATCCGCTCCTTGGTTCAGTCTGCCCGGCAGGTGTGCTGCCCTCAGCGAGCGCAGGTTGAGCTGAGCCCATTCCAGAAGGCGATCTGCCAGAATAAAGAGGCGCTTCGAGGAGACACCTCCCTGGTGATTTATATAGGACACCACGGACATGTTGTCTGAGCGAATCAGCACATGGCGTCCTAGACAGCCCAAAGGGTAGGACCGTGTACTGGTAAGCCACTCCCTAGAAGGCGAATCTCAAGAATCGTCTGTGATGGGGGGCCATCTGGATGTGAAAGTATGCATCTTTCAGGTCCAGAGAACAGAACCAGTCCCCTGTGCAAATCTGCGAGAGGATCTGCTTCAGCGTGATCATCCTGAACGGCCGTCTCATGAGGGCGTGATTCAGGCGTCTGAGATCGAGGATGGGCCGGAGGCCGCCATCCTTTTTGGGGATGAGGAAGTAACGGCTGTAAAAGCCTGACTCGCTCAAAGCTGGAGGAACCATTTCTATGTCTCCTTTTTCCAGCAACGTCATCACCTCTGAGCGTAGAACGCGAGCATTCTCGCCGTGCACCGAGGTGGAGACCACGCCGCTGAAACGCGGGGGTCTTCGAGCGAATTGGAGTGAATAACCTCGTTTTATTATCCCCATAACCCACTCTGACACTCCGGGGATGGTCTGCCAGGCCTCGGCCCGCGTGGCAAGGGGTTGGATAAACTCGAGTGGCCGGCTGCACGGAGGCAGGGCACTCGTGAGGGGCGGAAGAGGAAAACTGCTCTTTTTTTGAGAATGTTTGTGTTTTATTTTTTCCACTATCACAGTGGACGGTTGCATGGGCGCTTGTACGGACCCTGTAGCAACAAACACAATTTCCTCTGCACCCGGAAGAAAACGGGGTGCAAAGAGGTTTCTCATGAGAGGCCTCTTGGTGGGCGGTCCGGCCATGGCGGGACTCGACCCTCTCCTCTTCCTGTCCTGCAGATCAGGAGGACGCCGGAGGCGCAGGGTCCAATGCTATCTTGGGTCGGGGGCCCTGGCGCTTCGGAGGGGGGTGGCGTCTGGCTGAGCGTGAACGTCCTCACGGCTGCTGAGTCCTAGCAGGCTGAGGGGCGGAAACGGCAGGTGCAGGTTTCGCGGGCTGCTGAGTCAGCGCAGTCCTGGGGCGACTCTGAGCAGCTGCTGGGCTGGAGCGCTTGGGCAGGAAGTGTCACATAGCCTGTGATGCCTTCTGTGCCTCTGTGAAGCGCTCAGCGAATCCTTCCACCGCAGGTCCAAAGAGGCCGCTGGGGGAAATTGGAGCATCAAGGAAGGAGACCCTGTCCGCGTCCTTAATCTCCGTCAGCGTGAGCCACAGGTGGCGCTCGATCACTACCAGGCTGGCCATAGACCTTCTTATGGCCTGGGCGGTAGTCTTGGTGGCTCGCAAAGCCAGGTCCGTTGCACTTCTCAGTTCCCCGAGAGTCGCAGGATCAGGCTCAGACTCATCTATGGCAGAGAGGAGCTTGGCCTGATAGACCTGGAGAACCGCCATAGAGTGGAGCGCTGAAGCCGCCTGTCCAGCTGAAGCGTAGGAGCGTCCAGTGAGCGCTGAAGTGGTTCTGCATGGCTTGGACGGGTGATTGGCTTTCGCCTTCCAGCCGATGGCAGTGGGTGGGCAGAGATGTGCAGCCACTGACTCATCCAGTTGAGGCATCCTCTCATATCCCTTTTCTTCAGCGCCGTCAATTGTAGTGAGGGCGGATGAAGTGGAAGTACGGAGGCGGGCAGAGTAAGGGGAGCGCCAAGATCTTGTGAGCTCGTCGTGAACTTCAGGGAAGAACGGCGATGGTCGTTGCTGAGGGGCCTGACGGCGCCCTGGCAGAAACCACTTATCCAGACGGCTGCGAGAGGGCTCCTCTGGTGGAGACCACTCCAAACCCAGCTCTTCAACCGCTTTTGAGAGGACACGGAAAAGTTCGGCATCCATCCCGGCTTTGGCGGCGCTGGGCGCGGGCAAACCTGAGGGGGCGGGGTCAGTCACTGAGCCCGACAGCTCCTCAGCATCTGAAGCTACCAGTGACATGCTGTCATCGGCCAGCTCATCGTCACTTCCCCCGAACGAGACCAGATCGCTCATGCTTGCAGAGGGACGCTGGTCAGGTTGGGAAAAAAGGACGGGAGACACCTCTCTGTGTGGCGAAAGCGAGGCACGCGGGATCTGAGCTGGCGTGAGCTCGCTCTCAACCGGGCGCTGAGAACCTCTGCCCCGCTGTTTTTTCCTCACAGGTCCCTGGGAGGAAGAAAACGGGAGGGCGCGAGGGGCGGGGTCGCTCTCTGAAAAGAAAGCGATCCGCGAGCGCAGAGAGGCGAGACTGATGCTCTCACAGTGAGAACAATCAGAGCCAGCGAGTGCGGCATCTGCATGGGATTTCCCCAAGCAGGAAACACACTCGCTGTGACCGTCATCGGCGTGCAGGGGGGACCTGCACGAACCGCAGTAGCGGCGCGGCATTATAACGCCGATTTGCTCTTTTAGAGACTTACGTGATAATCGCCGGATGGCAGCAGCGAACGGGACCGGAACTGCTGCGATGCGTAGAAAGGCGGATCAGCCGAGCAGATCGAGGTCGCTGGGTCCAGCTGCGAGGCGTGTCAACGGCGAGTAGGCTTCTGGGTCAGTGTAGACGAAGTCGTCGTCGCTGAAGGAGAAGAAATCTGAGGATCCTATGGCGAAACGACCGCTTATATAGCCAGATTCCCCGCCCATTTTGGCGGGATCTGGCGGGATCTGGCGGGAATCGTCGCCATAGGTTCGTGCAGCTCCGCTGCCGACCCATTGGTTCGTTTTTTACCACTGCATGAACCAATAGTCGTGCAGTTTCACTGCGTGATTGAAATATACTTCAGTTTTTTCAATAGCCTGAAGATTAAGATAAACAATAGTAAAAAAAAAAAAAAACAGCTTTGCAGGCATATCACGTCTTACATTTTCATCATGCCCATTTTGGCGGGATCTGGCGGGAATCGTCGCCATAGGTTCGTGTAGCTCCGCTGCCGACCCATTGGTTCGTTTTTTACCACTGCACGAACCAATAGTCGTGCAGTTTCACTGCGTGATTGAAATAGACTTCAGTTTTTTCAATAGCCTGAAGATTAAGATAAACAATAGTAAAAAAAAAAAAAAAAAACAGCTTTGCAGGCATATCACGTCTTACATTTTCATCAAAGCTATACAGTAAAATGCCTTGAAAATGAAGATAGTCAGGGTCATTATGAATAAATATCAATTGACAGAAAGAACAAACCTATAAAGGAAAGATTTTTCTGAGTGCTTGAAAATGAGGAATGGTGTAAGTGCAAGAATGGACTTTGATGTTAGGGGTGAATTTGCCATAACTCAAATACTATTTTATGAGTGTTGGTATATGCAGAGATGATGCGTGCAACAATGGATTTTGATGTTTGGTGTGAATTTGCTTTTAATTATCTCCAAAACTATACAGTAAAATGACTTGACAATTAATACAGTAATAGTCAGGGTCACTCTGAATAAATATAAATTGGAAGAATGAGCTAACCTATAAAGGAACACTTTTTATGAGTGTTGGAAAATAGTACACAGTGCAAGTGCTAGGACGCATTTTGTTGTTTGGGGTGATTTTGCTTTTAGTTTTCTCCAATACTATACAGTAAATGACTTGATAACTAATACAGTAATAGTCAGGGACACTCTGAATAAATATCAGTTCAAAGAGTGAGCTAACCTATAAAGGAACACTTTTTATGAGTGTTGGAAAATGGTACACAGTGCAAGTGCTAGGACGCATTTTGTTGTTTGGGGTGATTTTGCTTTTAATTTTCTCCAAAACTATACAGTAAAATGACTTGACAATTAATACAGTAATAGTCAGGGTCACTCTGAATATATATCAATTGACAGAATGAGCTAACCTATAAAGGAACACTTTTTATTAGTGTTGGAAAATGGGACACAGTGCGAGTGCTATGACGCATTTTGTTGTTTGGGGTGATTTTGCTTTTAATTTTCTCCAAAACTATACAGTAAAATGACTTGACAATTAATACAGTAATAGTCAGGGTCACTCTGAATATATATCAATTGACAGAATGAGCTAACCTATAAAGGAACACTTTTTATTAGTGTTGGAAAATGGGACACAGTGCGAGTGCTATGACGCATTTTGTTGTTTGGGGTGATTTTGCTTTTAATTTTCTCCAAAACTATACAGTAAAATGACTTGACAATTAATACAGTAATAGTCAGGGTCACTCTGAATAAATATAAATTAGAAGAATGAGCTAACCTATAAAGGAACACGTTTTATGAGTGTTTGAAAATGGGACACAGTGCAAGTGCTAGGACGCATTTTGTTGTTTGGGGTGATTTCTCCAAAACTATACAGTAAAATGACTTGACAATTAATACAGTAATATTCAGGGTCACTCTGAATATATATCAATTGACAGAATGAGCTAACCTATAAAGGAACACTTTTTATTAGTGTTGGAAAATGGGACACAGTGCGAGTGCTATGACGCATTTTGTTGTTTGGGGTGATTTTGCTTTTAATTTTCTCCAAAACTATACAGTAAAATGACTTGACAATTAATACAGTAATAGTCAGGGTCACTCTGAATAAATATAAATTAGAAGAATGAGCTAACCTATAAAGGGACACTTTTTATGAGTGTTGGAAAATGAAAATGATGATATATATACATACATACATTACATACATTACATATATATATATATATATATATATATATATATATGTACACACACACGCACACAAACATTAAAATTAAGAAATAACAATGAATAAAAAACAATAATATTAACATTTATTAACATTAATATGATAATTAGTGTACAATGCAAAAGTTTATGTACAAAAACAATGTATTTACAGACATTAAAATCAAAAATAAAAGTTAAAAAAAAGCAAAAGTGTAAAGGAAGCGCCGGTATGACAGCTTCTTTATATGGAAGCGTATGTGTAGCAAAATTCAATTTGCAATGTAATATGCAAAATGTCAATGCAATATGTAAAATGGCAATGTATTTCTGTATTTAAATTTACATTTTCCCATACATATGTGCAACATTTAGTGCAAAATGAAAATGAAAATTCAATTATATAATTTAAGTTTGCCATTTTCTACACTAGTTTTAATATGCATATTAAAAACATATTTTAAAGCTTTATAAGTTGCAAAATGAAAATGAAAATGTATTACCCAAATTGATTAGATATGTTTAACATGTCCAAGCAAAAACTGTAGCAAAATGATCATTTAAATGCTGTTTTTCCTAAATGCATTTACACTCAGGGGTAGGACACTTGGGATTGCATTTTCATCGTGAGACCGCGGGATAATTGTAGCAAAATTCAATGAGAGTTTCAAAATGCATTCTGAGCCAATGGTGTAGCAAAACGGTGATTTAAATGTCTTTTATTTTTCTTAAATGCATTGACACTTACATATATGACGTTTCAATTGCATTTTCATTAAATACCCCGCGATGAATATAGTTTAAGTCATTGTGGATTTGAAAATGCATTCCGAGCGGAGCACGCCCCCGAGCTGTCAATCATTACATCGAGGCGGGGCTCGGCAACGGGACGCACAATAGGTCAATATTCACCATTAACCAAACGCTTTTCACCTGCCTGAACATCCCTGCCCGTTTACGCTCGGATTGATGAACATAAGCAAACAGACAGTGCTATTCTACACTTATTTACTACCTTACCTTATATTTTATTACTCTTTTATTTTTAATCCGTAAAATAGCGCGTGTTCCATGACACCCAGGGACGTGCAGAGAGTTCCTCAGGGGAGGGGCTCAAATGTGAAAAAAAAAGTTGCAATGTGAGAAAAAAAACAAAAAAAAAAACATTATAGGTCAAAAGTTTGGATACATTAATATTCATTAAGTCACTTATGGTCATCAAGCCTGCATTTATTTGATCAAAAATGTAATATACTTTAAAATACATTTTATGCAATGCTTATTTCAGGATTCTTTGAATAAAATGTTAAATAAGAACAGCATTTTTTCAAAATATAACTTTCGTAACAATATACACTACCGTTCAAAAGCTTGCGGTCAGTATATATATATATATTTTTAAAGAAATTAGTTTTTATTCAGCAAGGATTTTTTAAATTAATAGAAACAGTGATAGTAAAGATCAACATCGTTAGAAAACATCTCCATTTTGAATAAATGCTGTTCTTTTAAACTTTTTATTTATCAATGAACCCCAAAAAATTATCACAGTTCCAAAATAAATAAATAAAATTAAAAAAAAAAAAAAAACATTAAGCAGCACAACTGTTTCCAACACTGATAATAAATCAGCATATTATTATGATTTCTGAAGATCATGTGACACTGAAGACTGGAGTAATGATGCTGAAAATATAGCTTTGATCACAGAAATAAATGATATTTTAAAGTATATTAAAATAGAAAAACGTTCTTTTAAATTGTAATATTTCACATTATTACAGTTTTTCAGTATTTTTGATCAAATAAATGCAGGCTTGATGAGCATAAGACACTTTCATAATGCTGCATTATCAAAAATGGTAATATAATAAAGTCCTTTCCTGTCACCATTTCGGCAGCCTACACTTCACATAACAGGCCTGTAGGTGGCACTTGGGCTTCATGAACTATAGGAGTTTCATGAAACGGTGTAGGATATCATACATAAATATAAGTGAATTCAATAGCCTACTGATTACCATTTTTTTTGTGCAGTGCTTTTGTAGTCATTCAGCATCTATTTTCTCAGCGATGCAATTTGATTTATAAAATGAGACAAACCGCAGATCCAGATCGCTCCATAAATAAGCTCGTCTGTCCATGTCATTTTCTACCGATTTATGAATAAGAACGGAGAATGACCGCTCCACTCCACATTATTGTCCAATGAAATTTAAACTTGAGCCAGATCATGATTGGTTGGTGTATTATAAATGACAAACGATGAATTATAATTATTTATAATTATTTTAGAATATTATAATATTCTAAAATATATAATATATGGATTTTTAATTAAATCGACACACTAGCTTTGATTATTGATGAAAAAAAGTTTAAAATATTGTTTGGTTTATTTTTTTCCTTCCGTCGACCCACTCACTGAAACAACTATAGGCTATTAGGTTATGGCTTGAGAGCCTATGGTTTCTGAACAGACTGGAATATCAGTCAGTCAAGCGAAGCGTTCGCAACCATAGCAACACTCTCTGCACGTCCCTGGGTGCCACGGAACACGCGCTATTTTACGGATTAAAAATAAAAGAGTAATAAAATATAAGGTAAGGTAGTAAATAAGTGTAGAATAGCACTGTCTGTTTGCTTATGTGCATCAATCCGAGCGTAAACGGGCAGGGACGTTCAGGCAGGTGAAAAGCGTTTGGTTAATGGTGAATATTGACCTATTGTGCGTCCCGTTGCCGAGCCCCGCCTCGATGTAATGATTGACAGCTCGGGGGCGTGCTCCGCTCGGAATGCATTTTCAAATCCACAATGACTTAAACTATATTCATCGCGGGTATTTAATGAAAATGCAATTGAAACGTCATATATGTAAGTGTCAATGCATTTAAGAAAAATAAAAGACATTTAAATCACCGTTTTGCTGCACCATTGGCTCAGAATGCATTTTGAAACTCTCATTGAATTTTGCTACAATTATCCCGCGGTCTCACGATGAAAATGCAATCCCAAGTGTCCTACCCCTGAGTGTAAATGCATTTAGGAAAAACAGCATTTAAATGATCATTTTGCTACAGTTTTTGCTTGGACATGTTAAACATATCTAATCAATTTGGGTAATACATTTTAATTTTCATTTTGCAACTTATAAAGCTTTAAAATATGTTTTTAATATGCATATTAAAACTAGTGTAGAAAATGGCAAACTTAAATTATATAATTGAATTTTCATTTTCATTTTGCACTAAATGTTGCACATATGTATCGGACAATGTAAATTTAAATATAGAAATACATTGCCATTTTACATATTGCATTGACATTTTGCATATTACATTGCAAATTGAATTTTGCTACACATATGCTTCCATATCTTTACATCTATTTAGACTGCTCTCAGCACCCGTACCGTAAGTGCACGATTAGACGCGCGTGTTAAAAAAAAGTGCGGCTGGCTTGACCGTGCATTTCAAAGCGCGGCTGGCTTGACCGCAGTCCCCTTTGGCCACCCCACTCAAAACTGCCGTTTTTGTCCCTTTTTTTTCTTGACAAGAAATACATTTATTAAGACGCGGAACCGGCGTATCTCTTTATGACCTCATAAAACGGGAGACTTTTCAGACGCGCACTTCAGCTTCGCCTCAGCGCCAGGCGCAGGTCAAACGAGCGTGGAAAGAAACAGGAACCAAATGAGCTTCAGTAGAACAACAGTGAACTGCGGTCTGATGAGATGCTGTTAGGCTATATATCAGCAAAACAAACTTTCCTGTCCTGTCAGCCGTCACAGTGCTCACGGCGCACACTCTTCAACTTTACGCGAATATAATATCTTCATCATAAATAATGCGCGCAAGAAACTATGAGTTCTGTCGTCAGTTAAGTCATGAAACTATCAAAAAAGGCAATTAGTGCATTCATGTATGTATAGCATCACATTAAAGAACGTCTCTCAAATGCACGTAGCCTACTAAAATATTGTGCAATTCGAGATCACAATATAAGCAAGCTGATGTTTTTTTTTTTTTTTTTTTTTTTTTGTATGCACAAGTAAATATGAACACAGTGCACTTATACTAGAAAATATGCGCTGTTTTTATTTTTTAATTTGTAAAGTACAAACGAAAAAACCATTTAAATGCATAAAATAACTCATTTTACTGACATTTATACAATGTCAACTGACATTGACTTCCGGCCATTTTTTTTTTTTTCTTTTCTTTTTTTTTATTAACCAATTCTTATCACTATCTGCATGTCTCATCAATGAGTATGCAATGATGGAGAACAAGCTTTTAGGGGTTTTGAGAACCAGAATCAAGCTGACTGAGAAATAAAGCTATAGTGATCCCCTTTATTAATATACCTGGAGGTGAGGAATAATACACAAGTTGTCATGTTCACTCAGCATTACTTGATCTAATTCATAAATATCTCAATTACAATTTAGTAGAAATTAATTGTATTCCGTTGTGTTTTAAGCACTCAAACAGTCCAATACTTTATAGTCAATCACATTTTTATATTGAAATAATGAATATTGCAGGGAGGTGGCCCCTCCTTGGCCACCCCTATGAAAACATCCTGGCTCCGCCACTGATTCATAGCCTAATCAAAGAAGTATTAAGATAATACATTTTTTTTTTATTTGTGGTTATAAAAACAGACCTAAGCCAACAACAGCCTTTAAAATGATTTAAAATGCATTATATAAAAACAATGAGGCAACCCTGCTGAAAAAAACTATAGAACCATCACAGAAAATGCTAACACCATCACAAATTAATCACAAATAAATCACAAATGCCATTACAAACCATCAACTTTTAACCATTAACACCATTAAAAAAAAAATGGTTTTCTGTAGTGTGTTTTGGGGCATATTCCATTAGGATTTATTTGTTTTAACAAGCCACCAATAGAAGGTGACCAATTACCAGTAGAGGCCAACAGGGTCCATTACAGTTTCCATTAAAACCAATACAAGTCCCATTAGAACCAGTAAAACCATTACAAATTTTGTGATCAGGTGTCTATTGTTTTTTTCAACATTACATGTTATAAATGCCTGTAAAGGGAGCCAAAGGCCTGGTAATTGCTGCTGTTACACTTACAGGACGATCAAATCCTTGTTTAATAGGCTATTGACCAAACATTTCATTCAAATATCCACTTAATCTTTATTTTTTGGCCACCTTTTTGCTATAGATGACACAGCCTCTATAATTTCTTCAACAAAAAAACATGTGGACATCACAACCCTTACAAAAAATTAACCATGGTTTTCGTAGTAAAACTACTTAATTTTCTTTTGCGTGATTTCTGAATGCTTGAGACCATAAAATCAATCAGACAAGTGTATTACTGCCATAGGTAACTGTATAGAGCTACAATTGTAATTTGTAAATAATAAAATTTAATTACAATTTATTTACTTTTATATTTTATTAAAGTTCTATTTTGACCCCTATTGTATGTGGTTTTTAAAACTTCCATAATATTTAAGGGAGGGGGCACAACAATAAAATCCTGCTTAGGGCACCCATGTGGCCAGCAGCGGCCCTGATGTGGACCACGTAAAAAGAGTGACTCCGATGCAGTTATATTTGTATATAAATGTATACTTTCACTGGAGCACCTAACCCACCCCTACCCTAAACCTACCCACCTCTGAACAATAGAAAACACGTAACAGGCAAAGATAAGTGCAGTCACAGGTATTTATTGCAAAAACTGACCATAAACAAGCAGTATAAAAGCATTACAAACAAGTCGTGTAGCATTCCAAGTCTTCTGAAGCCATACGAAGTCTTTATGCGAAGAAGAGAGTAAAACACAAGGTTTTCATCGCTGAAAATGATCCCGCTCCATTAACGCGCTCACATCTCATTCAAAAAGATACTCCCGTCCCGTAGCATGATGCAATCGGTCACGAGACATACAAAAGCCAATAGCCTGTCACAACAGCATGACGCAATCGATCACGAGACATGCAAGAGCCAATGGCATTTCACAACCAAAGCTGACGTAAGGCTTCTTCTGGCGGCATTTTTTGAATTTACGCACAGAGACCACAAGATTGACCACAAGATATTTTATTGACCACAAGATGGCGGCATGTGCACACGCAGCAGCTTCTCTCTCTCCCGACAGAACGGTGTTTTCGTGTTTTTTGTCTTGTAAGTCGCAATGTTTTTGTACATATTCGTCTCGTCTACCTGTCTTTAAGCGTGCATACAGTCGTGAGTTTCTGCTCGATGTCGGCAGAATCACATTTTTAGAGATAAACTCCGCGCACGCCGAAGAGCTGCGGGACCTCGGTCTGCTCCGGAGGCCTACACCATCACCGACCCCCACTACTGCATCTCGCCACAGCGGAGGCGCTACAAGCGGCGTGAGAGGAAGCAGAAGAGGGGTAAGCGCGTAGGTATCCAAGCTAGGCTAGCAGCTAACCCACACAAGCCAGCTATCCCTACCATCGTACTGGCAAACGTACGCTCTTTGGATAATAAACTGGACTACATCCGACTACTTCGCTCTACTCAGAGGACTGTAAGAGACTGTTGTGTTTTTGTGTTTACGGAAACATGGCTTAACAACAACGTACCGGACTGCGCCATTCAGCTCGACCAGCTAACATGCTATCGAGCTGACAGATCTCTCGTCGAGAGAGGTAAATCCCGCGGCGGCAGGCTTTGTGTTTACATCAATGATGCATGGTGCCGCGACGCTGTTGTGGTCTGCAAACACTGCTCACCCCTGGTGGAGTTTGATTATTAAGTGCCGGCCGTTCTATCTACCGAGGGAATATACAGCCATACTGCTTGTTGCTGTATACATCCCTCCCAGCTCCAACAACAGCAACAGGAGTGAGGCACTGAATGATCTGTACCAGCACATCAGTGAGTAGCAGCCAGCCCACCCAGATGCTTTTCTCATCTTGGCTGGGGATTTCAACCACACAGACTTGAAGAGTGTGTTCCCAAAAATGCACCAACACATAGACTTTCCAACAAGGTGAAACAACACTCTGGACTTTGTTTATACCACCCAGAGAGGAGCATACAAGGCCCTACCCCTCCCCCACCTCAGAGCCTCAGACCACATCACTGTCATGCTAATGCCTGCATACAGACCGCTCGTTAAAGTCATCAAACCAATGCACAAACAGATACAAGTGTGGCCGGAAGGGTCGTCAGAGGCACTTCAAGACTGTTTTGACACCACTGACTGGAATATGTTTAAGCAGGCTGCCACATACAACAACACTACAGACCTCCAAGAGTACACAGAGACTGTCACTGCCTACATCACCAAGTGTATTGATGATGTAACGGTCACAAAGACTATCACTGTCCGGGCCAACCAGAAGCCGTGGCTGACAGGGGAGGTCTACAGACTTCTGAAGGCTTGGAACGCTGCCTTTAGAGCTGGAGATGAGGAGGGCCTGAAGACAGCTAGGGCCAACCTATCCCACGGCATCAGAGAGGCCAAGAGACAGTACTCCAGGAGGATAGCCCATCGTTTCAGCGACAGCAGAGACACTCAGAGTCTGTGGCAGGGGATTCAGACCATTACGGACTACAAGCCCCCACCACAGACCTGTGACAGCACCATCCCCCTGCTGAACGAGCCTTCTTTGCTCGCTTTGAGGCACAAAACAGCACCACTGCACAGAAGACTCCACCTCCTCCCGGCGACCAGGTGATGACTCTGTCCCCGAACAACGTGAGGAGATCCCTCAGCAGGATCAATGCACGCAAAGCTCCGGGTCCTGACAACATTCCGGGGCGTGTACTGAGAGACTGTGCAGTGGAACTCACTGATGTCTTCACAGACATTTTCAACATCTCACTAAGTCAGGCTGTTGTCCCCACATGCTTCAAAGCTACCACCATCATTCCAGTCCCGAAGAAGTCATCTCCATCCTGCTTCAATGACTACCGTCCAGTAGCACTCACTCCTATTCTCATGAAGTGCTTTGAACGGCTAGTCATGCAACACATCAAGTCTGTCCTCCCCCCCTCCCTGGACCCCTTCCAGTTTGCATATAGGTCCAACCGCTCGACCGATGATGCCATCGCCACTGCCGTCCACCCAGCCCTCACAAATCTGGACAAAAAAGACTCATATGTCAGGATGCTGTTCATTGACTTCAGTTCAGCATTCAACACAATCATCCCTCAACAGCTCACTCACAAATTGGTCCAGCTGGGGCTCAACACCTCTCTGTGCAACTGGCTGTTGGACTTCCTGACCAGGAGACCTCAGGCAGTACGGGTCGGCATTAACACATCCAGCACCATCACACTGAACACAGGGGCCCCCCAAGGATGTGTGCTGAGCCCCCTCCTCTTCACTCTGCTGACCCACGACTGCACACCGTCACACAACTCTAACCTTTTCATCAAGTTTGCGGATGACACGACTGTGGTGGGTCTCATTAGCAACAGAGATGAGACAAATTACAGGAGCGAGGTGAGCCGCCTGGCCGGGTGGTGCAGTGACAACAATCTCTCTCTGAATGTGGAGAAGACGAAGGAGATTGTTGTTGACTTCAGGAGAGTGCAGACTCAGCATGCTCCTCTGACCATCAACGGTGCGACTGTGGAGAGAGTGAGCAGCACCAAGTTCCTGGGTGTGCACATCACAGAGGACCTCTCCTGGACTAACAACACTGCGGCACTGGCCAAGAAAGCACAGCGTCTCTACTTCCTCCGCAAACTCAGAAGAGCCAGAGCCCCGGTCCCCATCATGTGCACCTTCTACAGAGGCACCATCGAGAGCATTCTAACTAGCTGCATCACTGTGTGGTATGTGCTTGCAACGCATCCTGCCGCAAGTCACTTCAATGCATAGTGAGAGCAGCTGAGAAGACCGTTGGTGTCTCTCTCCCCTCCCTCCAAGACATTTACAGCACCCGTCTCACCCGCAAAGCCCTCTGCATTGCAGGTGATCCCACCCACCCGACACACAGGTTCTTCAGTCTGCTGCCATCAGGGAGGAGACTGCGGAGTCTCCAGGCGAGGACCAGCAGACTGAAGGACAGCTTCACACACCAGGCTGTCAGGAAGCTGAACTCCCTCCCATCCTTGCCCCCCCTCCCCTCTTTTACCCCACGCACCACTGAACTCTGACACTACGACCCACCCCCCCAGCTCCCCACATCCCCAGGACCTTCCACCCCCACCCCCACTTACAACTGTGACCCGCACCATTCACTTTGTGCAGCATTGGACTGATCACTACCTCATCCAGCATTGACTGCAAACTACCTCTTCTGACAGTCTGATAAAAGACTGTTCTCTGTTCTCTGAGCTCTTATCACTTTAACAGACTGATAAGCTCTTTTTTGCACTATACATATATATACATCCATTGTATATCACATATACAGTATCTGCACAGTTTTATTTTATTTTTGTTTTATTTAACTGGTTTGCACTCTATCTGCCATGTGCCTTATGCCACTTTATCTATCTCTTTTTTTCTTTTTCTACAATGTCCTCATTTGTATATCTGTATAGTTTGTATGTACATATGTTTAAACTGTATTTATCTGTATTTGAACGTCTACTGTCAGTGTTTAATGTTAACTGTATGCACCAAGGGTAACGCAATTTCAATTCTCTGTATGTATGTGCTGTACATGTGGAAGAATTGACAATAAAGCAGACTTGACTTGACTTGACTGCAGCTCATAGGAAGAGCTTTATGGCAGACGGAGACGGCGATCGCGTCTATTCCTCTCACAAATCAATCGTTTTGCCTCAGAAGACTTGGAACATTAATACTTTTTGAATAAATTATGACGGTAGTTGTGTCTGTCTGTTATATCTTCTGTTTTAGTGACAAATGGTAGGTTTAGGGGCAGGGGTTGGGTTACGTGCTCATAAATGTGTAATGTAATATAAATAAAACTGTTGTGGCTGTTTACATTGAAAAATCACACCCCAACATATATGCAATAATGGCAATGTTGATACCCAATATATAATTTAATTATGACGATAAAATTCCCAGTATCGCGTTGGTGACACTTACATTGGTATCACTTCTGTGAGCCCATCACAGAATTTTCGGCGATTCCGTGATGGGCTCACAGATTCGGAGTTAAGGGTCCGTGGTCATTACACGGAATTCTGTGAGACCAGGTTGATATAAACAAAAGACAGAGACTGTTTCCAGCAAATTTATTAACATGTGATCAATATCAAAAGCAGCAGGCTGGCCATGAGCAGCTTTGAGTACTACATTGCATTTCATCAAGTTCTCAAACACATCTGGGTGTTCATATGGTCACATGTGGTTTGGCACTGCAGGACAACCAGCTGTCCTTCCTGTCTCCCTGTAGCACTGTCTTAGATGATGGCTTTCCTAAAGACAAAAGTAGAAAAACAATTATTTAATTTAATGCACAATGTTTATAAATAATACTATTATTGTTTAATATATCAGTACATGTTGGAATTAACATTAGACAAGCATAAGTGATGAAAAAATGTTTACCGTTAGCTTTTGTAAACTACTGCAGTTAACGTTAACTGTTTCACTATTCAACATTCAAGTTTACAGTATACATTTCTATAACGTGTTACTCACTGCATTTATCTGCTGACAAGATAGCTAGACAACTAATGAGAACTCATATGCAATAAAACGGAAATAAAAGCTTGGCCTTTTTCACTAAACAAGAATCAAAAGGAGCATATGTAAACAATGACGAAAACACATTGCTGAATCAAACTTGAAGAGTTAACGTAAATAAATACAAAGAATCACATGGAAAAAACAAGAACTTTTCCTTACCTGAATCGAAATGTGCGCTGTAAGATTTGGTTAGCATGATTCAGTTTGCCCCTGCTACTGCCACTGAGGTTAACGGGAATGCTAACGCTAACATCAACTTTCCATTTCCTTCTTGAGCTAACTACTTTGTAAACAGAAAAGTTTAACAGCATTAAATTTTGAGTAGCTTATATCTTAACATACTACATTTTCAAAGTCGATTCATCAGTAACTTGTGATTTGACCGTACTGTTTCTCTTGTTTTAAGTCTTACTTAGTTGAACAGATTAGACTGAGCTAAATCTAATTGTTCTGAACAGAATGAAGTTGATAAACAGACAAAAGAAGACAACAAGTGCTTCCACTCACAGCCTGATAATGAGCAACTACCTGAGTCGACCGGCGCCGTCATTAGGAGCCTGCCGGGGGAGCTGCCGCTGGACGTCTAATTACACACACAGGATTGTGGTGTCACTCCTAAACTCTGCTGTCATCGGACACAGATGGGGTTTGAAACCTTTAATTAGTGCGCGCTGCTCCCTACACAGCTCTCGGGTGCTAATCAGAGACAACAGCGTGCAGTACATCAGCATATGACCCCACTGCGGTCACACTGCGCCCCCGCCGGGCCTCGTATGCCAGTGGAGACGCAGGGGAATAATCTATTAAATACTCGACAGGAAATCGAAAGAGATGAGAGGAGAGATGATGGCTTGAACTGTGACCAGAAGAGCATGAAGGGAAAATGAAGGCCCACAGCTCTCTCTCTCTAGAATGAAGAGATTAGAGATCTTAAAAAGCAGTAGGAGATGTGTGAGATGTTGTAATTGGTGAGAAGTGCGAGGCATCACTCACAAGTGTGTGTGTGTGTACATACTGTGCAAGTGTGAGTGTGAGGGCGCACAGACGAAAGGCCACACTGCAGGTGTGACCAGCAGAAATACTCAACATTTCTTTGGCACCGCTGTGCGTGTTGGAATGAGGAAAAAGGCAGTGCGTGTTTAATAATGAGAGGATATTAAAGGAATAGTTCATCCCAAAATGAAAATTCTGTCATTTATTCACCCTCATGTTGTTCAAAACCTGTATGAGTTTCTTTCTTCTATGAAACATAAAGAGTCACTTTTTGAAAAATGTAACCCATGTTGTCTGTTCAGTAAAAGTCAAGAACAACTCTGAAAACACACACACACACACACACACACATTAAAGAATGCATTTTTTAAAAAATATCTTCTTCTGTGTTCCAAGAAAAAAAAATGAAGTCATACAGGCTTGGAACAACTTGAGGGTGCAAATGATGACAGAATGTTCATAGAAACTATGGCAACCAACAAAAGATTATTAATACTCTTAATTCAATTGAGCCTCTTAATACAAAGAGACTAAGAGTCACATGAAAACAAGAAACAAACAGGAGCTTGACTGAGGTTTGTGTCTTTTTGTCTTTGATTATGGCATTTCAGAATAATCCAAAATATAATTACATTTGGTGATTAGAGCTTTTCAGTCATCTGATTTTCTCTCGTTTTAAAAAGCATGGCATCTACTAATAATGCAGACCCATAGGGTGCTGGAGGATTGAGTCTGACAACTCAGAAATAAGTTGCCATTTCTGAACTTTCTATTCCATCGTCTTGAAGTCAATGGGCTTTTGAATGGGTTTTAGGTTAAATGCTTAAAATAAGGTCAGTGGTTAACACAAGCTCAATATACAGTGGTGTGAAAAAGTGTTGGCCCCCTTCCTGATTTTTTATTTTTTTGCATGTTTGCCACACTTTAATGTTTCAGATCATCAAACAAATTTAAATATTAATCAAAGATAACACAAGTAAGCACAACATGCAGTTTTTGAATGAAGTTTTTTATTATGAAGGGAAAACAAAATCCAAACCCACATGGCCCTGTGTGAAAAAGTGCTTGCCCCCTAAACCTAATAACTGGTTGGGCCACCCTTAGCAGCAACAACTGCAATCAAGCGTTTGCAATAACTTGGCCCACTTATCTTGGCAGAATTGTTGTAATTCAGCCACATTGGAGGATTTTCGAGCATGAACCGCCTTTTTAAGGTTATGCCACAGCATCTCAATAGGATTCAGGTCAGGACTTTGACTAGGCCACTCCAAAGTCTTCATTTTGTTTTTCTTCAGCCATTCAGAGGTGGATTTGCTGGTGTGTTTTGGATCATTGTCCTGCTGCAGAACCCAAGTTCGCTTCAGCTTGAGGTCACTAACAGATGGCCGGACATTGTCCTTCAAGATTTTTTGGTAGACAGCAGAATTCATGGTTCCATTTATCACAGCAAGTCTTCCAGGTCCTGAAGCAGCAAAACAGCCCCAGACCATCACACTACCACCACCATATTTTACTGTTGGTATGATGTTCTTTTTCTGAAATGCTGTGTTACTTTTACGCCAGATGTAATGGGACACACACCTTCCAAAAAGTTCAACTTTTGTCTCGTCAGTCCACAGAGTATTTTCCCAAAAGTCTTGGGGATCATCAAGATGTTTTCTGGCAAAACTGAGATGAGCTTTTATGTTCTTTTTGCTCAGCAGCGGTTTTGGTCTTGGAACTCTGCCATGCAGGCCATTTTTGCCCAGTCTCTTTCTTATGGTGGAGTCATGAACACTGACCTTAACTGAGGCAAGTGAGGCCTGCAGTTCTTTAGATGTTGTTGTGGGGTCTTTTGTGACCTCTTGGATGAGTCATCGCTGCGATCTTGGGGTAATTTTGGTCGGCCGGCCACTCCTGGGAAGGTTCACCACTGTTCCATGTTTTCGCCATTTGTGGATAATGGCTCTCACTGTGGTTCGCTGGAGTCCCAAAGCTTTAGAAATGGCTTTATAACCTTTTCCAGACTGATAGATCTCAATTACTTTCTTTCTCATTTGTTCCTGAATTTCTTTGGATCTCAACATGATGTGTAGCTTTTGAGGATCTTTTGGTCTACTTCACTTTGTCAGGCAGGTCCTATTTAAGTGATTTCTTGATTGCGAACAGGTGTGGCAATAATCAGGCCTGGATGTGGCTAGAGAAACTGAACTCAGGTGTGATAAACCACAGTTATGTTTTAACAGGGGGTGGGGGGGCAAACACTTTTTCACACAGGGCCATGTGGGTTTGGATTTTGTTTTCCCTTCATAAAAAAAACCCTTCATTTAAAAACTGCATGTTGTGTTTACTTGTGTTATCTTTGATTAATATTTAAATTTGCTTGATGATCTGAATCATTAAAGTGTGGCAAACATGCAAAAAAATTAAAAATCAGGAAGGGGGCCAACACTTTTTCACACCACTGTATTTTCATATTAAATCATGTTTATGATTTTTACTTGGTTTCACAAGTGAGGAAGTAAAATGCTAAATGTAGGCTATGTACCAACTACATCATGGTCACGTGACTTTAACATCACCACCATTAAAGGGATAGTTCACCCAGAAATTAAAATTCTGGCATTAATTACTCACCCTCATGTCTTTCCACACCTGTAAAACCTTCAATCTTCTTCGGAACACAAATTAAGATATTTTTGATGAAATCCGAGAGCTTTCTGACTGCATCAGACATCAGTGGTTCAACCGTAATTTTATGAAGCTACGGGAATACTTTTTGTGCACACAAGAAATTATAAATACTGACTTTTTCAACAAATTCTTCTCTTTTGTGTCAGTCTTCACAAGAGTGCACGTTCACAAGAGCACAAAAAGTATTCTAGTAGCTTCATAAAATTAAGGTTGAACCACTGATGTCACATGGGCTATTTTAACGATGTCCTTACTACCTTTCTGGGCCTTGAATATGTCAGTTGCAATGTTGTCTATGCAGGGTCAGAAAGCTCTCGGATTTCATCAAAAATATCTTATTTTTGTTGCAAAGATGAACGAAGGTCTTACATGTTTGGAACGGCATTATCATTTTTGGGTGAACTAAGCTTTAAGCTTCCTAAAAAAATGTCAGTCTTTATTTAAAAATATTTCCCAGAAAGTTTGAGTTAAAATAGGTTGCAGGAGCATGATTATAAACACAATGAGGCTGTGAAAGCAGACTAGTGAGTAGATGAAATATTTTGATCTTGTGTTCACCACAGACCTTATTTCAGGCACTTAACCAAAAACCCATTCAACATTAAAAACCACTGACTTCAGGACGATGGAAATGCTAAAATACTAACTCATGTCTAAAAATTCTTCATCACTCCAGCACTTTATTAAAGTATTTTTTGTTTATGTTTTGCCGGTTGTCTTGGACTTACACTGACACCTAGTGGCGTGGATGTAGCTAAATCATTTTAAATCAATTTCCAAAACTACGTATTTAAAAGCGCAAAAAGTTTAATGATTGGAAAAATGACTTTTAGAGATTACAGGAGTCCTGTGACACCCAGACACCCTGTGACACAAATTCCCCAGCAACTTTTAAATTGGCCTCTCAAAGTTGCCTCACCTCTTTGAACATAAACGTTTACGTTTTTATTGTAAACTCTGCATAAAAAGTGCGGCAAGCAATAATCTCTCAGCAAATAAGACTCAGTGGCCTATTTATACCTGTTATGACTCTGAAAAGATCTGCAAAAAAAACAGCAGCAGATTTTCACACTGCCTTCTCCGAGCCCAAATGACTTTTTCATGAGCCTAATAGGAAATTATGGGTTATTATATTCTGCCGCTTGACACCCTGATTATAAAACAGCACAACACAAAGAACTGCAGGAGAGTGGGAGAGGAAAAAATGAGCCGGGGAAGAATGTACCACTTTATTTTGAAAAGAATCACATTCTCTAATTCATTACTCTCCCAAGAAGCAATATACACCTCATTACACTAAAATGAACGGAAAAAATAATTTTCCCGCCTTACATTTGCTCATGACTGCGACCTAATCCTCAGGGCCTCGGGGTAACCTAAACTATTCCCCAACATCCACCCCCCAAAAAATCTCATCAGCCCTCATTTGCCTCTAATTCAGCTATCTGTTCAACTTTAACCATCCATCTGCCCCTCTCAGCCGACAGTGGATGAGACTATAGCGAAATGTATACCATGTTTTACGAGATTTACAGCAACTACATTCATCACCAAGGAAGAAGTCCCGAGAGTTTCTTGAGTGTTCAGCCGTTAAGATAAAGACTGGAAACTAGAAAACAATTCTACGCAGGCCAGCTCTTAAGAGCCTCAATTCTCTCTTTTTAAAACATTGCAAAAGTGCCTTTTCCCCATAAAGCATGAAGTAACAACAGTCTCTGAATTCCTGCAGGCCTTATTGGAACAAATCATTACGTTAACACGTTAAAACACAAGATATATGGCCATGTTGCTCCAAAAGAAGACTTTTTGGAACAGTTTCTTGGCACAGTCGTGAAATTCTCCACATTTACTAACGGTCCAGTGAGAGATGACAAATTCATTGGGTCTCTGATGACTGATGGAGTACTTCTTTTAATAAAAGTTGTAACTGCCGAGAAGTCAGTTTGTTTTTCTTGTTTATTTAATTATTTTAAGTGTTTTTGTTTAGGACTTTTAATTTGAAGTTGCTTAGTGAGCGCCGGTTAGTGGAGACTTTTATTATGAAAAGGCGTATAGTGGATTGAAAAGACGGATGTCTGCACCGCATGGAAAATACCATGCGGTCTGCACCGCATGGTTCACGTTTAATGTTTATATTCCACTCATCTGAAGTTAAAAAAGGACATCAGATGCAAGATTAAGTTCTCCTTTTGGTAACAAGCAGCCAATGAAGTAAGCTTTCATTTATATTATATGTGATTGTTGTGGATTGTGTTGCTGTGTGGAAGAGAACAATATCTGTACAAATACTATTGTTAAGCTGTTAAAGTGAACTTAACTCTGTTTAAATGTTTACAAAGACAACTAGTATTTATTTTATGTATTTCATATTCATTGTGTTTACTTTATTTGTGTATTCAGTTCTCACGGCATCTTGAGTTGGTTGGTTATGAACCAGTCAATAAATCGCCAGTCATCAGAGAATCCTTGTGCTCGTGAAATTACTGGGGGGAGCTACAGTGAGAATTCAACTGCTCTTCACGAGTAGGAGAAGGGAAGACCCAACCAGCAGTCAGCAAAGCTTCAAGTTAACGTCAAGCTCATCACACTCTGGATTCTGCAAGATGAAGTACTGCTTACACTGGTAGCTAAGAAGCAAGAGGCAAATACAGCACTGTCAAGTTAAGACCAACAAGAAAGTTAAGCACACAAGTTTAAGTTAAGGTGCTTAAAGTGGACTTATTCTTGATATTTGCTTAAAAGAGACTCTTTAAGTGTTATTGTAAAGAAGTGCTGGTGTTGTGTGCTTACTCATTAAACTTAAAGTCATTGGAGCAAGTATTAAGCTTAAATAAGAAGATAATTGTTGATTGAACTGTTGAAAATATTCATGTTCAGTACAATTCATGTTGTATATACACTTATAATAGACAGTGCAACAGAGAGATATAGAAAATGGCAGAAGGTAGTCAGTCTGCTAGGAGTAGCAAAGAAAATATAGCAGAAATTACGCAATCACAGCAGCAACCAAAAAATCAGGAATGTGTAGAGACACATGAGTCAATAGCCGTTGATGATACAACAGATCTAGAGCCACGAAGAAGTCAAAGAACCCGCAAATTAACAGAGAAGGGTAAAGAATTACACGATGAAAAGTTGGCTAAACTTAAAAATCACTTTCAAGGCTCTTATGAGAAATGGAAAGCTCTGGCTAGAGATGCTAGACAAAAACTGATGGGGCGTCTCTCCAACGACATGCTGCAAGCTCTTATAGACACAATAAGTGCTGCTTCAAAGGATTTAAATGTTGTTTATGAAGAGTTGCGGCAAAATGTGAGTCCTGATAGTGATACTCGTCGCAGAATAGACACTTGTAGTGCCATCACTAAGAAGATAGTCGAATCTGCTTGGAGTCGTCTAGGTGATGGAGTTGAGGGTCAAGTTCCTTTCATTCAAGAGGGATACTGTACTGATACAGGCTCAGTATTTTCATCCATAGCCTCTAAATCAAGTCATGGACATTCCAGATCTTCTTCTCAGTCCTTAAACAAGTCAAGTGTAAGCTCCAGAGGTTCAAATTTGTCCTCTGTCAAAAAACAAGAAGCTGCTGCAGAAATTGCTGCAACTGAAGCAACTTTAGAAATATTACAACAACAAGAACGTGAAATAGAGGAACTCCAAAGACTTGAGGCTGAAGAGAAAAGGAGAGTAGCAGAACAAGAAGCAGAAGCTTATAAGCGTCGATTAGAAAGAGTAGAAGAAGAATCTAGATTGCGTGTAAAGTTTGAAGCTGAAAATGCTGCAAGACGGAAGGTATTGGAAGACAAGCGCAGAGAGCTAGAGCGCTTGGAGACGCTTAAAAAGTTAAATGCTGCGAAGGCACGGATGCAAGTATATGAGCAGACAGAAGGCTCAAAGGATGAAACCAGAGAGTTACTCCATGACTGTGTATCTGTGCAGAAGAAGCACATGCCTAAATCAAGCGGTTCCTTGTTCCAGCACACACCTCCACACAAAGTTGTGACAAAATCACATCAAGAAGATAGCACTTCAGACCTTGTTAGGATGTTAGCAGAATCGATCAGTTCAAGTCGTCTTCCTATACCAGAACCTGCAACATTCTATGGAGACCCACTCAGATTTAGTGATTGGAAAATCTCTTTTCAAACTTTGATTGACAGAAAGAACATTCCAATAAGTGAGAAGATTTACTACTTACGAAATTATGTTGAAGGACCAGCTAAGAAAGCCATTGAAAGTTACTTCCTATTGGGCTCAGAGTCAGCTTATCACGCAGCATGGGCTATTCTGGAAGAAAGGTATGGAAATCCGTTCGTCATTGCCAAAGCTTTTAGGGACAAGCTTAATTTATGGCCCAAGATAGGTCCTAAAGACAGCGTTGAGCTGAGGGAATTTACTGATTTCCTCAGAGGCTGTGAAGCGGCTATGGCTGAGATTAGAAGCCTTCAAGTCCTCAATGACTGTAACGAAAACCAGAAGATCCTTTCCAAACTTCCTGATTGGTTAGCCTCGAGGTGGAATCGTCAGGTAATAGAAACTGAAGAAGAAACTAAGACGTTTCCTTCCTTCAGTCAGTTTGTGGAGTTTCTTGCAAGAGAAGCTAAGATCGCTTGCAACCCAGTGACATCCCTTCATGCTCTGAAGTGTACTGAGGTTGAAAAAGGAAAGGTAGTAAGAAATCAAGGCACTAGAGTGAAGGTGTTAGCTGTTCAGTCTAGTGAGAGAACAGATGCAAAATGCGCTTTCTGTGATAAACCAGGACATGCTATTCACAAATGTTGGAAGTTTACAGAGAAAAATGTATCTGAACGGATTAAGTTTGTTCAAATGAGTAAGTTATGTTTTGGCTGTTTGAAGCCTGGCCATCGCTCAAAGAACTGTGAAGATAGAAGTGTATGTGAGACATGTCAGAAGAAGCACCCAACATGTCTACATGAAGACCGCACAAAAGAAACGAAGAAGTTTCCAAAATCGGAACAAACAAAAGAGAAGTCACAGGAAAGAAATCAAGAGATCACAGGTGATGCAACATCCAATCGAGTTGTACAGGATTTGAACAATACTCATACCTCTACAATTGTACCAGTATGGGTCTCAACTACCAATGAACCAAACCATGAAGTTCTTGTTTACGCACTTCTTGACACTCAGAGCGACACTACCTTCATCCTTGAAGAGATAGCGCAAGCTCTTGACACAACAAAAGAATCTGTGCAACTGAAACTCTCAACGATGGTATCCAAAGGCACAGTTGTTCCATGTCAGAAGTTAACTGGCTTACAAGTGAGAGGATTTTATTCAGGCAAGAAAATCTCATTGCCAGTAACTTATTCAAGAGAGTTCATCCCTGCGAATAGAACTCACATTCCTACACCCAAAACTGCAAGAGCTTGGCCACATCTAATGCACATAGCTGAGGAAATTGCCCCTCAACAGGTTTGTGATATTGGCCTCCTAATTGGATACAATTGTCCTCAAGCACTTCTGCCCAGAGAAATTGTATCTGGTAAAGAAAATCAGCCTTTTGCTCAAAGGACAGATCTAGGCTGGAGCATTGTTGGCGGTGGTAAGTCCAGTGTAGACTATGGTGATGCCATTGGAGTGAGTCATCGCATCATTGTGAAACAAGTGATGCCAAATCTGGCATCTTCTTTCAATCTGAGGAATGATGTTAAGTATATCTGCAGAACACAGATTAAGGAAATAGTCACTCCAACAAGTGTCATCAAAGCGCTCGAGTCTGACTTCATTGAGATCGCATCAGATCATAGTCATGTTTCTCAAGAAGACCTGCGTTTTCTGTCAAAATTGGAAACAGGCATCAGACTCAAGGAAAATGGTCATTATGAAATGCCTTTGCCTTTCAAGGAAGATGGACCAAAGCTGCCCAACAATAAGGAATGTGCCATGCACCGTCTCAGATGCTTAGAGAAAAGACTACAAAGAGATGAGAAATACTATAAGGACTATGTAGCTTTTATGGATGAGACAATTGCTCGAGGCGATGCTGGAAAGGTCCCAGTTGAAGAAATCGATAATTACCCTGCTTGGTATATTCCCCACCACGGGGTTTATCATCCTCAAAAGCCTGGAAAAATCAGAGTAGTCTTTGACTGCTCAGCGAAGTTCCATGGTACATCCCTCAATGAACATCTGTTAATTGGTCCAGAGTTAACCAACACGCTTATAGGTGTTCTCTGTCGTTTTCGTAAAGGTCCAGTGGCAATCATGTGCGATATTGAGCGCATGTTTCATCAATTTCATGTCAAGCCTGAAGACCAAGACTATTTGAGATTCCTTTGGTGGGAGAAAGGAGATCTAGAATCCCAGCCACAGGTTTATAGAATGAGGGTACATTTGTTTGGCGCAGCCTCATCGCCTGGATGTGCCAACTACGGACTCAAACACCTCGCTGCTCAGGGCCGAGGTAATTTCAGTGAAACCTCCATAAGATTCATAGAAAGAAATTTCTATGTCGATGATGGGTTGACAAGTGTCTCATCAGTGAGTGAAGCTATCCAGCTAACTCAGGAAGCAACAGAACTCTGCAGCACAGGGAGACTTCGTTTGCACAAATTCGTGTCGAACAGCCAAGAAGTGATAGCATCAATTCCCAAGGAAGAATGTGCTGAGAGTTCTATGGTTCGAGAGTTAGCTTTGGGTGAGCCTCACATGGAAAGGGCGCTCGGTGTGAATTGGTGTGTCACATCTGACAGTTTCCAGTTCCGAGTATCTGTTAAGGAACGTCCACTTACTAGAAGAGGAGTCCTGTCCACAGTGGCTTCCGTGTATGACCCACTTGGCTTTGCAGCGCCCTTCATCCTTGTTGGAAAGCAAATATTGCAGATGATGTGTCAAGACAAAGTTGGTTGGGATGAGACACTTAAGGATGACTTGCGACCACAGTGGGAACGTTGGATTTCAGGTCTGCGAAGCTTGGCGGATGCTAAGATTCACCGATGTTATCTGCCATCAACTATCAAGGATGTTCAGCGTTACGAGCTTCATCATTTCTCTGATGCTAGTGTTTCAGGTTATGGAGAATGCACGTATCTCAGAGCCATCGACACATCAGGAAAGGTTCACTGTTCCTTAGTTATGGGCAAATCCAGAGTCGCTCCTACTAAAATTACCACCATACCGAGGCTGGAATTGTCAGCAGCTGTAGTGGCTGTACGAATAAGTGACTTGCTGAGGAAGGAATTAGAGTTAGACAGCCTAGAGGAGTACTTCTGGACAGACTCAAAGGTCGTCCTTGGGTACATTAATAATGATGCCAAAAGATTTCACATCTTTGTGGCCAATCGCATTCAGCGGATTAAACAAAGTACTGACGCCAAGCAATGGAGATATGTGACCTCTGAAGAAAACCCGGCTGATTACGCATCCAGAGGCCTTACAGCAGAAGAGCTCATATCCTCCAATTGGTTTACAGGACCAGAGTTCCTGTGGAAAAATGAACTGCCCATAGATGTTAAGGTGGGAGATATCGAAGTCAATGACCCAGAGCTTCGAAAAGTACAGGTTCATAAAACCCATACAAATGAAGAAAGATCATTACTTGACCGGCTCAACAAGTTTTCTGATTGGACAAGAGCGGTGAAAGCTATTGCAAGACTTAAAAGATGTGCCAAGGGAGCCAAAGGTCTCAATCCAAGAGTCAATGAAGCCTCAAGCATTGAAGAGAGAAGTGAGGCAGAATTCACCATAATCAAAATGGTTCAACAATCAGCCTTTTGTGATGTGATACAGAGTCTCAAACATCAGAAGGAGATTAACTCCAACAGCAAATTGCATCAGCTAAATCCCTTCTTAGATGAGCATGGTATCCTGAGGGTGGGAGGTCGGCTAACACATGCTGCATTACACCCGCATGTGAGACATCCTGCAATTCTCCCAAAGGACAGTCAGATATCGACCTTACTCATTAAACATTATCATGAACAAGTGTGTCACCAAGGGAGAGGGATGACTATGAACGAATTGCGTTCAAATGGTATCTGGATCTTGGGATGTAGCAAGGCAGTTTCCTCACACATCTACAAATGCACTAAGTGCAGGAAATTTAGAAGACCCACTGAAGAGCAGAGGATGGCAGATCTCCCGCAGGAACGTATGGAGACAACTCCTCCTTTCACGTACTGCGGAATGGACTGCTTTGGTCCTTTCTACATCAAGGAAGGAAGAAAAGAGCTAAAGCGTTATGGGCTTCTATTTACTTGTATGTGCTCAAGAGCTGTGCATGTAGAAATGCTGGATGATTTATCCACTGACGCATTCATTAATGCGTTACGTACTTTCATCGCCATACGTGGACCTGTGCGTCAACTTCGATCTGACCAGGGCACTAATTTTGTTGGTGCAAGACGCGAATTTGCTGAAGCACTGAAGGAAATGAATCCAGAATGCCTAAAGGAGTTTGGCTGTGAGTTCATCATGAATACCCCTTCAGCCAGTCACACAGGGGGCATTTGGGAGAGGCAAATTCGGACAATAAGAAGTGTCTTGACAACCATTCTGGATAAGTCAGCTCAAAGACTGGATAGTGCCTCTCTAAGAACATTTCTCTATGAGGTCATGGCTATCATAAATAGCCGACCATTAACAACAGAGCATCTAAATGATCCATCTGGTCCACAACCTCTTACGCCTAACCACATATTGACTATGAAGTCTTCAGTAATTTTACCACCACCTGGAGAGTTCGTTAACGAAGATGTTTATCTACGTAAAAGATGGCGCAAAGTGCAATTTTTAGCTAATGTATTCTGGTCACGATGGAGGAAAGAATATCTTCTAAACCTTCAACAAAGGCAGAAATGGCACAAACTCCGTAGAAATGCAAAGGTCAATGACATTGTCATTCTGAAAGAGGACACAGCTCCACGCAGTCAATGGAAGTTAGCGAAGGTGATAGAAGTGCACACTGGCACAGATGGCTGTGTCAGAACAGTGAAGTTATTGATCAGTGATTCGACACTGGATAGAAGGGGTAAACGTGTTACAAACCCAACTTACCTTGAAAGGCCCATCCAGAAAATTGTTACCCTGATTGAAGCCGATTAAGAATTCCTACCATTTCTTGGGTTAGTCTATAATATTTTGGTTAAGAGTTATGTTACTAAGTTACAAAAATCACAAAAAAGTGTTTTTGGTGGGAGTGTAACTGCCGAGAAGTCAGTTTGTTTTTCTTGTTTATTTAATTATTTTAAGTGTTTTTGTTTAGGACTTTTAATTTGAAGTTGCTTAGTGAGCGCCGGTTAGTGGAGACTTTTATTATGAAAAGGCGTATAGTGGATTGAAAAGACGGATGTCTGCACCGCATGGAAAATAAGAGTGTTCACGTTTAATGTTTATATTCCACTCATCTGAAGTTAAAAAAGGACATCAGATGCAAGATTAAGTTCTCCTTTTGGTAACAAGCAGCCAATGAAGTAAGCTTTCATTTATATTATATGTGATTGTTGTGGATTGTGTTGCTGTGTGGAAGAGAACAATATCTGTACAAATACTATTGTTAAGCTATTAAAGTGAACTTAACTCTGTTTAAATGTTTACAAAGACAACTAGTATTTATTTTATGTATTTCATATTCATTGTGTTTACTTTATTTGTGTATTCAGTTCTCACGGCATCTTGAGTTGGTTGGTTATGAACCAGTCAATAAATCGCCAGTCATCAGAGAATCCTTGTGCTCGTGAAATTACTGGGGGGAGCTACAAAAGTGTTTTTGTTCTTTAGTTACCAAGGCTTTCGGATTTTAAATTTGTGTTTTAGGATTCTTCTGGCACTGTTCTCAACCTCAAAGAAAGGATGTGGGAGATAAGTCAATTCTGTCAAAGCAATCTGTCACAAACAGAATGAATAATATTTGTCTTTTTATTTTCAAAACCTTTTTTATTATTTCAGCCAATTAAATAGATTTTTTATGGGCATTTGATAAGCAGGGCTTTTATTTTTTGCTTTAATTATTACTTTTTAATTATTATTTTGGTTTAATAAAGTTTAATCCGGTTGTGGGGAATAAAAAAATAAACACTGAAATTCTGCTTTGAAATATTGTTCAGCTGGAATCTCAAACTAGGTTGTCATTTTTTGAGCTTGTCTGGATTAGTTATTACAAAGATCATAAATCCAAGAGTAAACAAAATGAATTACAGCACCTTATTACAAACTTATTACAAAATATTCGACCACAAACATGGTACTTTAATGTCTCTACTATTGCCAAAGTCCTTTATAAGGAGAGACTGTTCACTTTTGCAGCCATAATTGCAAAACCTCTGGACATCTATTTCAGGCATCTATTCCTGTCTACGCGAATGGAGAAATCATGAAATCTCAAAAACTGCTTGCCAAATTCACATTTCTTTTCAAATTCACAAGTCAGCAATAAAATCTGACATGAACTGTCTCATAAAAGTTGTTTCTTATGCTCAAATAGCATTATATATATATATATATATATATATATATATATATATATATACACATACATACAATGTCTCACAGAAGTGAGTACACCCCTCACATTTTTGTAAATATTTTATTATATCTTTTCATGTGACAACACTGAAGAAATGACACATTGCTTCAATGTAAAGTAGTGAGTGTACAGCTTGTATAACAGTGTAAATTTGCTGTCCCCTCAAAATAACTCAACACACAGCCATTAATGTCTAAACCGCTGGCCACAAAAGTGAGTACACCCCTAAGTGAAAATGTCCAAATTGGGACAAAAGTGTCTACTTTGTGTGGCCACCATTATTTTCCAGCACTGCCTTAACCCTCTTGGGCATGGAGTTCACCAGAGCTTCACAGGTTGCCACTGGAGTCCTCTTCCACTCCTCCATGACGACATCACAGAGCTGGTGGATGTTAGAGACCTTGCGCTCCTCCACCTTCCGTTTGAGGATGCCCCACAGATGCTCAATAGGGTTTAGGTCTGGAGACATGCTTGGCCAGTCCATCACCTTTACCCTCAGCTTCTTTAGCAAGGCAGTGGTCGTCTTGGAGGTGTGTTTGGGGTCGTTATCATGTTGCAATAGTGCCCTGCGGCCCAGTCTCTGCTTCAGTATGTCACAGTACATTTTGGCATTCATGGTTCCCTCAATGAACTGTAGCTCCCCAGTGCTGGCAGCACTCATGCAGCCCCAGACCATGACACTGCCACCACCATGCTTGACTATAGGCAAGACACACTTGTCTTTGTACTCCTCACCTGGCTGCCGCCACACACACTTGACACCATCTGAACCAAATAAGTTTATCTTGGTCTCATCAGACCACAGGACATGGTTCCAGTAATCCATGTCCTTACTCTGCTTGTCTTCAGCAAACTGTTTGCGGGCTTTCTTGTGCATCATCTTTAAAAGAGGCTTCCTTCTGGGACGACAGCCATGCAGACCAATTTGATGCAGTGTGCGGCGTATGGTCTGAGCACTGACAGGCTGACCCCCCAACCCTTCAACCTCTGCAGCAATGCTGGCAGCACTCATACGTCTATTTCCCAAACACAACCTCTGGATATGACGCTGAGCACGTGCACTCAACTTCTTTGGTCGACCATGGCGAGGCCTGTTCTGAGTGGAACCTGTCCTGTTAAACCGCTGTATGGTCTTGGCCACCGTGCTGCAGCTCAGTTTCAGGGTATTGGCAATCTTCTTATAGCCTACGCCATCTTTATGTAGAGCAACAATTCTTTTTTCAATTTCTTTGCCATGAGGTGCCATGTTGAACTTCCAGTGACCAGTATGAGAGAGTGAGAGCGATAACACCAAATTTAACACACCTGCTCCCCATTCACACTTGAGACCTTGTAACACTAACGAGTCACATGACACCCGGGAGAGAAAATGGCTAATTGGGCTCAATTTGGACATTTTCACTTAGGGGTGTACTCACTTTTGTGGCCAGCGGTTTAGACATTAATGGCTGTGTGTTGAGTTATTTTGAGGGGACAGCAAATGTACACTGTTATACAAGCTGTACACTCACTACTTTACATTTTAGCAAAGTGTAATTTCTTCAGTGTTGTCACATGAAAAGATATAATAAAATATTTACAAAAATGTGAGGAGTGTACTCACTTCTGTGAGATACTGTATAAATACTGAAAAAAAATGTCATAGCCTGAATGCACTGTAAGTCACTTTAGATATAAGCGTATATATATATATATATATATATATATATATATATGTACATATACACATACATTAATGCCTTGAATTTTATGCGAGCAGCTATTGGTAGCCAGTGCAAATTGATGAACAGTCTACTAGTCTCAAGATGCTGCAAATGAGTTATTCTTAAAGAAACAGCAGTGTGCAATATAGCAGAATATGTCCCGCCTTCAAAATAAAAGAGCCAATAGCCAATTAGAAAATTCAATGCAAATGCCATTAGAGGCTCTGGTTCCCTTAGTTTTTTCCCTTAGGATTGCATATGCGTAATAACTGGAGCTACCTGAATATACACATACATATACATACATATATGTTACAGAAGCAGACTGGACACAGAGGATTATCAAATAATACAGTGGTGTTTATTGATATAGCAGAGGATATGGAGAGGATGGAGGGGAGTAGAGACTGATATAGCTTGCCGAGATATAGGAATGAATATACTGAGAGAGATGTCTTGCCAGGAACTCGTGGATGACGTTGGAGGAGAGACTCGAGGATCGTTGGAACGGAGACAGACGATGGAGATACAGGGACGATGGAGGTAAGTAATTTTCAGGTGAGTTTCAGGTAAGCAGTAGATTAAGATTAAGATTATTTTTTATTTGTCACATACACAATTATATAGAGAGTATATAACCAGTAGTGAAATGTATTTAATGCATTTAACCCATCCTAAGTGAACACACACCCGGAGAAGTGGGCAGCCATGTTACAGCGCCCGGGGAGCAGTTGGGGGTTCGGTGCCTTGCTCAAGGACACCTCAGTCGTGGTATTGAAGGAGGATACTCCCCCTACCAACAATCCCTGCCGGACCTGAGATTCGAACCCACAACCTTACAAGTCCGACTCGCTATCCATTAGGCCACGACTGCCCCATAAGTAAGTAAGCGCTATGGGAATCCACTTCGTATTAACGTACGAAACCAGACACTGGAGTGCTGTGAGGTGTGTGCTTTGGCTCTGCACCCCTAAATTCAGTACTTCAAACTTATGTGCCCTCTAAAAGCTTGTGTTCTGCAAGTGAACAGAGCTTTATTGTGCCATCCCAAAGAGGCACAAAATCACTTTCACAGACTTTTTCATTAACTGTTCCCACCTGGTGGAATGACCTGCCCAACTCAATCCGAGCAGCTTTTGTTCCAGCATCTATGAGAAACAGCAGCAGTTCAATAGAGCCACAGAACAAAAGCAAATCTTCCATCACCAGCTTGAATTGTACTGTTGAGTGTAGTTCTGCTTTCTCTGAAGTGTCCGTCAACCTTATATTGAACATGGTCCAATAGATGTGTGTGCAGAGTGAAAGAGTGTGTGTGTGTGTGTGTGTGAGTGTGTGTGTGTGTGTGTGTGTGTGTGTGTGCGCATGTGCGTTTGAGGGGTGTTTAGTGAAGGATTATGCAAATGAAATTTGGGAGAAAAAAAATTCCTGTCCAAAAATGACTCGGGCGTAACGCTTGCTCAGGCGGGGTGCTTGACTAGCGGGGTGTGACCGAGCCGCCATTGCCCACGCTTTCCCACAATCCAGCTTTGTTCACTGGGACGTCACCGTGAGGGTCTGTGGAGAGGAGGAAGAGCAAGAAAGAAAAGAGAAGGAACAAAGCACGGTAGATAACTTTGGAAAGATACTGGTCCATCTTTCCATCTCATTTCTATTAGATTTACTACCGCATAAAATACACCCTTTGGCAAAACGGAGCTCAATCGTTCAACTCAAACGTATACGATAGAGAACAGTGATTTCCTTTCAATTAACTTTCTAAAGTTTCTGGTGAAGCTACAATCCAACAATCACAGGCAATTATTAAAGGTCAATTGGTCAATTAACTAACTGCTCAGAGGGGAAAATGAGTAACCCACAGCCCAGAACGCAGTCTGATTACATTCGGAGTAGCATACTAACATACTATTCGTATTATTTCTGTATATACTGTAAATAATGATTTTTACTTTTTGTAATATATAGCATTAGATCATTTTTGTCATATAAATCATCTGGATTGGGTTATGTTGTAGTATACATGCTGTGCACAGTATGCACATTTTCTGTATGTATATAATACTGTAAAACCTATTACATTTGTCAAAATGTGTGGCTTACAGCAGTGCACACTGCACTGAGTACTGTGTATCCCACAATGCAATGCACATGACCTTCCATTTCAATAAGATTAATGAAACAGAAGTAAATACAGTCATGATTTGTATTCTTTTCATATGATTTATGAAATAAATGTAATATGATTTAGCCTTATTTATAAGATGACAACTGGACACATACAACATGGCAAGATCAACAAAAGTAGTACTACCATTTTGCATTTTTATTGTGGAAAAATTCTTACTTTTTATAGAGAATAGTAAGAAGCATAGAATGTATGCTGCTGAACTTCTAAAGGTTTATTATCAACATTATTAACAAATAGTCTTATTTTCATCTTTATTGTATCCCTTTTAATAAATGATACCTTCATGTTACCTTCATTTTTATAAATATGTTGTTTTATAAACTATATTTAGAAAATATTTATAAAAATATGAACTATTAAAAAATATTAAAAATTAAATGTAGTAAAATGTGTGTGTGTGTGTGTGTATATATATATATATATATATATATATATATATATGTAAAAAATATATGGATATAAGGGTTCTTAAATGCTTCTGAAATCCAAAATTAATTACATTTGTGCATTCACTACAATACATTAATAAATAAATCAATACTTCTATAAAAGTATGACAATATTTCTAGAACAGATTATATCCCAGCAGTTTCTCTTGCTGCCTGTATATTCAGGCTACATTACCAAAACAAACTTTTTTTTAAATCATTTTTAACACAAAATTAATATTCATTAATACATTATTTTAATCATCATATATTTTGGGAAATTGGGCTGAAAAAAAAACATGTTTTTCCTTACAGGGAGCTTTTGCATCAGTTTTTGTCATGCAGAAAAGCACATGAGATTGAAATTGTCCTTTGTGAAATTGGCGGTATTTATTATAGATTTAAGTAGATGCTGTCCCAAAGCTGAGAAAGGACACAAAATAGCAGGAAGAAAGATGAGAAGAAGTTTCATTCCGCACCTTTGAACTCCCCGGGTCAGGTCTCTTTGGTCAACAGGGAAATCACCATGAACGCACCAAACCCACCAGCAGAAACATCCTCAGCATCTCTCTGACCCACGGGTGAGACTGACGGACGCCGATGTGATCTTTAGCTGATGTCAGTCAGCAGAAGAACACAATGCAAAAGCTACAGCTTTAGCTGAAAATTGTATGAAACTTCCAGGAGGAATATTTTATGCTTGCTGTGCAGACAATGGACAAATGGCCGAGGAAAGCCAGAGCGACTCAGTGGGGAACCAGGAAAATCTCCACACCAGCCTCTGGATTTCAGACAAAGAGGCACAAAAGGTAATTTTTTATCTGCCGAGCAGCATCTAAAAGGTATCAAGCGGGAGCTGCTTTTCACGGCTGAGAGCACAGATGGAGTGCTGAATCAAGCTGGGATGATCATCAACAACACACCACTGCTCTTCTGCCTTTCAAACAGTCCGAGCGTAGCTTTTCACTAAGTTGGATTTTCTTTTCTGTTTCTGTTTCTTTTTTTTTTTTTTGCCTGAATTAATCTCTCTTCTAGCATGCTTCTTAAAAGTGGGATTCTGTACAGAGTTTAGCCATTGCACTCCTAGTATATCTTCCTTTTTTCTGCATTTTTCCAAATTCCTGCTGTGGCGATCAATAGCGTTTGTCATTTGTTCTCCTTGTTGGCTTGTCTCGCCACATTTTCAGGAGGTCTGTAAATTGGTCTTGACTAGAGTCAACCGGAATCATAAAAAGGGAATCCCATCTGAGGACAATGAATTGTTCCAGCAAGAAAAAACTTTTGCTGCTTAATATTGAAACATGTTTCAAGACAGGCAAATAAAGCATGAATGTTACAAATGAAATATACTTAACCCCCCCAAAAAACACTTGAGCACAATTTTCTGTTCATGTGTTGACAAATTTTGTGTTGAAAAAGGACGCCTAGACAGAATATATCAAATGGTTAATCTCTTTAAAATAATAATAATAGCCTAATACTATTTAAAAATGTGGCAGCAACGAACTTGCTAGTTGGTTGCTTGTGGCATTAGGAGGCGAGACATTCTCATTTAGGGAGCATCTGATTGGTCAAAAATCTGTGTAATGCAGGATGAGCCATCAATATGTTTTGCTTTGTTTTCCCAAAGCAAACGACTGTAAATTTTAAAAGTAATAATGACAGATAATGGCTGAAAAATATTGTTTCTTTCTCCCGCGCCCTGCTCCTCAGACTCATGCGGGTTGCCAGATTGAGGACACACAACAGGAACAAGCGCAACTGACAACGGAAGGCAACGAACCTTACACTGTAAACTGATGAGTTGATTTATCTGCTTTTTAATATGCCTGTGGTCATAGAGCTTTTTAGATGGATGTCGAGGCTTTTTAGGTCGGGTAGACTCTGTGATCTTTGACCCAGTAGTTTGCTCACTTCCATGACTGCAGTATGCTGTGTTTTCAACCTGGCAACCCAGGCAGTCTAAAATATTACTGGGTAAACAGAAAGCGGGCGTAATCACACAGATCAAAACAAACACAGACATTCCGACACAGAACTCACATTTTCAAAGTAGATTAACTGGCTGTAGCACTGTTTTTTGGAGAAACAAGTATGTGAACTTATGTTCCTGAATATCTGTAAATTATGGTGTTTTTAAGCTTTAGTACAGTCAAAAAATGACACACAGCACTTTTAAATGTTTATCTGCTAAAAGTGGATTTTGTCAACTTTTTTTACTACACTATTGCAAAGCTAAAAGATTATGTCTGGATTTTCGACATTTTAACAAATTATTAAAAATGCTTAATTTTAGGATGCTTTTTTCAAATTTGTTTAAATAGAAAAATTATTACAAAAAAAACTATTTTGGTTGTACAGGTACGGTGATGCTACCAAATAGTACCTGTACCCAAAAAGGTAATTCACCATATTCATATACTGTGGTATATAAAGCCTCATATACCTTGATATACATCAAGGTAGGCTAAAACCAATCTCATGATATTGACAAAGTAAATGTCAATAAATTTGTGATATTGATATGTTACAATATGTTATTCTTGCTTTCGTTGTTTGATAATGAACATTGGATCATTCTGAGAATAAAATTAGTGTTTTTTTTGTCATTTTCATTCATCTGTCGTAGCATTCATCTTTCAACTCAATAGAATTATAGTTTCTATTCAAACTCAGAATTTAATTGAGATTCTGAAATATGGTGTAAGACTGTTGCTCATTAAGCAGTGATGATGTGAGCAGAAAATGACAAAACTCATTATGGTGTTAATGTAATATAATGATTATGTGTGTGTTTGACCCCTTTTGACCCTGGATTTGTATAGTGGTATTTCTGTGCTGATATGTCATATGTGGCTGAATTTGGAGAATATGAACCTTTCTGTTGTTCCAGCATAATGATGTTTATAGACTTAATTCTCCATGTTATTTAGCAGTTTTAATGGTTCATAAGGCAGGAAGGAGGCCAAACTCAACTGGGCAACAACTGACAGTGTGAGTGTGTGTATGTGTTTATGCATACAGTGTGCTCTGCTATTAGACAGACAGATGGCGCCATCTAGTGACTAAAAATCACATGAAAGAAATAATAAAAAAAAATCTAATTCAAAACCACACAATTAGAATGAGGAAAACGTTGAAGTACAGAACCCACTGTATGGTTAGTATAAAACAAGGAAGCCCCTTCACAAGGGAAAGAAATGTTATGTTTTTGCAAAAATTTTAATTACACTAAAGACTACCACATATTAATTATAATAGTGCAACTTTAGCAATGTAAATGCAAAGGTTCTAACATCAAAAAAAGATATTTAAAGATTAAGTGCAGCATTATATTTAGAGTATTTAAACTATCACTCAACTGAGGCTAGTAACTTAACAACTAAATGTTCATTTGTAGTTATTTACAAACATTTAAATCAAAGAAGATTGTAATTTTTACTAAAAGGAGTTAACCTACTTGTCATGCTAACAGAATGACAATGGCATAGGACATGAACTGAAAACAATGCTATAGGTATCAAACTTGTTGAACCTGCTAAATGAGAAATAGGATTCATATCAACATTATATGTTGAAGATTTGAGCTATAGGCTAGGCTATAGACACACTCTTCTGCAGTTAATAGGCGTATTAACTATATTGCATCAAATATAACTTTTAACACTGCACTTAAGGTGAAGTGGAGTAAGCCATGGCTGACAACTTTTGAGTTCAACTTGGAGCGAGAATTCCCCTCAGTGGGTTTGGCGGGGCGATTATTTGGGGTTATGTATGTATGTATGTATGTGTATGTATGCATGCATGCATGCATGTACAGGTGCATCTCAATAAATTAGAATGTCGTGAAAAAGTTCATTTTTTCTTGTACCTTATTTCCAAAAGTGAAACTTTCATATATTTTAGATTCATTACATGTAAAGTAAAACATTTAAAAAGTTTTTTTGTTTTAATTTTGATGATTAGAGCTTACAGCTCATGAAAGTAAAAAATCTGTATCTCAAAATATTAGAATATTTACATTTGAGTTTCAATTAATGACCATCCATACAGTATAAATTCTGGGTATCTCTTGAAACCACAATAATGGAGAAGACTGCTGACTTGGCAATGATCCAGAAGACGAACATTGACGCCCTCCACAAAGAGGGTAAGCCACAGAGGGTCATTACTGAAAGGTGTGGCTGTTTACAGAGTGCTGTATCAAAGCATATTAAATGCAAAGTTGACTGGAAGGAATAATTTGGGTAGGAAAAGGTGCACAAGCAACAGGGATGACTGCAAGCTTGAGAATACTGTCAAGCAAAGCTGATTCAAACACTTGTGAGAGCTTCACAAGGAGTGGACTGAAGCTGGAGTCAGTGCATCAAGAGTCACCACGCTCAGACGTCTTCAGGAAAAGGGCTACCAAGCCACTTCTGAACCAGAGACAACGTCAGAAGCATCTTACCTGGGCTGTGGAGAAAAAGAACTGGACTGTTGCTCAGTGGTCCAAAGTCCTCTTTTCAGATGAAAGTAAATTTTGCATTTCATTTGGAAATCAAGGTCCCAGAGTCTGGAGGAAGAGTGGAGAGGCACAGAATCCATGTTGCTTGAAGTCCAGTGTGAAGTTTCCACAGTCAGTGATGATTTGGGCTGCCATGTCATCTGCTGGTGTTGGTCCACTGTGTTTTCTGAAGTCCGCAGTCAACACAGCCATCTACCAGGAAATTTTAGAGCACTTCATGCTTCCTTCTGCTGACAAGCTTTATGGAGATGCTGATTTCATTTTCCAGCAGGACTTGGCATCTGCCCACACTGCCAAAGGTACCAAAAGCTGGTTCAATGACCATGGTGTTACTGTGCTTGATTGGCCAGCAAACTCGCCTGACCTGAACCAAGAGGAAACGTGTCAAGAGGAAGATGAGAGACACCAGACCCAACAATGCAGATGACCTGAAGGCCACTGTCAAAGAAACCTGGGCTTCCATACCACCTCAGCAGTGCCACAAACTGATCACCTCCATGCCACGCCGAATTGAGGCAGTAATTAAAGCAAAAGGAGCCCCTACCAAGTATTGAGTACATATACAGTAAATGAACATACTTTCCAGAAGGCCAACAATTCACTAAAAATGTTTTTTTTTTTATTGGTCTTATGAAGTATTCTAATTTGTTGAGTGAATTGGTGGGTTTTTGTTAAATGTGAGCCTAAATCATCACAATTAAAAGAACCAAAGACTTAAACTACTTCAGTCTGTGTACATTGAATTTATTTAATACACGAGTTTCACAATTTGAGTTGAATTACTGAAATAAAACTTTTCCCCGACATTCTAATTTATTGAGATGCACCTGCATATATGTATATATATATATATATATATATATATACATATATATATATATATATATATATGTGTGTGTGTGTGTGTGTGTGTGTGTGTGTGTGTGTGTGTGTGTATACACTTCTTTAGCTGGTCAGGCTGGGAGACCAGGGGCCTGTACCATGATGGTGTCTGAACAAACTCAGGGTTACAGGATTAGTTTTGAGTTGACAAAACCAAACCAGTCCAATCCAGCTTTGTTGGTACCATGAAGCTGATCATCAACTTTCTCTGTCAACTCAGGCTTGATCCTGAGTTAATGGAGTGCGTGCACATGAATGTGTGACATCAGTAATGAGCAGCCAATCACATGCCTTGAAACTGTGATTCACTTCTCGTGAGAGAGTCTACCAAAGAGTCTTGTGCAATTCACTACCAAAGATTAAAAGATAGAACAATATGAAGAATTTAAACACATTTACACAGCAAGATGAAACAATCTATCCATGAAAGAGGAAAACTTAAAGAAAACATCTTACCATATAAGTGCAAGTAAAAGTTGTAAACTTAGTTTATAGACTTGATAATATTTATAGGTAGAAAAACACTAAAAATCTAAGCTCATATGTAGTCATGTTTAAAGCTTTTGATTCTAAAACGTATTTAATATTGCATATTGTAATGACCCGGAAGTCAGCGCTAGCAGCCGAGTGCATTATGGGTATTTGTTTAGAGTTGATTTATGCGTTATTTAAGCAAGATGGTTGGGTTTTTGCATCAGCAATGTTATGTATGTTTATGTTAAAGTCAGTTCGGGTGGGTTTGGTTCATTTACTGCCCTGTTATGTAAAAAGTTTGGCTGTTACCGTCACAGAGAGTGATGTGTAGGGGAGGGACTTGGCGATATGACCCTGCCTGTGTAAGTTCTTATTTTGTGTTCAGAATAAATGGAGAAAGATGATATTACAGCTTCCTGCTGGTTTGTTCTGACAGTACTCTGGCTCACAGAGACACTCAGGATCATGCGGTGTAGTGCTCGTATTTCCTGCTAGACAAGTTTAGAGTTGCGACACGTAGATGCTAGCACCCCCGCTAGCAATTAGCTCAGTAAAAGTTTAGTAGCCTAGCTTAGCTCCGATCAGCCCCACGTTCCATAGCATAACAGCCAGTCGTTACAGTGGTGTCAGAAGTGGGATTTGGGCTGTTTAGAAGACGCCATTATGAAGCAAAGCATAAGCGAATTAGAGCGTGCCATCCGAGAGAACAGCATCATGTTAGAGCGTCTGACAAGCGAGACAACGCGGAGGAGCAGGGCTCCCCACCAACCTGACGGTGCCAGTGTTCCCCGGACAGTGTACCGCTCTCCTGGTCGCGGGCAGAACGAACCACTGGCCATCACACGACACGCCAAATCAATGGCCGCCCGGGCTTCCTCACACGATCGCCTGCCAAGCTGCCACGATACAGCGGGTTGACGCCCCTAGAGCCCTACCTGGCACAGGTCGACCTGGCTGTTCTCCACGATGGATGGAGCCGCGAGGAGACAGCGACTCACTTGGCCCTCGCCTTGGAGGGTCCCGCGCTTCAGGTCCTCATCGATCTGTCCCCTGAAGAGCGGCGTGATCTCCAGGCCCTCACCGCTGCTCTCAACCGCCGCTTCGGGCAGAGAAACTCCGCAGAGCAGAGCAGGGAGGAGCTGACTAACCGATGTCGACGTGAAGGAGAGAGTGTGGGCGCATTCGCCGCTGACATCCGGGCCGCTGGCCTACCTTCCCGGCCACAGCGAGGGAAGAGCTGAGCCTCCATGCTTTCCTGCGGGGCCTTACACCTGAGCAGCTCCGCCAGCATGTCCGCCTGTTGTCACCCCGAGATCTGAGTGAGGCGCTGAGAGAGGCTGAGCGAGCTGAGGAGGTGCTACAGGCTGGGCCGGCGACAGGTCGATCTCCGCTCCAGCGCCAGCTGACGAGAGCAGCCGAACGAGAGGTGGACGGGGTCCAGCCTGAGGAGGAGGAGGTCAGCCGGGTCCAACCAGCGGTGACCCCCCGACGGAGGTCCAGAATAGACCGCTGCTTTCGCTGTGGAGAACCGGGGCACTTCACCAGGGACTGCCCTGCCCCGAGCCCCCGACCCCGGGCAATGTCACCCCCGGGAAACGACCTCGGAGTGGTGAGGCAGTGAGGGGACCCTCACCCTGTTTTTCGGCACCCCTCCACAACGTCTGCCCTACTGTGGGGCGCTGCGGGCTTGCCAGAGGACTGTACATGGACTGTGTGGTTGACAGGCAGCCCTGTAGCGCCCTGGTGGATACGGGGTCCACCATTTGCTTGCTACGAAAAGGACTGGAGCAAAAAGGACTGGAGAAAAGGACACTCATCTCTGATGTCGGCGAGCCAGAACTCGTGGCGTGTCTGGCTCGTCCCCACCGCCACCGACATTGGTGGGGGTCCAGTCCTCCGGAAGAGGACCGGCCGTTCCTGACAATACAGTTCTGGCTCGCCGACATCAGAGATGAGTGCATTGTTGGGGTCAGGTCGCCCTCTGCCTCAGTAACGAGACTGTGCCGCTCCGGTCGGGCCGGAGCCGCCATGGAGAGGCCGCCGCCCCGCTGCTGCCGCCCAGACATCAGTGCTCACCGGCTCTAGCCCCCAGCTGCCCCACAAGAGCTGCAGAGGCTCAGGGGGAGCCTGGGGGAGTATTGTAGCTCAGACCAGCACATCCCAGCCGTTACCAACACACACTCCATCCGCCCCCCCCATCACCTGAGACTGTTGTTGCTGTTGAGGAGTTGGGGCGGCGAAGTGGTGAGCATCTGAGCACGCCGCAGCAGGAGCAGCTGCAGCACCTATTGAGAGACTTTGTGGGCATTTTTGCAGCCCGAGAGGAGGACTGTACCAGGACAGCTCTGGTGCTGCATCACATTGACACAGGGCCCGCTGCCCCCATTCGCTTGCGCCCCCACAGACTGCCTCTTGCCAAGCGCCAGGCTGCCGAAGAAATGATCCGAGATATGGCAGCTAACGGCATTATTGAGCCCTCGGACAGTCCCTGGGCCGCACCCATGGTCATGGTGCGGAAGAAAACAAGGACTCATACCCGCTGCCGCGCATTGATGATGCATTGGATTATGTAGCTGGATCCTGTTGGTTCAGCTCTTTGGATTTGTGCAGCAGGTATTGGCAAGTAGAGCTGGCGTCAGAGGCCCGGCCCAAAACTGCGTTTACCATAGGGCAAGGACTGTGGCAGTTTAGGGTGATGCCCTTTGGACTGTGTAATGCCCCAGCCACCTTTGAAAGGCTGATGGAGCGTGTCCTTAAAGACATTCCACGCACCCGCTGTGTGGTCTACTTGGACGATCTGTTGGTCTATGCCAGAGACTTTGACCAGGCTGTCCAGGTTTGGGTGGTCTGAGGACTGTGCGGCGGCCTTCCAGCAGCTAAAAGCCGCTCTCATCGACGCTCCTGTCCTGGCCTACCCTGATCCCAACCAACCATTCCTTGTGGACACTGACGCCAGTAACGTGGGGGTCGGGGCTGTACTCAGCCAGAGGGGGGAGGCTGGAGAGCAAGTGGTGGCCTACTATAGCTGCAGCCTCAGTCGCCCAGAAAGAAATTACTGCGTCACCCGGCGGGAGTTGCTAGCGGTGGTCCTGGCGGTTCGTCATTTCAGGCCCTACCTCCTTGGCACCAGGTTCACACTGAGGACCGACCACGCTAGCCTCACCTGGATGCTGAACTTCCGCCAGCCAGAGGGTCAGGTGGCAAGATGGCTGGAGATCCTCCAAGAGTATGACTTCGAGGTTCGGCACCGACCAGGGCGACAGCATGCCAACGCTGACGCCCTCTCCAGACACCTATGCCTCGCTGATGAGTGTCGGTACTGCGGTCATCAGGAAGAAAGAGGTCTGGGGCCATCGGCGGCGGCGGTAGGGCCGGGTGATAGCGGTGGAGATGGGGAACCATTCACCACCGAGCAGCTGAGGCAACAGCAGGCGAATGACCGAGTGCTGGTGAAGGTGAGGTGCTGGCTGGGGGCCCGAACACGTCCGGACTGGCCAGCCGTGTCCTCCCAGGGGCTCGAGATCAAGTCGCTTCATTCTCAGTGGGGCAGCCTGGAGCTCCACAACGGCATGATCTACAGGCGGTGGCAGGCACCTGGGGGGGGGAATCGACCGTCTGCAACTCCTGGTTCCCCACACTCTGCGGCTGGAGGTCCTCCGTTGGGTTCATGGGGCAGCTGGAGCCGGCCATTTCGAGAACTCCAAGACAGTGCGGCGGCAGCGGTTCTACTGGCCGGGGTGTCGCCAGGATGCAGAGCTGCACATTCACTGCTGCGATGTCTGCACAGCACAGAAAGGACCCAGCCGATGCTCTCACGTGCCGCTGCAGCAGTACCTAGTCGGGGCGCCCATGGAGAGGATCGGGGTGGACATCTTGGGTCCGTTCCCTGTCACAGAGGCCGGCAACCGCTTTGTCCTGGTCGCTATGGACTACTTTACAAAGTGGCCAGAGGCGTATGCGGTGCCGGATCAGAGTGCTTCCACGTCGGCGCAGCGACTACTGGATGAGATGTTCGCCCGGTTCGGGGTGCCGGACAAACTTCATACCAGGGGCGGAACTTTGAGAGCCGATTGTTCAGTGAGGTGTGCCAGTGGTTAGGGGTGAAGAAGACAAGAACCACTCCCCTCCACCCTCAAAGCGATGGACTGGTTGAGCGGTTCAACCGCACACTGGCAACCCAACTTGCCATCTTGACCAGTCATCATCAGAGAGACTGGGACCAGCATCTGCCCATGGTCCTGTGGGCGTATAGGACAGCAGTGCAAGAGTCGAGTATGTTATGTAATGACCCGGCAGTCAGCGCTAGCAGCCGGGTACATTATGGGTATTTGTTTAGAGTTGATTTATGCGTTATTTAAGCAAGATGGTTGGGGTTTTGCATCAGCAATGTTATGTGTTTATGTTAAAGTCAGTTTGGGTGGGTTTGGTTCATTTACTGCCCTGTTATGTAAAAAGTGTGGCTGTTACCGTCACAGAGAGTGATGTGTAGGGGAGGGACTTGGCGATATGGCCTTGCTTGTGTAACTTCTTATTCTGTGTTCAGAATAAAAGGAGAAAGATGAAATTTCTGCCTCCTGCTGGTTTATTCTGACAGTACTCTAGCTCACAGATACCCCCTTTCCACCAGCAGGAACCAGGTGCTAGTTCAGAGCCAGTGCTACTGCCAGTTCTTAGTTGGTTCGACTGGCGAGCCCTTTAAGAACTGGTTGCTTTTCCACTGGCTAGAGAGCCAATACAGAGCCAGGACTTACGTCACTGAATACGTTTCATGTTTCGTTTCACTAGTGCGGCAGCGCCAAACACAACAGACTTGTTCGAGGTGCATCACGCCACGCAGATCGATGCACACAACACACTAAAGCACCGCGAGAGCGATCCAAAAGCATAAAGAGCCGTCAGCTTTCCAATCACTCCCGCAGCACCCCGATGCCTCGCACCGAACGGTCCGCGTAGCGCCGATCCATCCCGAACAAGCCTAAACAAACTATCAACAATGGCGGACATTGTGTTGTTATTACGTTCATGGCTTTGCGAATCTACATCGGCATCCAAACACGGTGAATCCAACGTGTCCGTGTTTAGCTGCTATTTCAAATATGGCGGACCAAAGTTTCTGTTCTTCTTGTTGGTCACGGTAACCCCGCCCCCAGCCCCTGACGCAAGCGGTTCTTCCTTCTAGCCCAGCAATGTTTTGGTGCTACTTACGAACCGCTTTTGCTGGTTCGGAGCTGGTGCTTTGGGTGTCGAAAGACAAAGAACCGGTTTGAAACTAGGCTCTGGCTCTGAACCAGCACTGGAACTGCCTTGGTGGAAAAGGGTCGTGCGGTGTATGGGACTCGAGTGCTCATATTTCCTTCTACCCAAGTTTAGAGTTGCGACGCGTAGATGCTAGCACCCCACTAGCAATTAGCTCAGTAAAAGTTTAGTAGCCTAGCTTAGCTCCGATCAGCCCCACGTTCCATAGCATAACAGCCAGTTGTTACAATATTATCTATATGTTTATATTAATTTAAAATAAAAGCTTAATAATTACTATTAAACTAAGCTGGCTTGTAATAATTACTATTAAACTAAACTGAAACTTACCTGGCTAGCCAGATAAACCGGCTTCATGGTACAGGCCCCTGCTGATCAACCAGTTTATACCAGCTAAGACAAGCCAACCATCTTAGGCTGGTTTCAGTAGGGCCTTACAACAGACACCGAATCGCCAGAAATGTCAAATGGTGACAGAAAACACTTGAAAAAGAAAAAGAAACCGCCATTCTTACCTTACTTTGACAACATGAAATATGAGGGTGCGGCAATGCAAGAGCATTTGTGTAAACATGTCGCTTGCTGCCAGTGTTGCCAACTGCTTTCAATTGAAATTAGCTAAAACTGGTAGCTAAATGTCAGATGACATCATAATGGCAAATTCACTGATCTATATAAGGATGAATATAGATCAGTGGGCAAGATAAAAACTTAGATAAGGTTTGTCCAAGAAGTTGCTATTTGTCCCTAAACTTTTGAAAAAAGTCTCAAAAGGGGTGGGAAAGTAGCTAAATTGGGAACACTGCTGCTGCGTTCGTCCAATCAATGACACTGACACAGCTAATATGCAAATGAGAACGTTAACCCGGGGTTTCGCCACGCACCTTGTGAACGTCAGTTTAGTAATACCCAGGATTAACTGTTAACACCCGGTAAAACCATGGGCAGCCTGAAAGTTAAACAATATATAACCCAAGATTCCATCTGGGTTTTAGAAAGACCCAGGGTTAACTATTTCAGGTGTGAAATGACTATTGACTAAATAAAAAATGAAACCTGTGTACAATTATGGGCCAGCCAATATACTGTTTATTAAACCTCAAACACTAGTAATTAATTTTAAAAATATAGCACAAAATGAATCTTGCCACATTGCAATAATTTTCTCACTGTATATAAGCCTTAAACTCATTTACTGAGTGAATTCTTTACAGAGAATGCTGTATTTATTTTCCTGTTGTTTGCCATATCTGTTTATGCCAAATCTGGAAAATGTGTGCAATGAAACGGACCAGGAATTCAAGCTGAACTGAAGCCCTGTGTGGAAATCTCTGAGCCAAGAGCGAGACATATCTGATGATGGGTCACTACACTTAGTGATGGAAGAGAAAAAAATCTGCTGCTCTATAGGAAGTCTGTAAAATACAAATCAGCTGATTGACTTTACTATGCTAAATCACCATCTATCCTTACCTGCTTTAGGGGCATTTCTTAAATCTATTACATCTAAAAATGTTTTTATGTAAAAGGCAAAAGTGAATCAAAAAATGAACAAGGATGAAAATAGAGAAGAGAATTTAATTACAAAAGAGCCCAAATCACATCTGATCAAATGCAATTACAAAAAGGGAAGGAATGAAAGGCACACTTCAGGAATCATTGAAATTATGTACATTAAATATCGATACAGTGATACTTCATGCATTTCAGTTTGACAGTATTTGACAGCATCAATAATCAGTGAATGTATTTGAAAGAATACCATGTCATCAGCGCTGTCATACACACCCCTTAAATGTTCAAATTGGAAATCTGAGAATGTTGATATTGCATCCATATACCTCAAGATGGCTTGCTGTTTTCACAGCACATTAAACTGTTAAAATTACACAATGCAGAATCACACCCATTGTTAAAAATAATATGCAGGTTGTGACTCACAAAACCTCAGTTAACATGCTGAGTAACACTAAACGCAGAAGCACATCTACATTTGGAACCAACATTATGTGGAAATGTTTAGTCTCTAAAAATGTAATTCCTTTTATTTATGCAAAAAAAATCTTGAAGTGGTACAATGATGAGTGGTCAGGAGTGTCTCCATGTCATAAAATACCATGGTTTTGCTGTTGTAGTTTCTAAACCCTAAAAATCAAAGTGCATCTCTTACATATGCTGGTATTTGGCAGAATCATACACATGGAATCCGTGAATTTATCACACTTATTCCAGAATTCACATCTGAAATCAATACCCAGTACAATCCCAGTATAGTAATGAAAGAAAGACACAAAGAAAAGAAAAGAAAAGAAAAAACAAAAACAAGGATATTTGAAAGAAAAAACAAACAAAAAAAAACATAATTTGACAGTACACCTAAAAAAAGACAAATTCAGATAGTCCAAACAATATAATAGTCCCATAAATTAGCAAACAACTTTCAGGCCTTTCAGTGTTGGTGGATTGGAAATGAGGGGCAATCTTTTACAATATTAATTATTAACACGTCAACTCAGACAAGAGTTTCAAACCCCTAAAAATTGTGCATAAGTAACTTTGGCACAAAACACAGTTTTGACCTTCTGCAACAACAAAATGTATGACCTTCCAAGAAGATCTATTTGGTCATATCAGTCCAAAATCTAGTTTAAACCTACACATTCCACTTAATCTTGGAAAAAGGCATCCAAGCATCCTGACTAGATCCTCTCATGGTTGTAGAAAATGACAACAAAATCATTCAACAACCATTTTGGTGGAAATAAAGGGATTGTCTTCATCATATTATATTTCTGGCAGTGTCAAACACCCCCAGACATTCATCTGTTGAAAGAAGCAGGAAAGAAAAGCTGTTAAAAAGCAGGTCAGACAAGATACTATCTGAGGTATAGATTTACAACATCACAGTCCAAAGTCTGAAGCTGAGCAGAGACCGAGCTTTATTTATGTCAATATTTGAAGATCTGGTAGGATAATCTAGTGTTTGTCTACCTTCTCAAAGATTTGGCTTCATAAACAGTGGTATCGTCCTCGTCGCTTTCCAGGTGGGCCATTTCCATTGTTTCGTCATAGTTTGACAGGAGCCCGTATTTCTTCCTCTGAACACCTGTTTTCTTCAGACTGGAATGAGAGCACAAATCAGAGACAATAAACAAACTAAAAATACAATTAATCTATTCACCTTCTTATTTATATATTTATCAGCAAATTATGACTTAAATGTCAGCCCCTAAAGTAAATACATTGTTGTTGTTAGTAATATTTAGGGTGACCAAATGTCCTTTTTCCCTTAAAAGTTTTGGCTGGGATCTTTAAATTGCCTAAAATATCCAGAGTTTGGCTTTGTTTTCCTATTGTTTACATAATAGCTGAAGGTAATGACTGAAAAGTAGTTTGACCAATAGTGTGCAGGCATTGTATTGTTTTGACCAATCGTGGCGTGCGAGAAGGCGGGATCGATATTGAACTGTCAAAGCAAAGCATACATATACAGGTGCTGGTCATATAATTAGAATATCATCAAAAAGTTGATTTATTTCACTAATTCCATTCAAAAAGTGAAACTTGTATAATGTATACATTCATTCCACACACTGATGTATTTCAAGTGTTTATTTCTTTTAATTTTGATGATTATAAGTGACAACTAATAAAAACCCCAAATTCAGTATCTCAGAAAATTAGAATATTGTGAAAAGGTTCAATATTGAAGACACCTGGTGCCCCACTCTAATCAGCTAATTAACTCAAAACACCTGCAAAGGCCTTTAAATGGTCTCTCAGTCTAGTTCTGTAGGCTACACAATCATGGGGAAGACTGCTGACTTGACAGTTGTCCAAAAGACGACCATTGACACCTTGCACAAGGAGGGCAAGACACAAAAGGTCATTGCAAAAGAGGCTGGCTGTTCACAGAGCTCTGTGTCCAAGCACATTAATAGAGAGGCGAAGGGAAGGAAAAGATGTGGTAGAAAAAAAGTGTACAAGCAATAGGGATAACCGCACCCTGGAGAGGATTGTGAAACAAAACCCATTCAAAAATGTGGGGGAGATTCACAAAGAGTGGACTGCAGCTGGAGTCAGTGCTTCAAGAACCACTACGCACAGACGTATGCAAGACATGGGTTTCAGCTGTCGCATTCCTTGTGTCAAGCCACTCTTGAACAACAGACAGCGTCAGAAGCGTCTCGACTGGACTGCTGCTGAGTGGTCCAAAGTTATGTTCTCTGATGAAAGTAAATTTTGCATTTCCTTTGGAAATCAGGGTCCCAGAGTCTGGAGGAAGAGAGGAGAGGCACAGAATCCACGTTGCTTGAGGTCCAGTGTAAAGTTTCCACAGTCAGTGATGGTTTGGGGTGCCATGTCATCTGCTGGTGTTGGTCCACTGTGTTTTCTGAGGTCCAAGGTCAACACAGCCGTATACCAGGAAGTTTTAGAGCACTTCATGCTTCCTGCTGCTGACCAACTTTATGGAGATGCAGATTTCATTTTCCAACAGGACTTGGCACCTGCACACAGTGCCAAAGCTACCAGTACCTGGTTTAAGGACCATGGTATCCCTGTTCTTAATTGGACGGCAAACTCGCCTGACCTTAACCCCATAGAAAATCTATGGGGTATTGTGAAGAGGAAGATGCGATATGTCAGACCCAACAATGCAGAAGAGCTGAAGGCCACTATCAGAGCAACCTGGGCTCTCATAACACCTGAGCAGTGCCACAGACTCATCGACTCCATGCCACGCCGCATTGCTGCAGTAATTCAGGCAAAAGCCCCAACTAAGTATTGAGTGCTGTACATGCTCATACTTTTCATGTTCATACTTTTCAGTTGGCCAAGATTTCTAAAAATCCTTTCTTTGTATTGGTCTTAAGTAATATTCTAATTTTCTGAGACACTGAATTTGGGGTTTTCATTAGTTGTCAGTTATAATCATCAAAATTAAAAGAAATAAACACTTGAAATATATCAGTCTGTGTGGAATGAATGTATGCATTATACAAGTTTCACTTTATGAATGGAATTAGTGAAATAAATCAACTTTTTGATGATATTCTAATTATATGACCAGCACCTGTAATGTATGAGGACCATAAAGACTACATCAATAGGAAAACAAAGACAAACCTGGACAAGTACTGTCAAAAGAGAATATATGGCCACCCTAGTAATAGTCGATAACTCGATTGCTGACTCTGCTGGTCATGTGACACGTATCGGACCCGCTCCACCTAGAATAAAACCGCATTTTCAACAAGGTTGAAGACTCTAGAATCAAGTTAGGTGAGTGTATGTTACAAAAAAAGAAGCGCAAACGTGTACTAATTAAAATGTTTAACAAAAATCTCGCGCACCTTAAAAACAAGGTCCATCGTGCAGCTCTTTGGGAATCATAGCTTATCTTGTCCCACTACTACTAAAACGAAACTTAAAAACAAAATATAACTTTATTTAGCCCAGATAGTCTTGCTCGAGGTCAAATAACAAATATTCTTACCATGACAACGCTGCATTTTGTATCACTGTCATAAGCATCATATACAATGAACATACTGTCTAAGTAGGAACACTTTTAATACAAAACCTAACTTGACATGATTTCCAGATGACTTACCGGACAGCTCTCACTAAGAAATACAGAACTCCGATGGCTGTGATCCCGATCAGAACATACAGAGCCCTGTTTATCATCGCACGGTCCATATTGAAGCCCATGTTTGAGTTGGCGGTGGCGGCATGTTTCTGAGACTCTTCTGTAACGTTACTGATGCTGGAAGTGTTCTTGAGTGCGGGTGGTTTAGTGGCGGTGGTCATATTGCTCGTGCCATTGGCGAAAGAAACAGCCCACAAAGTCCAAACCAGAGGGAGCAGTCTTAAATGTGTCATAGTAGCTTGCGTTCGTGATTTTTAAAGACAAAAGAAGACCCACACACAACTATGAAGTCGGCTTTAACGACAGAATCCAGATCCTTTTCCTGATTGAAGACGACAGCACAAGTAGTGTTACGGTAAATTGTGTCCTGAGGGGAATCAACAACGCGATCAGGTTCCCCTCTGAGGAAATGGACGCGTTCTTCTTCTTCTCTTGGTTAATGGCGGATTGCAAACAACTTTTAGGTGCATACCGCCACCTACGGTACAAGAGTGTGTAACATCATGTCATTTTAAGTGTACTCATATTCTGCTCATTAACCCTGTGTCATTAAGTAATTTAAATAATATTATCCTTATCCCCCCTCCCTCTCCTTATGTTCCTAGTATCCCCATCAGATTCCACTCCCGCCCTACCTCCTGAACCCTCTTGAAACACCCGTCTGTCCACCTCATATAATATACAGTGTAATATGACATGCTCAGCATTTTCTTTAACCCCAGTTATCACAATTCTCATTATTCCTTTTCCCCATTAAAAAACAATGTGCTATTCAGTCCCGTGTGATCCACTCTCATTCTTGTCATTAAAATTTCTTCTCGCCTGTTCCTTTCTCTATATTTTAATTAATGTATTTTTTAATATCCCCTTCCTTTCTTGTCTTCCTTCCACCATTTCTGCCATATTACAATACCTTTCTTCTTAACTACTGCTTTTCCCTCACCTTTTCCAAGTGGTATTGCAACTGATATTTCTTTTTCCAATGCCTTTTGCAAATTTCTCTATCATTCCCTTTCACTCCCTCATGTGCTGGCACCCAACAAAACTGAACATCTTTACCACTCCTATAGGGTGACCATACGTGCCATTTTTCCCGGACGTGTCCTGGCCAGGATTTCTATATTGCCTAAAATATCTAGGTTTTGGCTTTGTTTGCGTGCGGTGCATGACATCGGTTCCTTATGTTTTCGAAACGCTCTCGAGGTACTTTGAATCAAAGCAATATAGAAATCCTGGCCAGGACGCGTCCGGGAAAAAAATGGCACGTATGGTCACCCTACACTCCTGTTATTATGTTTATGTGATTTCTGTAATAATCCTGCGTGTTTTAGCATTTCAGTTGTTCTTCATTTATTGACAAGAATAAATGTCATGGACACAGATTTGAGTAAACAAATATTTATTGAAGGCAAAAACTACAACTAGGAATGTCACGAAGAACAAGATAAAGACTGAAAACAGTGTAATCCTGATTTTAACCATTTTATATTGAACTTTATTTTTGCATGATGATGGTCCATAGCTGTAATCAAAATATACATGTTTTTAACGGATATAAAAACCCATTGTGATACAAAAATAGTATTTACACCTCATCTGTCCACTATAACAAAAAGCACTTTATAATCTAAGGCAGATGTTGTATATTGAGGGTTTTTAATGTTGTGCAAGGATGCATAATCTGGTTTTATCCAGCCACTGTAAAGAATCACCAATATGATAGAAATGTTTTTGTACATCCAAGGAGCATTTGGATTTCTTTAAAGCGCCACCTCTATTTTTATTTATTTTTTGATTGGTCCCACACAAATAGTAAAACATATAACAAAGGGGGAAAAAAAAAAAAAAAAATCACACACAGAACCTAATGTAAAATTAAAAATAGTAAAATAACTTAATCCACTATGACAGATTGCTGAGAATATGATATAAACAAAAAAGATTAGATTTTCTGTATATCATCTGGTCCGAATGCCACATTTAGGCCATCCTCGGGCCTTTATAAAACTCTTTTGAAAGCTAATGCAGCTGAATGTCATAAGGATGGACTGCTCTCAGTCAACAAAGACATTTTAAAAAGGCACTTGTCAGATTTCAGTTTTTGTTAGATTTTTTTTTTTTGGGGGGGTTGGGGGGGGGTGGATAAAGGCCTAGCTCTTTTTACAGAGGTCACTAAAGGTCATCTGTTAAAGACTGGCATTATGTGACGTGTACAATTCAGCAGGTGTGCTGATTATCAGTTATATCTGGCAGCCGTCCTAATTCACCTGAACTGAAGCGGACCCCTCTGAGAGGACATGTTTGTACACGCCGTTTGTCGTGAGGCTAAAAGGTGTCAGGATGTCCCTTACGAAGGTACACGGAGGAAAGGCTTTGGTATCAAGCTGTAGTGTACACACAGGTACAAGAGTACATAAAATACATGGGGCATTTACGTAGAATAGCTTAAATAATCTACTACATCACACAACAACATGAAGCCCAAAGCTAAACATCTACGCAAAATACAGGACAAACAGTAAACGGACAGCGGTTAATGATCCGCTGACCACAGCCAACATGCAATGGCCCACAGTATAAAACAATACAAATCTAGACAACAATATTGGATTTATACACAAACGATTGCATAAATTTGAAGGAGGAAATGCCTGTAAACATTCTATGTCTAAAGATACAGTATAAATGCTAAAGCTAGAGGATATGAGGAGTGCAACCCTACCGGGAGATACGTAACGCAAAGGCGTAGAGTTTTAGGCCTGTACCATCAGCCAGTTTGGCCCTGAGGGCACGAAATGGACTGTAAACTACAGATTTGCAAACATTAGATGCAGATGTTTGACTGAGGTTCTGGAGATCTGAAGCAGTAAGGCACAAATGGTACGAATGGAATCAAAGGCCTGTAGTGGTTCATCTCTGCTTCTACAGAAATCACTTTCAATAGGCTGAAAGTGACAGATGGAGTGATGCATACAGTTAATGAAGTTTTCGGGCCCGACTAATAATACAGCTGTTCTAAAACCTTGAGAAAAAAAAAAATGTAAATATCCACTAAAAAATGCCTCTTAAATAAAATAATGGAATGATGGAAGTGAGCTTTGTGATTAAGACTCATTAAGGTTTAAAATGACTGGCCACTCCAGCCCTTTCTAGACTGAATTTGTCTCAAATTATGGACTTGGAGAAAGAAACCCTAAGATGGTGATTTTCTCCGAGATCATGGTTGTGGAACTGGATGAGGGACTCGATCGCTTCCTCCACTGAACCCATCTGAATGAGAGCCATCTTGCGATCCTTCCTGAAAGTTGATGAATTTGTTAGTATTTCTTGTGGATATACACTGATATAGAATTTATGTGCTGACAAATTCAGTAAATCACAACAGACTGTTGTGGCCAATTTTAACTCAAAATTACCAGGTAACAAAAGTAAAAACCATTTACTAAATACTAAAAACCATTCACTAAATAAAAATAAATAAATCAACTAATAATAAAAATTCATGTGTCTAATAGACATGAACAAGTTCTTTGAAAAACATCTATGATCTTTTGTCTAGTCTTCATGCTCTATGTCAAGGTTTCACTAATAATAAAAATATATTGCATAAAGCATCCATATTTGTCCATGCATGTTGATTAAAGTATTAATATCTTAAAAAGTATTAATTTAAGGTACATTTAGAACAGAGAAAACTGTGCGATTAATCGCGAGTTAACTCATGACAATCATGCGATTAATCACGATTAAATATTTTAATCGATTGACAGCCCTAATATATAGCAAAATGTGCACAAACATTTTAAACACACACACACACACTATCAGTTACTGGCTGCAATTCCACTACCAGTATCAATAATTTAAAATTATGTTATACTACATAAAAGTCACAGTATGATAATGCCACAAACTGCACACACTTACTGAAAGAACTTGAAGTTCTTGACAAGAGCACCATTGCTAGCAAAGTGCACCTTGAGGTCATCTTCAACAACCGAGGGTCTAAAACAGAGAAAGTTATACGTGAGCTATTTGGGTTTTTAAATTCATAGAAAAACAAGACGCTAATGTGTATAAACTCACGGGATGTTAGACAGGTGCAGGGTAGATGAGGGAGGAAAGATGTTGGAGTAGTTTTTGGAGCCTGGCTTCTTGAAGCGATGGAGAGGAGAGCTGCTGTAGTCTTTGGTGAGACCCTGGTCCTCATGTCCCTCCCGTGGCATCTGGACCGTCATGTGTTTAGACAGCGTGATGCGCAGGGGCCTGCCGTACAACTTCTGCCCGTTTAGATGGCTCATTGCTGAAATATGAATGTATACATATATAAATAAATAAATACTGAACTACAAATCAAATGAAATATAAAGTGTGCATCATTCTGCACCCTAGCTTCCCATAACATCAATCAGTATACTGAAAACAAATTTGGGTGCTAGCATCTGCTAAACATTGGGACATTTATGAATAAGTTTGGGCGCTGAAGCACAGCTAATATTAATCAACAAAACTGCTGTAAAACACAGCATGACCGATAGCCCTCTGGTTTCCTTTGTTTGTTCATTGTTAATCATCGTTGTAGTGGTTTAATAAAAAAAAAAAAAGAGCACAATCTGATTATGAAATATGCACTCATCCATTTCTGATGAGAGACTGATGAATATAGTGAGTAGCCAGTTATTGCAGTGTCAATCAGTGACATTTTTTGAAAGAAATTAATACATTTATTCAGCAAGGATGCAAAAAAAAAAAAGACAGTGAAGACTTTTTTTTACATCATTACAAATAAAGAAAATAAATGCTGCTCTTTTGAACTTTCTATTCAATAATCCTGAAAAAATGTAAGCAGCACAATTTTCAACATAAATAAATATTAATAATGATTTATATAATGATAATTTATATATAATTATAATAATAATCATTATATCATATATCATTATTATATATATATATATATATATATATATATATATATATATATATATATATATATATATATATATAGTGACACTGAAGACTTAAAATAAATGACAATTTTTTTTTTTTAATATTAATACAGAAAAAGAGTTGTTTTATATTGTAGTAACATTTAATAATATTGCTGTTTTACTACACTTTTAATAAAATAAATGCAGCCTTGGTAAACATAAGAGACTTATTTTAAAAACATTGTAAAAATTCATACTGGCACAAACTCTTAAATGGTGCATATATAAATTGTCCACTCGTTCTGCAAGCAAATTGTACTAATTTTAAGGCTGTTTACCAAGCTGAGCCTGTGTCCCATCAGACATCTGTACGAGAGCGTTCTCCTTCTTATTGAACATGATTTTCACTCTAAATACATCCCCATATACACCTACAAAGAGAGAACGTATGATGTCAGATACAAATATGCAGTGCGTAATGATCAGACACACCTCATCAAAACCAGCCTGAGCTATAAAACAACTTCAGTTCACAATCAAGATACTCCATTATAATCACACCATCACATGCTCTTCAAGGTACAAAATATATATTTACATAAAATTATCACTAGTGTCTAACAAGGGTTTATTCAAGCGGAAGGGAACTTGCTTTAAGAAAAGACTGAAAAAATCTTAGTTTAGAAAAAAAATTGTTAAGAGGAGAGTTCAAAAAGTTCAGAAAACTGCAACGTGTGTTTAGTTTGTTTTTCGATCTCCTGAGGAACAGGTTCAACGGATTGACTGTAATAAGAATCGAAAGATAAAAAGTTGAGGGGATGAAAATGTTTTTAACCCAAAAAAAGAATTAACTTCTAAAACAGCAGGAGTCTTGACTATTAACCAAGTATTTTAAACAGCTTTTCTTCCACAGACATGCAATAAAAGTAAAAGAGGAACAGTTTTCAAAAGCATGCAACATTTTATGAGGTGCCAATTTGCTTTGTTCCGTCATTAAAAAGCTGCAGCCTTCCATCTGCGTTCAAAGGAAGTGCCACTGTCCAGGGAAAGCTGCAGCTTTTCATGACGCGTCTCATCTCACCACACTAAATACTGCAGAAAACAAGCGAGGCACTCAAAGAATCGGGCCTCACAGATGCCTTGTGAGGAAATCAAATCAAATTAAAAGACCAGAACAAACGAGTGACAAAAAAAGATGCTAAAGGATGACATACCGAAGAGAATAAAGAGGCAGTGGGGCGTAACTCTCTTTAAAGGACAGCAGAGGGGGGCAGCGTAGGAGGAAGAGACAGGTAAAGATCGGAGGCAGAGTGGAGGTTCAACATATCCGAGGCAGCGAGGCAGTTCCACGGGAAATGGCGAAAAATGATGGTTGGATCATGAAGATGGTTAATGGATTGGGAGCGGAGAGAGGGGGGGGAGGGGGATAGAAGAGAGAGAGAGAGATGTTTGTGTGTTTAAAGACATGTTGGGTGTGTGTGTGTGTTTGTGTGTGATTGTGGGATGACGTTGAATCATGTAATTGTTCGTACAGATCAGATGAGTAGAGAGACATATGGTGCGTGCAGCCAGATGGCAAAGGAGAATGAGGTTTCCAAAACAAAAAAAGAGCAATGGGATGAGGGGAACGGGGAGGGAGGGACATAGGAGAAAAAAAGGAGGTAAAAAAAACAAGGTCAGTATACATAAAGAAATACAAAATATAGTGCTAAAGTTAACAAAGAAACTTCACCAGCATAACAAGCTAATCTTTAGCAATTAGTTACTGTAGAAAACAATGCGCTCATGTCAATGTGTAAACGCGCTTTCCGATGGTCTGCTTTACAAAACAATACAAATAAAAGAACAGACCAACAGAAAATGCAATTTGGCTATTTTACTGTGGTAATATTTGGAGGAGATGAGTGGAATGTGAAGTAAAGCAGCAACATATTCAAATGGAAGCAACAAGAAGAATGAAGCTCAACTGAATGGCATACTTTTATGCAAAACCTGAGGATGTTAGAGGAAGAAATGACACAACGCAATGTAGAAGGGGTGAGGACAATTGAGTGAATAAAGAGGAGCAGCTTCGGTTAATGGACACTAAGCTAGGGCTGTGCGATATGGACAAAAAAAAGAAATCGCGATTTCTTTGATCAATTTTGCGATTTCGATTTTAATCACGATTTTGACACACACAGACATGCTTTACAGTCATAAATGCATTCAGTGTGAATTTGAAATGTATTTCCAAAAGAAAACCAATTAGAGCTTTATCAAAAAGCTGTAACGTCTCTAGAACAGACATAAGGCAAAAAAATTAAAAATAAAGTTTTATTTTTTATAAAGTTTTATAAAAAAAAAAAATTTTTTTTTTTTGCCATGCATTGGTCATAGAGCTCTTTGTGGCACTGCCTTGGGTGTTGAAATAGATTTGTTGCGCCAGGTTCATACTCCGTCTGCAGTGCGTAACTGCGTATACAGTATGTGTATGTGGTGAACAAGCAGCACGGACTCATTTTGCTTTCGCACAGGATGCGTTTGCAGTCCACTCCTGATCTGCGGCAGTTTACCACAAACACAACATTTATCCATTATTTTGATTTCAAATCCAAATATTGTTACTGCAAATGCTTTTTCAGCATTGTGATTCTCTTTTATCAAAGTACAGTAATACAATCTTTCATAGACATATTCACATTTAAACTCAATAAATATGAACTCAAACGAGTGCCATATGAATGAATGAATGATGCATTTATATAGCGCTTTGTGTATTGCTGTACACCCAAGGCTCTTTACAATCATTTGCCAAGGCAATCATATTGCCTTGTTTATCTAAAAGTGCACTTTTGCTTGTTTAAAATCTAGCCAAAAAGCCATGTGTTGACTGAAACAGTCGACTTTAATTATATGAATTTATGGTGTACTTACTACATTTCCGTGTCAATCCATGATTATTTTTACCGCGAACAATGCGTTGTCACTCACTTTAATTCAGCGCGTGCAGCAAAGCAAGAATAGACTCCGTGCGGAAACGATCGCTGCATGACTGTTGCAGACGCACTGCTCCTGGAGCGCTCTGCCGGACTGCAACCGTGTGCAGTGTGAACACTCTGATCCGTTAACATGGGCGCTGAAAAAATACACACCGCATACGCACCACAGACGGAGAATGTGTGAACCTGGCGTTACGTCTTTATGCCCGGTCTGTTCTGTTCTCGCGCTCCATTTAGGCGCGCTGCATTCTGATTGAATCGGATAGCATACTGCGGGAGGTCGGGGGCGCGGGAAGAATCGTGCTATAAAGCGATTTAGAAATCGTGCACGCTCAAATCGTGATTTTATGACTATTTCGATTAATCGCACAGCCCTACACTAAGCAACAGGATTTTTGTCCCATGCACTGCAATTACTGAGGGACAACAAATCATATATGCACTAAATTTAAAGGAACATTCAGCAGTATTGCAGTAATAACATCAGTCTATAATATCCATTGTACTGTTAATTTGACTCAGTTAAACTGGCTACATGCCATTGTTTTAATATATAATGTACTTTTTCTTAAAAAAAACAAGTTTTTGCTGTAGTGCAACTGCTTTAATTTAAATTAAATATTAATATTCATACCAGTATTTTTACAATATAATATAAATATATATTTTTTTATTCGAATCAAAAATTCAAATATTTCACATTATAAAAAAATTCAACATTTTTACATTATAAACAAAAAAAAAGCCATTTTGTGAATTTTAGTTGTGGTGCCATTGGTCATTTCTTAATGAAAAATATTTATACCAATATTTATGTTGTGGTGCCATTGCTAATGTTTTAATTTAAATTAAATACAACAAAAAAATAACTTCAATAAAAGCGTTCCATTTAGTTTTGCTGTGGTACCATTGCTTTCATTTAAATTATTACTATTTAAACCAATATTTTTACATTATATTATAAAAACATACATTAAAACGTAAAATATAAAAAAGTGTGTAGAGAATCAACTACTGAAATTTTGCCATTGTGACTCTACATTTGATACAACTGATGCATTTCTCATTCATTAAAAAAATAAAGAAGAATAAAATTTAAGGATTATTAAGAACATAATGGCACAATAGTAACCTCAGCCATCCAACAACAACAAAAATCCTCAAAGACCTAATATTTAAAGACATCTTGAGCACTTTCTAGGTCTGTCAGAGACTGAGAACTACTAACCTCAGGGTTCAGGTTGCTGACCAGCATGACGCAGTGTGTGCCAGGGAAGGCAGGGAAGCCCATTCTGCTCGCAGCAGCCGCCGCTGCCCCAGGAATGGCCAGCGAGGCGAAGGCTCCGGGAATCCCAGGTATTGTCAACCCTGTTCAAGATGGATTCAATTGTATGCTATACAAGACACGAAATACAGAAGGCATTAGAGTCGAGCTGTGTGCTGTTGTACCTGCAGCCTGCTGGATAGCAAAAGCCTGAGGGAAGGCGTGCGCTCCTGGGTATGGTGCGGCAGAGATGATCCCGGGAGTAGCTGCAAAATACCAGGAAGTTTAGACTTTCTAAAAGAGGCAGAATGGGAATGTGGTTAAGGAAAAGAGCGTGCTGGTTGTAATTTAACAGCCGTTTGTACCGAAAGCAGCAGCCATAGCGTGATGTTCAATAGCGGGTTGGCTGTCCCCAGTTGGCAGGTCCGGGCGAGTGTAGTCACGGCTCTTGTCATTATTATATTTGACGTTTAAGCTGGTAAGTTTGGAAAAGCTGATCCGCAAGGTACAGCAGCCATTGTAGATGTTCTGTCCATCTAAAGCCTGTGGAAAGAGAGATTTTATTAAAAACTGTGCCACAGACATATCAAAATCTAGACTTTAATCTTCTTTCACAGTTTGTGAATTACCGTAAGTCAAGTCACCTATTTCTATAGCTGTTTATAAACTACAGATTGTGTCACGGCAGAATCAATTCTGGAAACTCAACTATGGAGACAGTTCAGATTTTGCTGTAAAACGGCTCTAAAGTGTTGGTTCAGTTCAGATAGGGCTGCATGATGAATTGTATTTGAATCATGATCACGATTTCTATTTCTCTTGATTTTTTTGTGATCATCTGCGATATTTGCCCACTGGTTATTTATCCTGAAGTTGTATCATTTTATTTTGACATTTGCCTTTTCTTGCATTAGTAACAAGCCTTCACAAGCTTTCATGATTGCATTTGCCAGATTTCAAGATTTTAAATCCACCAATCAGAGCTTTTTCAGAAATAGATTCATTTTCTGCTCATGGGTTCACTTAATCCTCTCAAACTACCAACCCAGGCACTCTCTGAAGAAAAACAAAGCCTAAAACAAAGTTTGTCATTAGAGATTATGGCTGATAGATGGCGCTACTCACCAACTTGGCATGTTGTGCCGTCAGGCCATCAGCAAACTGGAGGAGAGCTTGAAACTGGTTGTTTTTTGTGAAAGTGATCACTTTTAGCACAGTGCCAAACTTCGAGAAGATCTGTTGAGGAAACAAACATATTTTAGTATCGAACAACCATAACTGCCAACAGTTAAAGGCATAGTTCACACAAAAATGAAAATTCTGTCATCATTTACTTATTTTTATGTAATTCCAAATCTTTGCAAAACAAATACAGATATTTTAATGAAACCTGAGCGGTTTCTGTCCTTCCATTGAAAGTCCAGATAACCAAAATGCTTATGAAGGCATCGTTTGAGCTTATGCACTTACCAGATGTGATGTGCTCATGGTATGTGTGTCTATTAATTGTTTAGACGTAAATAAAAAACTAAATTTAATCTGTTCATCATATATAGCAATCGCATTTCTTGAGAAGGCTTTGATTAAACCACTTAATTCCCATTTATTCATTTCACGACAACTTTATGAACTTTTTGAATCTTTTAAGGACAGAAACGTCTCAGGTCTCATTGAAAATGTTGGTAACACTTTACGTACAGCCTTTTTATATAACGCATTATAAAAGTAGTTTGAATGCATTAACTATGCCTTGTAATGCACTTTATAATGCATTGTATGATCTCATGAATAATTGTAACCACAGTTACAATTAAAACATGACAACAAACCTTCAAATATTATAATGCATTTTAACTTTGGTTATTATTATTGAAAATACAAAATGCATTACAACTTGCATTACAAATACCTGTATAATGCATTATACATAGTGAGTGAGCAAATTATGACAATTTTTATTTTTCAGTGAATGATCCCTTTAGTAAGAAATGAACTAGAGCAAGTGTATACCTGGTGCAGGACATCTAGGGTCACGGGGTAGAAGAGGTTTTCAACGATGACCCTCAGGACAGGGCTGGGGCCAGTCAAACCAGATGGGTCAACGGCACCTAGAGTCATGCCACCTGTCTGGACAGCATTCACCGCCTGCAGTGCAGCCTGTGCCCTCTGTAGACACCAAAAATCACACATTATATTTAAATTACCATTTTTTATTGCACTTTATTGATTTTACACCTATGCATCCATATGCACATTTTTATGTCTGAAAAAGCATGAGTGAAATTTGTAGACTGCTTATTTTGAACAAAACTGAGTATGGAGTAAACACTGTAAGCTACGTTTCTGTGTTTACTCGAACAGAACAAAGCAAAGTAAATTAAGCAATCCTCCAAATGAGTGCTGATGGGCTGCAGCTGTGGAATTCACTGCTAAAGGCCTTTAGTGGCATATAAACTGTTTAGAGAGGAAAACGGGAAGTGTGGAAAATGCGGCAACAAAAAACAAGATGCACAGAAGAGAGCAAATCAGACCCTCCGCTCGTATCAATCATCCAGTGCACAGCTGCTGCAAATAACTCATCATTATAAAATTCGGCTGTCTTTATTTACGTAAAAACATTTACAAATGAATCAATATGTCAGAAATGTGGAATGAAGCCACATGCAGCCCTGTACGTGGTGCATGTGCTGGCTGAGAGAATTTGAAGCACATACCACTTGGTTCGGTGAGTTGTCTGTTTTTAGCTCTTTGTGGTTTGAATACTGCATGAATATGGGGTGATTTCTGATGACGGGCGTTACGGAGGAGTAGTAAGTAACCATCGTCTGGGCTGCTTCTTCAGTATTCATTTCCAAGAAAGCCTGCACAAAAATGCAGATCAGGCAATGATGCTCCATGAAAATGCTCCACGCAAGCACATGAACACAAAGACTTCTAGCTAAACAAACTCAGTTTCACAGAAATGACCTATTCTTTAATGTTTTAAGTCTTTTTTGTTCACCAAGATGGCATTTATTTGGTCAAAAATCTAGTAAAAAAAAAAGAAAAGTAATATTGTGAAATATTATTAAAATTTAAATGAATGGATTTTCTATTTTAATATATTTTAAAATGTAATTTACCCCTGCGGTGCAAACCTGATTTTATCATCATTACTCAAGTATTCAGCATTACATGATCCTTCAGAAATAATTTTAATATGCAGATTTTCTGCTCAAGAAACAGTTCTAATGATCAACTTTTGTGATGCTTAATATATTTGTGGAAACAGTTATATAGATTTATATAAATAAACACTCCCCCTCCCCAATATTTATTTGAAATATATATTTTTTTAACTAAAATTATAAATGTCTTCACTGTCACTGTTGATTAACATATAATGCATCATTGCTGAATAAAAGTATTCATTTTTCAAAAATGCTAATTTTGTTAGTCTCTATATTATAGTTTTTATTAATAGTATGATTTAGTTTGTTTTATATTTCATTTATTTTTGTCATTTTATTAGTTTTTAAGTCTATATAGTTTTCAATATTTTTATTTCAGCTTTTTTTTAAGTTCAAATTAAACTAAATGAAAATTAGAAACATTTCCTTGGGAACTAGTTGCAAAAGTTTTAATTTATTTTATTTTAGTTATTATTTATTTTATTTCAAATAATAAATGTTTTTTTATGGTTTTAGTTATCTATCATAACCTTGATTTGTTATTGTACAACATATTCTTAACAAGACACTCACAAACAATAATCTCTAGCAAAAGAAATAGTACAATCTGATGTTAACATGTTGCTAAGCTAAACACATTTTACTCAATACAAAAACAATATCTAAGCACACAAATATTGGGGACTGTGGTAGTATTTTCCAGTTTAAGTACAGCATTTACTACATATATGAAAAATCCCAAAATTTTGGTGGACAGCTAGGTTAAGTTAACTTGTCTCCTATTTCGAGCTAATTCTAAGAGTGTCATAAATGGAGAGGGAATGATACCTGGTTCTTTCCCTTCAGCATGAGCAGATTGGTGACTTTGCCAAAGGGAAGGCCGAGGGAGATGACCTCCGCTTCGTTGATGTCATTGGGCAGCTTGCGGACATGTATAACTCTGGACAGGACGCCAGGACTTCTGATGTCGCCTTTGAACTTCTTGCTGTCGTTGCCGTTGGCTGTGTGGAAAGCAGATGATCAGGGTAGATTGCTGGGACAAAACTAAACAAATTTCCACATTTAACAAGGAAATAATGAAAGTGAAAGAAAGTGACGTGACATACGGCCAAGTATGGTAACCCATACTCGGAAAAGTGCACACACACAGCAATGAACACACACACACACCGTGAACACACACCCGGAGCAGTGGGCAGCCATTTATGCTGCGGCGCCCGGGGAGCAGTTGGGGGTTTGGTGCCTTGCTTAAGGGCACCTCAGTCGTGGTATTGAGGGTGGAGAGAGCGCTGTACATTCACTCCCCCACACTTACAATCCCTGCCGGCCTGAGACTTGAGCCCGCAACCTTTGGGTTACGAGTCCAACTCTCTAACCATTAGGCCACGACTTCCCACAATAATAAGTCAAGAGCAAACAGATCCTACCTGCTGAGGTCATGATATAGGGCCCGCTGGAAACACAGGAGAACAGCTCGTCAGATCCTCTCTGAAAAAAAAGAGAAAAGCTCCAGGTCAAACAGGTTTCAGTCATTTTTATGAAGTTTAGACAGTCAGTTCTGAGGTTTACAAACAGAACACTTGAAGTAAAGAGGGAAAAAAATATGGTAGACTAATCCAACCTTTAACCGGAATGCCAAAAACAACCAGTAAAGGAAAGAATGATAGTGGGATGTCCAAATAAGGACATGTTTACATCAGAAAACTCTGAACGCAGGAAATGGACAATGTTGCATTCAGTTTTCCTGTGCAAACCGCATAGCCTTAAGGGTGGGTGGGGTCAGAGATCAACCACAAGACATCCCCCACCAGAAACCTATGGAGCAAGATCTCAGTAGACCATGGGGAGAGGGGCGGTTTTACATTTCCGGGTCGTCAATCAGGAGGAATGAGTGTGCAGACTGAATCTTGAATTTGCTCTTTCACACTTTCCTTTGTTTTAAAGAAGGACGGAACGTCTACAAGGAGGACAAGGACATTTATACAACTAAACCTCTGTGCATGGTATCAAACACCACATTTCAACCCAGCTTAAAGGAATAGTTCACCAAAAAAATGGAAACTCTCATCATTTACTCTCTAAAACCTGTACAAGTTTCTTTCTTCTTTTGAACATAACAGGAGATATTTTGAAGAACGTGGGTAACCACAGTTTCTGGTTCACATTGACTTGGTGTCAGCGGGGACCAGCAACTGGTTATTTTTAAGAATATGGTTACCCATATTCTTAAAAATATAAAAATATCTGCTTCTGGGGGCAGTTGTGGCCAAATGGTTAGCGAGTTGGGCTTGTAACTTGAAGGTCGCTAGTTCGATTCTCGCACCGGCAGGAATTGAAGGTGGGGATTGTGAACAAACAGCACTCTCTCCACCTTCAATACCATGACTGATGTGCCCTTGAGCAAGGCACCGAACCCCCAATTGCTCCCCGGGCGCTGGAGCAATGGCTGCCCACTGCTCCGGGTGCGTGTTCACAGTGTGTATGTGTGTGTTTGTTCACTACTCACTGCTGTGTGTGTGTGCACTTGGATGGGTTAAATGCAGAGCACCAATTTCGAGTATGGGTCACCATTTTATTTTTTTTCAGCAGAAGAAATTCATAGAGGTTTGGAACAACTATCCCATTAATCAAAGATTACATGTCACTAACAAAAGTAATAAACCACAGTTCTACAAATAACATGCGTCTTTGTCCCATTTAATTAGGACAATCCAAAGCAAATGTTTGTTCTGATTATCCATTTTCCGAGCGCAGACAGTTGAGACAAACAAAGCAACAGAAGATGGCTGGATTGAGATTGTGTGTATGACTAAAGCAAGAATGAATTAAGTGTATTCAGCAGAAACTCCATGCAACCACACAGGCCTGCCCACAACATATTAAAATTCCACAGTCAAACAACTCAATGAGAACCACATGTAAACCAGAGGGGGGTGGCTACACAACAAGCATCTGGTACAACAAACTAAGCTAAGAAACAATCGTTTAAGGGTTACTGCAAAACACGCTAAATTGGGAACTTAAAGCTTTTACAGAAACCTTGTTTACAGATCTGCTCAGTTGCCTGTTACCATAAACTGCCAATGAATTGACTACAAGCCTGCGATGTTTATAGCAATACTGCTAAATTATCATTTTAGCAGCAGGACTACTATTCTAGTCAAATTCATTTCTGGTTTTGTGTTACCCACAGAATTAGTTAGAGAAGTTTGCTTTGTTCAATGTAACCAGTACTTTGCAGACAGGTACATTGTATGCATATTGTAATGTGTGTTATTTCTTCTGAATATAAAAATAGATTACCTTCTAACATTCAGTTAAATCACAAAAACATCTTGAGAAAATCTCAATACAAGTATCCTTTATGTTAAATCCTTTTAGTTAAATTGTGGTCAACGTTTTAACCATATGAAAACAAGGGAACAAATTACTACAATATGGTCACAATTTCACTACATTAAAACTAGGGAATAAATTTGCACAACTTTACAATTTGACTAAAATGAGGGAATTAATTAATAAAACGTGAAATGTGAACAAATTCTTAATTTGGGGCCACAATATCCATTTGTGTGGCTATTATTTTTTAGTACTTTATTTTTAATTCATTTAATATCAGCCATAGCATTAAATAATTATCATCTTATGTTTCCCAGTGCACAAAGTAGTGCATCACAACAAAAACACAATTTTCCATGTTTTAACAAATTGAAATTATTTTCTTTGGTGAGACAATTTCCGCTGATAGATTTTAACTTGCACTGGACCTGGAACATTCCTCAAAACTTCTAGATAGTGTCAGACAACACTATCTCAGTGCATTAAACAAAGTTCATTGAGCATGACGAACACAAACATTCAATGTGTTAACTTTTTCTTGGGTGTGGCATGATGGGATACTTGGTTAAACAGATTAAAAGGTGTGAAAGACAGGGGGAGGGGCGAAGACTGCAACAATTCACAACAAACCAAAAAAATAAATAAAATGGGGCTGTTAATACAGCAGCTCCGATTGTAATTCGCTCACCATGGAGACCTTGTGCCTGCTCTGCAGGTAACTGAAACCCAACCCAGAACTGAATACACAAGACCCATTATCTCCATACGCCCAGGTGTGCCTTTCACCCACAATTACTGTTCAAACTTGAGCCATTTACCACACTAACATACAGGTTATGAGCACTGATCCAGACTTCAGTTTTAGGTAATAACAGCAATAGTAATTGTCCATGTACAGACTCTATACAGACTTTAACATATAAACATCTGGACACTACAAACTCAACAACTGAAAAAGTTGGTTCTAAGATTGGATTTAAAATAGTTGCTTTTTTTGCATTAAGTATCAGGTTCAGATTGGAGTAAAATGGGATATTTGATGAAAAACTGATTTTCTTCTTGGAAACTGACTGAATTGTGAAACAGATAAGAATTGAGCTTGATTGAATCTAAGTTTGCTAAAACGAAACCTTTGAAATATCTGTTTGGCTATTGGTTAACATTATTATGGCCTAGGTGATGTCATCAGATAAGGAAAATCGTTTTAGTGGATGTTGCATTTACATTTTGATCAAAGATATTAAATAGTAGAATAACATGCACCAATCATTCACCAAAAAAACGAACAGAGAAGAGGCAAAAATGGCATGATTTCATGTTAACTGGTAACACAGGAAAGCTTCAGATTCTCGTATATTGGGCTAAATTAAACTCCATCTAACAAGATGACAATCCACAATAGTTCCAGTTAAAACATTGTTAATCATCGGCTTGCTGTAACCAGCACCTGCGACCCACAAGCTATCGACCTGCATTCTTTACGAGATACAGAGAACAAGAAAGAGAGACTGATAGCATCAAGCGAACCCCCATGTGACCCATTAGCACCTCCCCCAGCCATCTTCCCTCTGATCAGCGCTACTGAACAAACACAAGAGCTACATGTGTGTGCTGAGTGATGAGGCAAACATATTTGCATTTGATGAATAGACTGCATTCATCTCATCATATCAACAGCCAAAACCAATCTCTGAGGAATGTCTCTGAAACGGGTTCAATCATTAGGCTGAGGTAGAAAGTGCGCCGAAACAATAAAATGCTTGTCACCTGAAGATCATCTAACAGCTAGAACATCTGATGACCAATTTTAAGACATTAAATTACAACTGAACATCTACTTTTCTTAATTAATGCCTTTGATCTTATCGTGCATGAATGTTCAGTGCATTTTAAATAAAGAAAACCCATTTTGTGCTGATAACAAGTCAGCATGTAGCTATAGAAAAATAAAATTAACCAATAATACAGCCCATTGCTCAAGATCAATAGGAATTGTATAAACTATGTTGGGTTTCACTCAGACATGTGGAACATTATTATATTATGAATTTGCAGTTTAAATTAGCCAAATACATGAGGATGATATGCTTCCTGTGTTACCAGTTCACATGAAATCAACAGTGACCTTTTTTTGTGAATGACTGCTGCATGCTATTCCACTCTTTTATTTTCATCAAAATGTAAATACAACATGCTCTAAAATGACTTTACTTTGCTGATGACATCACTTAGCCCACAGTGATTTTAACCAATAGCTATTTAGGAGGTTTTGTTTTATCAAACCTTTATTCAATCAAGCTCACTTGTTGTTGGTTTCACAATTCAATCAATTCTCAGTGCATAAAATCAAGCCCTAGCCTACACCTTTTCTTATTAAATCTCCTATTTCACTCAGAAATGTCATGTTACAAAAGTAAAATGAGTTCTGAATGGAGTTTCATGTTGTCTTTATCCCGTAATTGATCTGAACCTGTGACGTAATACAGAAAAATGTCCCTTACAGATATGTCAAATCCAAAATCTTTCAGAATAAAAATTTTCAATTAGCATTTGACTCTTAAAACAGTGCCCATCTCTGTACCGTGGTAAACCTCAGACAAATGCAGTGCCTGTAGGTTTCGTGCTGCATAAGTTACTGCATGACCTAAAGCATGTAAGTAACTAACCTAAATGAACCTCATGAATCAGGCTTTTGTTCTACATCCCGTGGGTCACTCCTCACTAGCCACATACCACAGGAAATAATCTTTAATGAGGGAGTGAGTGGGAGTGTTCATGTTGTGGCCTCGTGAAGGCTGATCCAGGCAGCAAGTTAAGGATTTCTTAACTATGTGTTTCACAACAGTGAAATATTATGAACCAGAATTTGTTTTTGAAATTAAACAATAACTTTGAGTTGAGGAAGCACAATATGGCATGGCACAATGCCATAGTTCTTGTTCTAACAAATCTCTGATTCACTTTGAAATGATTCACCCCCTTACTGCCAGGATGAATCATGTCTGAAAGGAGCGATAGCACAAGGTGTGGAAGACACAAAGAACATGCGAATTCTCAATACAGAGAGTCCCGGCACACAAACAGTTAAAGAAAGAGAAGCGAAACAATCTGCTCTTATTCAACCAACCCAAGCTGTACAGCACATGTAGTCGTAGTGACTGAAGGACTTAAAATAAGATTCTTACCTTTGTACCAACTGCAATATCGTGAATGATGCTGCAAAAGAAAACAGAAATGGAAAACAAAAAAAATCAGAGCAGGAAATCATAAACAAAAATGCATGAAATTGGAAAAGAAAAACCATTCTGACCCCATGCACTTGTCTAAAATAGTCCCAATGAAACAAAAGGTAAAGAAAAACATTACATGCAAAGATTTCTACTATGTAATTTAAGAATCCAGCCCCATTTTGTGAAATTAATATCCTCAACCTAAATATTAACCGCAATTCATATTAAAGTGGGGCTAATGAGTCTAATATTTCATTTGGCTCATGTTGGTTAGATATTTTTCCCATTAAAGGAATAGGCATATTGCAGCTAGACAGTATAATCTAATTCCTTCCCACAGAAATATGAGTGGTATTTTGGGTCAGTCTATGGTTGAAGATTAACCCCCGCATCCTGTTTCACATGAACTCTCAGTAAACGCAATACAAGAATCTCTCCTCTGGCTCGGGTCTTCGAAAAGCCCTCATATCAATGCGGCGCAGCATGAAAGCTTTTATGTTTGAAACAATGGAAAGAAAAAGAAACCGAGTGTACCAAAACAAGTCCCGATACATCTCCCCCAAGAGGGAAAAAATCTTCATGCAAATAGGTGTGAGAGCTCAAACGAGGGAGCCCTATGGACTGGGGTCATTTTTCACAATACCTGGGGTGTGGTTTTAGATTCTGTGTATCATCTTACATGGTGCATGTCCAGTGCGTCTGTCTGGTTCATTCGGGTCTATCAAAAAGACTCACTGGCCAACCATTTACCATGTTAACCACAGTTTCCACCACGTTACAGTAGTCACAACAGTAAAGGTTTACCGTTGTGGTATTAGCCACCACTAGGTTGCTATTCAGCAAATAGGAACTAAAACTTCGTTTAGTTTAGGATGAGTTTGAGAAAATGTTGTGTGTCAAACTCAGGAAGTTGAATTCCCTATAAGCCATTTTATTTTCCATGTATTTTTTTTACATTTGGTTTGCCATTTTGTAACCCAAAATTACCAAGTCTTGCAATGCTCTAGCAATAAACCTTAATTGAACAACTTAAAAAAAAAAGGACTTGAGCTTCTAATGATTAAAAAAAATCAAGGTACACCAATGTGAATAATATTCAGGAAATTAAAACGGCTGAAATAACTACTGTGTTTTGGTGGAAACTATGGCAACCATGACGATTTTTGTAAGCGAAGCACCTTAGTATGCTAATATTTGACTCATATAACTAAATAAAATGTAATCTGTAGGCGGGTAATAAAGAAAATAAAAACAGCAGCTCCGAGCTGTAAAATTTCAGATGGACTTACTCTAATTCTGCGTAACTTGATCCCATAGGATACAATTCAGTCTCTAGGCGGCTGCACAGGGAAAAAGATGTCAATGCCATCACACAACCTAACTATTCAATTTACTTATACTCATTTTACTAAAAGTTTTCTGGTCAGAAAGAATACCATAACGTTTGGAGCTTGTTTCCCTATATTTGTGAGTTTTAAAGAATGTTGTTATTTACTCTTTCTACTTAAACTTTTATCACTGCATATACGATGCAACAAGTCCTAAAGATGAAAATCTCCCTAGTTTTGAAAAAAAAACTAAACTGCCTTATTTACGCTGCAAAACACGAACTCTGATTAACGTCGTACTAATAAAACAGGCTTGGAAAAAAAAAAATGTGATTAACAACAAAAACCCGATTCACGGGAAAACTAACGTTACGGGTTTGCTTCACCGCAACTGGTGATGAGAGCGCTCGCGCTGTCCAATCAAACAAACAAAAAAATGCATTACAGCTGATAAAGGTAACGTTAGGGTTTTATTCGTTCAAGGATTATCGCCCGGCCAGCTCAATGTATTTTCCATTCATAATAACGTAGCATCACTTACCCGTCCATTGCACACCGAGGAACAGCAGCTCTGATCAGCAACTTTGTTGCTTGGCTGAGTTTTCTTAAAGCGCTACAAAATGGCGGAATTCGTTGAGCGGAGCCTCAGCGATGAGCTCGGTGATTGGTCAAGCCTGGACAACAGTGGGAGTGTGAGACACGAGGAGGATTGTGATTGGATAAGACGAGTTGAAAGCAGAGGGCGGTTACAGTTGAGGAGGGAGAAACTGCGTGTCGCGCATCCTAGTATTGTTCTGCGTCTTTGAAGAATGGATAAATCACTTAGGAAACCGGGTTTTTTGTTCAATCAAAGCATTAACGTGTTATTTTGTCAGTGAAACAGTAACTTTACTTAATGAAATAAATGTATGATATCTAACAGGCTATATTTATGATATATTACTATAACTCTAATAGAATACACTTTTTCATAGTTCCTAGTCTCTTAAAGGAGTCCTCAATGGATAATAGTACATTTTAGACACAACAACAACAAACTGAAAGCTAATATAACCAGCTCCATGAATATTTCAGGTTGCAGTGGTAGCAGAGATCCATTGTGTCTGACTATAGGGACTTGATTGCTGTTTCCACAACATACAAAAATAATAGTGCTTATGTAAATAAAATGCATGAAGGTTTCAGCATCACTGATACTGGCCAAAGTAGACCAATGATGAAAGACGAACTTCATCTAGTGCATTTCAGACAAAAACAAAAAACCTTTGGCCCTTTTAGTTGTTACACATTGTAGACACTGTCTCCTGATCAGACCCTTATTTAGTTGGATTGCTGTCAGTTAGATTTAAGTGCCTCTGGAATCAAAGGCCCCATGATCTCCTTGATGTCTCTGGAGTGAGACGGAGTCTCTTGTGACCACCTGGCTGAGGAGAGTTTTTACTGTCATTTCACTCTGTTCACAGACAAAATAGTTTTGGTTTGGTGAAACCATCTTGCATCCAAGAAAATGGATACTATGAAAAAAGTTTTCTAGGTAAAAGTTTTAAATGTCTTGTCCAGAAGGACTATGGGACATGGAGATCTTTGGAATCAGGTATCATCATCATCATCAATAATTACCTGTTCGTCACACTCAGGAAATTACTTTTCCCCTGTGCCGCACCTGCGTAAATCTAAATAATAGATGGGGGGCCACAACAGAAACTGAGACTCATTGTCTCCAAGGTAGCCAACTGAAGGCATCACATGACCTGGCCAGGTAAATAATAGGGCAGAGTTGAGGCCAAGTAATCAGTTAGGCCTTAACTGAGAAGCTTTCAGAGTTAAAGAATACAATTAAAATTGTTTTCAATATATTATGTTTTGTAAAAATAATGAATTGGAAATAATTGATTATGAAAGTACAGTAGGGTACATGTGTCTGTCATTTATTAGGATTAGACTGGATGATTTTATTTAATTTATTTCTTTGGCTGACTATTTCTTGTAATGGTTAAAAAAGTAGTTTAACACTGCACAGTTCTTTTTTAATTATTATTTCCATAAAATACAGATATTTGATACAAAAAAAACTGTATGAAAGTTGTGTACGTTAACATTACAGTGGTGCACAAGAAAAGCTTTCTGAAGTTATTCATGTTTATAGAAACAGTATCAAATTTATATATATTTCTATAAATACCTAACATTATAAGCTTTTCCTGTACATGACTTTAAACAAATATTAATAACGTGTCTGTACACAAGCTATTTATATTTGCATGACAGTTATGTTAACAGAAACACCACTGTAATCATATACATTTGAATAACTTTGATACCATGTTTCTGTACATAAGTTTTTTACATATTTCCATTACAGTGCTATAAACTTATGTTTATAAAAACAAGTTTTCTACATTTTACTCGTTTACATTTTTCTATTGATGCAGTGCTTCTGTAAACATACCTTGATAACACTACTGCATACAGATAACTGCATAAATAACTTTGATACTGTTTCCGTACATTATTTATATTTGCATGTTTCCATTACAATGGTGTAAGAAAACACACTATAACATTTTTGTTTGTTTCACATAAACACTATCAAAGTTATTTATATTTACAGAAACATTGTATAAAAGTTACATAGGTACATTTATCTATTTGATCCAGTGTTTCTGTAGAAATATAAACAACTTTATAAAACTTTCCCTGTACCCCACTGTAAACATATAAACCTAGGTATAGAAACAGTCTCAAAGTTATTTATATTTACGTTTACATAACAGTGGCATACAAGAAATGGTTTATAAAATATTTTATATATGTTTACAGAAACACTATGAAAGTTATTTATATTTACATGCAGAAACATAGTATCAAAGTTATTTATATTTGCATGTTTATTTTTATCTATACATTTACATTACAGTCCTTTGATCTATCCTCCAACAGCAAGTGTTTTGTCTGGTCTTTAATCATTTGCCCATGCTTTTAACAAGGGGCCATTCTGATAGTTTATAAGGAGGCAAGCAACAGCGTATAGCTGGTTGATGGTCCTGGTGTCGCAGAGAGGAATGCCTGTGTCCAACAGCTTGTGTTGCTTCACAACTTGTCTGCCGACAAGACGCTCAATGTGGACCCAGAGCCGAGCAATGGACTGAGTTTCCCTCACTTCCTCAGCCGGCATCTGTTCCTTCTTTAGCAGACAGGAAGGTTGGTAAACTTTGCACAGTACACAGTTGTCTATAAAAAAACTTTTGTTGACCATAATGGCCATTTCAGGTTTCAGGAGTGACACAATCCCAGACTACTTCAGAAGCTCCTTGTCACTGACAGATCCTGCATGCACGGATGACACAAAAGTTACTGCACCATGTGGTGCCAGGCCAATTAAACCCTTGTAGGTGCAATGGGACCCTTCACCTTGAAGCAGAAGAGAGGTTGGTGTTTTGCAACGCAGCTCTATGCAGTCTATCACAACATGTGTGTCTGGATAGTCCTGAAACTCCTTTGGCATGTGAGCCTTGACCGCCTCCTCGGACATCTAGATGCGCACAGATCCAAGAATGGCGTAGAGAAAATTGGCCCAGCTTGTAATGATTGGACTCACGGTGGACTGATAGATATTGAATCTGTGGGCTAGATCTCTCTCTGTTAGACCAACTGAGAGATGGACCATGAAGAGGAAAAACTCATCTATGGGCTGCATGGATTGACACTGTTAACAAAATTGTGAAAGTTTCTTTAATACATATAATTTGTGTGTTTATGTAGAGAAAGTAATATTAATAGCATAAACGTTTCTGTCTCTCTTCCCCCCACAAAAAAAAAAAAATATATGTATGTAACAACATCATAAATTAATTTTAGATGACATATAAATGAATTATTTACAGATGTACTGCCTGATGCTCCAGCTTCGCTCATTGTAGCTGTCCTGACTCCTGACTCTGGTCAAATGAACCATGTTGTGGGACACAGGCTCAATGAGTCTCCAGAACGCCATCAAGTGGTTGTAAGTTGCAAACCTATAAGAAATGTGGGACATGTTTGAGATAATATACAAAAAACAAATGTGATGATCAACCACCAAGTTGTAGCTTATTTTTATTTACAGTGTACTAAAATATAAGTCTGGTAAACCCTTGTTAAAAAAGTACAATTTATCATACTTAAACTTAAATAATATGCTTAGTAAGTACTTGTTAAAGAAATAATAAACTTTAAAAGAATATACTTATGTGCAAACTGAATGTAATGATTTCCGGACACTTAATTGCATGTTATTTATGATTGAATGAAAACGTAATTTAAATTTATATTAAATGCATTAAGATTCAAAGAATCTTAAGAACTTAAAGAGTTTCTGATCCACTAAAGTAGGACTTAAGTACACATTTGTATGTAATTTCATAAATAATGTAAACAAATTGTCGTTAAAATATGGTTAAAATGTACTGACAAGCATTTACCGTAAACTAAATATACTTTATATACTCATTTCTATTGAAATTTGTATGTCATGTATTTGATTCACTGATTATTATATATATTTTATAATATAATTTAGCACCATGCCAGTTACCACAGCTATATTCAGGGCAAGACTGGAGTGAAAAATAGAAAACGTAAATAAACAAATAAACCATATTTTAAAATAATAATAACAAAATTATTATTATTATTTTTTTACAAAAGGTTTTTAAATTGTGTCTATAAAAAAAGATTTAAAACGAAATCTGGTCTTCATAAAAAAAAAAAACATTTTATATGAATTAAAGTGTGTTAGTCAACAAATCAAAATAAGCGTAGACCTACTTCCTCAAACCATGAAAAAAAAAAAAATAATAAAACAATTATTTAAAGGCGTCATGATTACAAAGTGCACTTACTAACCCTGTAAAGAAACAGTCATGAAAATGTGCTCGAAGTACACTAGTGGCATTTTATTTTCTTAATATTATCTGCACGTACAGTTTTTTTTTTAAAACAGCTACATATTTAAGATTTGAAGTACACTACTAGTGCACATTCAAAACAATCACTTGAGTGCTACCTAAATTAACATGTTTTATGAAAAGTATGAAAAAGTTATGGAAACATGTATGAAAATGTTGTTTAGGTTTTAGATCTTACCTGGTGTAAAACCGTATGTCATCGTCAGATGCAGCAAATCGCCCCAAACAAAACCTCTGAAGGACAGACAACTCTGCAACCTGTGAACATCGGTCTCATCCACTTCCAGATGATCCTGGACGAGAGATGAACAATAATCATGCTCCTGATGCTGGAAGCCCGTGGGTACAGGATCTCGTTTTAAAGGAGATGGGACGCGTCTCCTCCTCCATAACTCGGTGCGCTTTGGTGCTGAAGTGTTCGAGTTGTTCCTCGTGAAGGGCACGGTGCCCTTCAGCAGTCGGCGTGATGTGGGAGTCGATTGTTCAATAAAATCATCAGTCCTGAAGTGTCGACTGCAGACTCTTGTATTAGGACTGGCTTTATAATCCTCACGCTGGATATTCTGAAGCCACTTTTTGCTGTTTCTTTGTTCAAAGGGAAACTGTGGAAACTAATCACAGAATTAAATCTTGAGGAAATTTTACAGGATGGGACACAGCAATATCGAGACGACGCACCTTCGCGACAAAGATATTTAAAGGTTTTTGAACTCATTACTTAAACATTATATTTTAATATAATGTACTAAATGGTATATTACTGTAGTTAATATAGGTATAATGTAATAATATATACATTTGATTGTGATTAATAGTTAATCGAAATATGTCAGAAAGAGTTAACTACTAACACAGTTTCCTATCGGTAAATACAGTACCGGAAGCTCGTGTAGACACTGAGAATTTAGCGGAAATACATAGGCAGTGGGCATATGGCAAGCCGGGATAGCATTTAATGCCTCTGGCATTAATAGTCTTGATTTAGTTTTGACTAGTCAAAATTCCAGATGTCTGTTCTGCAATTTTGACTCTTGACTAGTCATAATATACATTTAGGCTAAACTATAAATAATATTTTCGGATATAGTTTTGACGACTAGAAGTTGTAGATAACTGAAGTCAACTATAATTTGTACTTTTGTATCTCTAATTGAATTCTCACTAGTGAAATGTGGGCTATAATTTGAGATAGTTCTAATAGGCCTATGTGTTTAATTTGATGTATATTACATTTAAGATCTCAAATTATTTTTTAGATAGCCAAATGTAGCCTACTTGTCAAAATACAGTTCTTGAATTGGATTTTTGACTAGATAAGAAGTGGAATTCTTTATAATCAAATCTCATTTAAAGTCATCATGAAATATAAATTGTGATGTTCTTTTTCCCCCTGATGTGAAATATCTTAATGAAACGGCTTCTCAAAAGAAAAGAAAAAATGTATGACAGGACTTTGTTTTGTCCATTAGGAATTGATTGGATTGTTTGATTAAATTAGAATTGCAGATGTATTAAAATGTCATTCTGACTAATCAAATTATGTTTGCGACTCACTAAAATACAATTGTAATTATCTAAAATATTACTTAAACCAATTATGTTTTTACACAACAACTTGTCTGCCGACAAGACGCTCAATGTGGACCCAGAGCCGAGCAATGGACTCGTGCATTGACGATTAGATGACACTATGTGGCAGCTGTTGGATATTACACATAAAATATCCTGATGGTAAAACACATCAGAATCAGAAGAATCATAATCAGAAAGAGCTTTATTGCCAAGTGTGTTTAAACACACAAGGAATTTGTCTTGGTGTTAGGAGCTTCCAGTACAGAAAGTACAAACATAGTGCAGACAACATATAATTAAGGTAATAAAAATACTAATAATGAAGAGAATAGACAATAATTTATGAATAACAGTAGTAATAAAAAAAAAAAAAATACAGAAAATTAAAATGTCCATAGACAGAACTGTGAATGTGTGTGTGTCCTATGTACAGATGAAGGTTTGATGAGTTATTTACAGATGTACAGTACCGGGGTGTGTTATGTGTTGTTCAGGTGGGATACGGCCTGGGGGAAAAACTGTTCTTGTGTCTGGCTGTTTTGGTGCTCAGTGATCTGTAGCGCTGGCCAGAGGGCAACAGTTCAAAGAGAGAGTGAGCTGGGTGTGAGGGGTCCAGAGTGACTTTCTTAGCCCTTTTCCTCACTCTGGAGATATAAAGATCTTGGAGGTTGGGTAGAGGGTAGCGCTGTGTCGGTCACCGTGACAACCGGCGGTGGTCGGTTGTCACCGCGGTTGTCTATTGCCACCGGCGGTAGTGCACGTGACGTCACACACTTTATAACAAGCATAATACAAAGTTTTGTATACAAGTGTAATATAGTAACAGTTGCAACTTGTTTTATTTAGACTATAAAGCTATGCTAATTCACAAATTACCTCAAACACCATACACGGCGTTTCCTTTAGATTGGCAGGTTTCAGCGCAGGAAAATACAGTTTATTCTGCATTCAGCAAATGTATTTCGTGATGAGCGATGGACCTTGTTGGGAAACCAAATACTACATCGCCGATCTGGAATCATTTCCATTCATGTCACCCATCCGCGTTTGTACAAGTGTCTTCAAGTTCACGTGATCGCAAACGCCCGGCTGGTCAGGTTTGTGTTGGTGAGGCTTTCTCCAAACTGGCCAAATACAAACGAGACAGCGGTAAATGGAAGATGTTAACAAGAAATGTGACAACATACGCCGCGATTCCTATTCCACAGAGAGCACGTGCAGACGAGGAGTTGCTTGGTGGCGGAACAGTGAACCGTGTCTAAACCGGACACCGCGTCGCAACACAACAGGTTGAGTCTGTCTACAGGACATTTGAACTTTGTGTCAGTACGTCATAAATAGGACGAGGCAGTTTACTGTGAGGGATTTGTCGTGTAGACAGCATCACTGATTATAATGAGTTCTCGCCGCGCCGCTCGCGTGAGATAGACAGGGTGTATTTAACTTTCTTATTTAAGGCTACTTTCCTATTTAATTTATTTAACTTTCCTATTATTTATTTGATATTTATTTTAGTGTTTTGCAGGCTGAGTGTTCACTGACGGAAGTGCTAAAATAAACACGCACGTTTGTTAATAGATGATTGAGCCTCATTTATTTATTTTTGCGTTTCAGAATTATATACTGTATATAAATATACACAACACCGCGCCACCGGCGGTTGTTGGGTTATTACCACCGTGGTGGTAAAAATCTGCCACCGTCACAGCCCTAGTAGAGGGGCACCGATAATCCTCTCAGCAGTCCTGACTGTCTGTTGTAGTCTTCTGATGTCTGTTTTGGTAGCTGAACCAAACCAAACAGTAATAGATGAACACAGGACGGATTCAGTGATGGCAGAGTAGAACTGTTTCAGCAGCTCCTGTGGCAGGTTGAACTTCCTTAGCTGGCGGAGGAAATACAGCCTCTGCTGGGCCTTTTTCGCAATAGAGTCAATGTGATTGTCCCACTTCAGGTCCTGAGAGATGGTGGTTCCCAGGAATCTGAATGACTCTACTGCAGTCACAGTGATGTCCATGATGGTGTGTGGGGGGAGTGCAGGGGGGTTTCTCCTGAAGTCCACGATCATTTCCACAGTTTTGAGCGTGTTAAGCGCCAGGCTGTTAAGACCGCACCAGACAGCCAGCTCCTTAACCTCCTGTCTGTAAGCAGACTCGTCTCTGTCCTTGATGAGGCCAATGACTGTGGTGTCATCCGCAAACTTCAGGAGCTTGACAGAAGGGTCCTTTGAAGTGCAGTCATTGGTGTAGAGGGAGAAGAGCAGTGGGGAGAGAACGCAACCATGAGGGACGCCAGTGCTGATGGTGAGAGTCCTGGATGTGAGTTTACCCAGCCTCACTAGCTGCTGCCTGTCTGTCAGGAAGCTGTTGACAGTGGCGGACTGGCCATCTGGAGCACCGGGAGTACAATGTGGGCCGGCTCATTGCGTAAATATATAAATAATGAATTATAGTAGGGGAGTGGGGTATGTTGTCACACTTTTCACACTGTCTAACATTTACTGAGCACCATACATCACAATGATATAAATGTCATACCAAATGAAAGAAGAAAGTCTTGGGCACATATGTTGTATTCATTACATTTTCATATTTTATCTCATTACGGAGTTGTAGACTGTTGAACAGAGAATGTGCACTTGTGACAATTTGCCCCATCAGCGGGTAAATTGTCACACTAGATTATCTAAAAATAAGAACACAACTACACTGACCAAAATTATAAACGCAACACTTTTGTTTTTGCCCCCATTTTTCATGAGCTGAACTCAAAGATCTAAGACTTTTTCTATGTACACAAAAGGCCTATTTCTCTCAAATATTGTTCACAAATCTGTCTAAATCTGTGTTAGTGAGCACTTCTCCTTTGTCGAGATAATCCATCCACCTCACAGGTGTGGCATATCAAGATGCTGATTAGACAGCATGATTATTGCACAGGTGTGCCTTAGGCTGGCCACAATAAAAGGCCACTCTAAAATGTGCAGTTTTATCACACAGCACAATGTCACAGATGTTGCAAGTTTTGAGGGAGCGTGCAATTGGCATGCTGACTGCAGGAATGTCCACCAGAGCTGTTGCCCATGAATTGAATGTTCATTTCTCTACCATAAGCCGTCTCCAAAGGCATTTCAGAGAATTTGGCAGTACATCCAACCGGCCTCACAACCGCAGACCACGTGTAACCACACCAGCCGAGGACCTCCACATCCAGCATCTTCACCTACAAGATCGTCTGAGACCAGCCACCCGGACAGCTGCTGCAACAATCGGTTTGCATAACCAAAGAATTTCTGCACATACTGTCAGAAACCGTCTCAGGGAAGCTCATCTGCATGCTCGTCGTCCTCATCGAGGTCTCGACCTGACTACAGTTCCTCGTCGTAACCGACTTGAGTGGGCAAATGCTCACATTCGATGGCGTCTGGCACTTTGGAGAGGTGTTCTCTTCATGGATGAATCCTGGTTTTCACTGTACAGGGCGTCGTGTGGGTAAGCGGTTTGCTGATGTCAACGTTGTGGATCGAGTGGCCCATGGTGGCGGTGGCGGTGGGGTTATGGTATGTGCAGGCGTATGTTATGGACAACGAACACAGGTGCATTTTATTGATGGCATTTTGAATGCACAGAGATACCGTGACGAGATCCTGAGGCCCATTGTTGTGCCATTCATCCACAACCATCACGTCATGTTGCAGCATGATGATGCACGGCCCCATGTTGCAAGGATCTGTACACAATTCCTGGAAGCTGAAAACATCCCAGTTCTTGCATGGCCAGCATACTCGCCGGACATGTCACCCATTGAGCATGTTTGGGATGCTCTGGATCGGCGTATACGACAGCGTGTTCCAGTTCCTGCCAATATCCAGCAACTTCGCACAGCCATTCAAGAGGAGTGGACCAACATTCCACAGGCCACAATCAACAACCTGATCAACTCTATGCAAAGGAGATGCAATTACAAATAAATTACAATATCACAATGTTTTTTGAGCATGTTCTATGTGTTTATTTGTACTGGGGCAAGTTGTCACATGTGACGACTTGCCCCAAACTGACATATGTGCTAATGTTGGCTAAATCTCAAGGTTAGCTCAACATAGCACGCCAGCTAAAGTATCAAAAGACACGTTATTGTCTCCTCTATCTTGTGCAAATTAATCATTTTTAACATTCATACCTAACAAAGTTGTATTGCATAAAATTTAAATTGCAAATTTTTTACTTTTTAAGTAGAAAAAATAAGAAAATTGTGCTAACCTCAGATTAGAGCGATCTTGACCACATGTGAACAGGAAGTTGACTATAGAAGAAGAAGTCACACAAAGTGGCTATAGGCTCTATCTATTTTTGAGATAGAGCCTATAGTGTTGGAGTTATGAACAGTGTGACAACTTACCCCGCTCTCCCCTAAGTGTAAGTAGACTATATTCCTCCCAGACGAATGGCCCGCGAGGGCCATTTCCAATTAATTCAGCCTGCTCTGGCTCAGTGCAGAGGCTCAAAAGCGCTCGTCAATGTCAAAATGTTTGAAATAGCCAATCAAAATGTAGAAGGCGGGATTTACTGTTCACAGACGCTGAGCTGCGCGCGACTTGAATGCGAGCTGACTCTGAGGTAAGATGTAAGCAGCTAAACATGACGAGACAATTCAGCAATATTTGCCAACTGTTTACGATAAAAAAAAAAAAACTAAACGACAGGAATTCATTTTTAGGGGTGCAAAGAACTACTGGTCTTTTCGAATTTCTTAATGCCACGTTATTCGTCAGAATAAAAGATAAGAGCGAATGTTTGTAAATCTCTATCTAGGCTTTCTTCTGTAATTTCACGTGTCTAAGAATAAAAATAAAAATAAAAAAAACCCGTAAAATATCATTCTCAAACTTACTCTAGAACACTGTAAATCTGAAGACTTTTTCGCTTTCAAGTGCTGTGACTAGGAAAGTGATATAGCCTATATTAATAAAAATATATAATTTGCTAGTTCACATGCATTATTTTATATACACACTGGCGATCAAATGCTTGAAATAATTAAGACTTTATTTATTTAGTTTTTGAAAGAAGGATGAATTTATTTGATCAAATAAATCATGAAATTTTACACTTAAAATATTGGTTTTCTATTAAAGATTTTAAAATGTTATTGATTTCTGTGATCAAATCTGAATTTTCAGCATCATTACTCCAGTCTTCAGTGTCACATGATCCTTCAGAAATCATTCTAATATGCTGTTTTGCTGCCTAATTATTATCATTAATTATTTGTGATCAATTAACCTATTACTAATGGTTTTCATTATTATCAATACTGAAAACTGTTTTCACTTAATATTTTTGTGGAAACTGTGATACTTCAACTTTTTCATTATTATTTAATGAATACAAAGTTAAAGAACAGGATTTATTTGAAATATAATTAATTTGTAATAAGTATAAATAATTTTTCTGTCACTTAAATCAATTTAATGCAACCTTGTTGAATAAAAGTATTAATTTATACATATTTTTTTAATATTACCCTGACTAAATAGTAATGCATCACATTTTCCATAAAAAATATGAAGCAGCACAACCGTTTTCAATACTGATAATAATCAGAAATGTTTCTTGAGCAGAAAACCAGCATATTAGAATGATTTCTAAAGGACCAATAGAAAGGCACCATAAAAACAGTCCACATTCTGCACTACATTCCAAGTCTTTTAAGCAGAGCATTGTGTCATATGGACTGATATTATATTTAACTTTAGTGATATTAAACTGTCCCTCTAAAAAAGATGTGTACAAATTATTCTAAATTATTTACTATTTGTCATATAAACCAGAAAAGTCTAATTATAATGTAAAAAAAAGTATGCTAGTCATTCATTAATGTTAATGATAATAAATTCAATAATAATAAAAAAAATAGATTGCATTTTTATTTCTGAATTGTGTTATCTGGTGGGTTTATGGTGTGGTGTGTTGCGGACCGGGTGTGCCACTCTGTGCCAGAAAGTCCAGGGCCACTTTTTAGCCCCAGTCCGCCCTGGCTGTTGATCCACTGACAGATGGAGGTGGGCACAGAGAGCTGTGTCAGTTTGTCTGAGAGAATGTCAGGTATGATGGTATTGAAGGCCAAGCCGAAGTCCACAAATAAGATCCTTGCGTAATTCCCAGGTTTGTCGAGGTGTTGCAGGATGTAATGCAGTCCCATATTGACAGCGTCATCCACAGACCCGTTTGCTCTGTAGGCAAACTGAAGAGGATCCAGCAAGGGTCTAGTGATGTCCTTCAGGTAGGCCAGGACCAGTCTCTTAAGTGACTTCATGACCACAGACGTGACAGTGACAGGTCTGTAGTCGTTAAGGCCAGTGATTTTGGGCTTTTTGGGGACGGGAATGATGGTGGAGCGTTTGAAGCAGCAGGGAACTCCGCACTGCTCCAGAGATCTGCTGAAGATCAACACGCATGTGTTTTACTAAATATTCTGTTATGTTGTTCTGATCTGTTTCTGTCTGGTTCTGTGGAAGATATTTATAAAAACTGATGAATCCACAGAAAAAAAAAAACTGAACCAAACTGAAGAAAAGCTTAAAAAGTGAACCGCAGAACCCTTTGCTCATGCAGCTACAAAAATTAGCCCACTAGAGAATAGAATGATTGAACAAATAACCAATCTTTTTAAAGGAGGTTTATTGAGAATAACACATAAAGAAACACATACTATTTACTGTAACTATAGAAAACCATATGCAATGCTGCGCTCCAACATAAAAAAAAAAACATTTTTTATTTTACTTGATAGACACTTCATGTGTCAGTCCTAAAATGCTAATAGTATTTTATATTAAGACCTAAAACTATTTCCACCATAAACAATAATTATCTTACCAAACTATGTGTCCTGCAAGAAAGCTGGAAAGACTTTTGTATCATACTTATTTTAGTTCTCTAATTCTTTGACATTATATTATGTATTGCACTTTGTATTATGGCAATCAAATTTTATTTTATGCATTAGTGGAAATCAGACATTATATATGATGTTATGTGATCTTTACTTCTATTAGTGCTTTATACAATACAGATTGTGTCAAAGCAGCTTCACAGTGATAAACAGGAAAAAAGCTAAATCAATTATGGAAACTCAACTATGGAATCAATTTAATAGTGAAAACATTTTATATAACCTGTCAACCCTGCACACACACTGTTTTTACACTGATGAGGCGAAAACACCGGCAAACATGCAAGTTGGAGTTCAGCGATCTCTGAGATATTTTGCTCAAATAAAAGTGTAATACAGCCAGTCTATTTTCTTTCACACAGTAGTTTACGCTGTTTGCAGCAACTAAATTTGCGAACAAATCATGCAAGTTGATTTCTGTCAGGACCATTATCATCAAAGATGATTGACAATTAGCATACAGTTTGTATTGGCGGTATGGTTCTGTTCTGGGCAAGAACTCCCTGCGCATCCATGCAGCCTAGCATGTATGAGAGCAGGGAGAGCAGCGATAACCCCCCAGGGTAAACAGAACAGAACCAACAAATGTGTTGCATATATTGTTAAGTTATAAGTTACTTAAAGTGCCCCTATTATGCCATTTTTAAGGTTGCTAATATTGTTTTATGAGTGTCCTAAAACAGGTTTACATGCATCCAAGGTCAAAAAACACTTTAGTTTTCTCAAAAAAATAGCTTTAATTTTACCTAATTTCTAAATGATTCCTAAACGACACGTGCGAAGCAGTTCAAAGAATCAGTCTCTCTAAACCCCTCCTTTTCGTGAGCCCTCACTGCTGTGATTGGTCAGATGGTGCAGTCCTGGATTACAATTAATACAATACAAAATTCTGCATAGAGTGCACTACACAGGTCATCGGATGTTCAGGATGGGTTTTACAGCTTCTAACAACTGCTCACACTGTAAAGGCAATACACCTGACAATTACATCCACGCTCTATGGTTCTGTCCACCTGTTCAGAGGTACTGGTACAGGATTTGTGAAGACTTATCAAAGTGTCTTAAATGCTCTATTCCAGCCTCTCCTTTAGTCTGCTTGTTGGGCGACCTAGATGGTGTCACTACAGAAGATAACACAATCCACATGGCTTTCACTGCCCTATGCATTGCTAAGAAGACTGTCCTCATGAACTGGAAAAATAAAAATAATCTTAATATCAACCAATATAGAGATTATTTGTGGGATTATATTAGCCTTGAAACAGCTTCTGCTGACACATTAGATCAATCTCTCTGGGCTCCTTTGATCAGCTCCATCACCTAGTGTGGGTGGGGGTCCCGATTCTGTCCGGCTGTGGTTTTTGTTGTTGGCGTGGGGTGGCAATATGGGCCTGGGGCATCTGGGGGTTCCCTGGGGATGGGTTTCTTGGGGGGTTCGGCGCTGGGGCTGCGGCCTTGGCCTGGATGGGGTATTGGTGACTCTTGGATGCTGTTTCTCTGGCGGCGGCATGCGGCGCTGCTGGGGATGCCTGTGCCGGCGGATGTAGGTTGCCAGCCTGGCGGCCGCACTGTTCCGGGATTGGTCCGGGGGGGGTTTGGGGATCTGGGGACGCTCTGCCTCTGGCTTGGGGTTACGGCTGGGCCTGGGGGGCTTGGGTCCTGGTTGGTGTGCCGCCGGGAGCATGGGTTGGTGCATGCGCTTGGGCCCGGCTCTGGTGTGGGGGTCTTCGATGCATCTGTGCCTCCGCGGGGGGGGGGGGGGGGGGGGGGGTTCAATAGAGGCGGGGTATACGGGCTTTACCTGGGTGTCTTATTGTCTTATGTAGTTTGGGAAGTGACTGGATGATGGGGTGGGGTAGTTTTTCCTCTGCTGTGGGGTCTGGTGGGCCGCCCCGGGCTGCCATGGGCCCTGGTCTGGATGGGCCTGGGCCCCCCGCCCTGGGCAGATTTGGGGTAACGGGGGTGCCTATGGGGGTCAGCGGGGGAGCTGGCTCCAGAGGGGGGGGTATTTTGCCCCCTCTGATGTTTTCCTCCCCATCCCTAAGGCTTCACTTCTCCCGCTCCATCATACCAACACATAGGTAGGGTTTTGAGGTGCGGGTGAGTCGCTGGGATGCGGGGGAGGTGGTACTCCTCTGTCTCCTCGTGGCCGCCTGCATCTCAATTACACATTACAGCTTAGACATTCTCATTACTTACTGTCACATGACACATACATATAAGGCCTTGGGGGTGGGCACACTGAATGGCATCCGGAGGGCGGTCTGTTCATTCAGCCTTCCCTCTGGTGCCAGTGCCCACTTCTCAATTTTAAGTTGCACATAGACATTGAGGGCTCTAGGGAGGGGACGAGCTGACACAAGCTTGTGGAGGGTGCCCCTCCCCTGTTTTAAAGCACCCCTGTTTTAAAGCACCTTAGAACAACACACACCAACACTACATTTGAGCGGGTGGGGTGAAGCATGGGGTCGTCTTTTTTTTTTTTTTTTTTTTTTTCTCACACCCCTGTTCTCTGTTCTCTGTCTGGGGCCGGGGGCTGTGAGGATGAGCTGGCCGCCCGGTCGGGGTCTGGGCTGTTGATTTTCTCTGCTGCTGCGGGGACCGGGGTGGTCTTCCTGTCCCCACGCCGGAGCGAAGGGGGTTTAGCTCCGGGATCGGGCGCTGGCTACCCCTCTGGGGGTGGTGGTGCCTGGACCTAGGAGTATAGAGTGCATATGGGGAGTGTGAGTGTGGGTACCGTGTCCATTTTTGTGTGTCTACATGTGGGGCGAAGGTGTGAATATTTGTTTGCGTGCATGAGGGTGGGAACATATGCTTGTGTATATGTGTGCTTGTCGTCTACGTCTATGTGTCAGGTCGGGCCTTAGACTCCGCCTCACTCATCATCTTAGTCGACCCCCACCCCACCACCATGCCCTGCCGGTGGAGGATGCCGCCGGTGCGTTGGTGATTTCTCGCGCCGGGGCAGGATGCTCGGGCGAGCACCGGCACACTCTCGGCGGTCGATTGGCGGGGCCTGGCCCTACTGGCCTTGCTGGGCCCCGATTGTGGGGTGGGGGGCCTTTGGGTCTCCGGGCCCAGGGCCCGGTCCGCCCTGGTGTGGTCGGCTGCCGGTGGAACCTGCGGGCTTGCCGCCACGGCACCCTGGGGCGCCTACACTGTGGCTGTCGGAGGTCCCGCCTTCGGGCTCTCCTCTGCCCTTTTTTGGGTGGAGGCCGCGGTTGTCCCTGCGGTGGTTCTCCTGGGGGTCCCGTGCCCTGGGGGGCCTCCGGATGTTTGGGGCCCGGGTCCTTTCCGTGCCTGCTTCATGCCTTGCGGGATGGGGCTGTTGTTCCCCACACACACTATTAAACATTTACATGGAGGAACCTTATGAACACAAGCGCGCTCACACACACAGGTGTACACTCAAGCATTCACATTGGTGTAAAAACAGGTGCTCACAGACACACATTGTCTTGATCTGCTGTTGCTTCAAAACTTATTTTGTAATATTAGTTATGTGTGCTGCTCAATAACATTTAACATTTAGAATTTATTGTGATTTATACAGATGTTGGTTGTTGCTGCAGTCTCTTTGATGTTGTGTCTTCGGTTGTTTTCTCTTTTTGTCAGCAGGTATTGAAGCAAATTGTCTGTTTTTTTGTTTTTGTTTTTCTCCCTCTCTCTCTCTATCCCCCATTCTCCTTTTTTCTCTCTCTCTCTTCCCCTTCTTTGTTGACTTTCCCCACAACCTTTTTTTTTTTTTTTTTTTCCTTTCTTCTTTCTTCTTTCTCTCTCTTGTTTTCTGTGTCCCCGGGTCTTGTCTGTCACAGTGTGGTTAAGTAAAAGGGTATATAAAATTAAATTAATTAATTAATATAAAAAAAAAAAAAAGATAAAAAAAATATATATAAAAAAAAAATAAAAATAAAAAAAAAAATTTATAAATATATTTAATTAAAAAAAAGAAAAAAAGGCTGTGAATGATGATAGTATAGCCATGCATATGTACTGTCATGTGTTATCTGTGCTACTGACAGGCCAAAAAAAAAAAAAAAAAAAGATGGTGCAGTCCTTTGTGATTGGTCTACCGCGTACAGCGCGAATGACAGCCCATGGGCGGACATTATGCAAATGTGTTACTTTGTGACATACAGCTGTAACAGAATAAGATTCGAATTCCTGACGACTCATTTAGGCGATTGCGAGCCGACTCTTTTTTTTAATAGACAATAACTTTATTTATCGTGCACTGTCGGCTTCACAACTTTGCAGAAAGTTTATGTTCACATACTGCTACATGACACACTGCATGAAAGGTAATATTTGAAAAGGCATAATAGGGGCACTTTAACTTATAAGTTAAGTAATATGTACACATTTTAGAATTAGTCTGATTCAAAGGAGACTCAGAAGGCTGAATCCTGACTGACAGAGGAGGAGTTGGGGATGGAGGATGGAAGCTTAGATAGGTGTTGTATTCCTATAGGTAGATGGGGATCAGCTGCGAGTCAGCTGATGCGAGCTTGACTAACATGACCTGCCAGAACTAACGCTACACTTGATTTGTGCTCTTGTGAAAGTGCAATAATAATCAGTGTTGCCAAGTCTGCGGTTTTCCCGCTGAATTGGGCTACTATAATACTGTTGCAGCGGGTTCTTATTTTTAGTCCGTGGCTTGAAACAAAATTCGCGTAAGGAGGTTTTGACCCCCTGGAATGCGATTTTGGAACTATTTTGATAGGCTCCACTAAAGTCAGAATGGCCCCCATTTGATTGGCAGACTGGGAGCTTGAAGCAGTAATTTTTAACCTTTAAGACAAAAAAATAAGCAGTATTGATACTGTATGTGTGTGTATTTGAAATAATAAAAAAAATGTAATGTTTTGAAAGAAGTCTCTTATGCTCACCAAGACTGAATTTCTTTGATCTAAAAAACTGTAAAAACTATAATATTGTGAAATATTATTTCAATTTAAAAGAACTGTTTTCTAGTTGAATAGATTTTAAAATAAAGTTTATTCCTGTGTCGCAAAGCTGAATTTTCAGCAGCCATTACTCCAGTTAATTTCCAATTATTTATAATGGTTATTATTATTATCAATGATGAAAAGAGTTTTTACTGCTTAATATTTTTATGAAATCCATGATACATTTTTTCATGTCATGATTCTTTGATGAATAAAAATCTAAAAAAAGCAGCCTTTATTTGAAATAGAAATCTTTTGTAACATTATATATGTCTTTACCATCACTTTTGATCATTTGAATGTGTCCTTGTTGATTTTTTTTTTTTTTTTATCATACGCACGTGGTCAGAATTGTTGGTACCCTTGGTAAATATGATCAAAGAAGGCTGTGGAAATAAATCTGCATTGCTAATCCTTTTGATCTATTATTTAAAAAATTCACAAAAATCTAACCTTTCATTGGATAATAAGAATTTAAAATGGGGGGAAATATCATTATGAAATAAATGTTTTTTTCTCTAATACACATTGGCCACAATTAACGGCACCCTTTTATTCAATACTTTTTGAAACCTCCATTTGCCAGTTTAACTGCTCTAAATTTTCTCCTATAATGTCTGATGAGGTTAGAGAACACCTGACAAGAGATCAGAGACCATTCCTTCATCCAGAATCTCTCCAGATCCTTCAGATTCACAGCTCCATGACGGTGCTTCTTCTCTTCAGTTCACCTCACTCATTTTCTACAAGGTTCAGGTCAGAGGACTGGAATGGCCATAGCAGAAGCTTGGTTTTGTGCTCAGTGACCCATTTTTGTGTTGTTTTTGATGTTTGTGTTTGGATTATAGTCCGGTTGGAAGATCCAAACAAGGCCCATTATAAGATTTCTAACAGATTCAGTCAATTATTGATTTTTCTGTTGGTATTTGATAGAATCCATGATGCCATGTGTCTAAACAAGATGTCCAGGACCTCCAGCAGAAATATAGGCCCACAACATCAAAAATACAGCACTATATTTCATTGTACACATGGGGTACTTTTTATCCCTGTGTTCACCAAACCCATCTTGAGTGTTTGCTGCTAAAAAGCTCATTTTTTAGTTTCATCTGACCATAGAAGCCAGTTCCATTTGAAGTTCCAGTTGTGTCTGATAACTGAATATGCTGGAGATAGTTTTCGGATGAGTGAGGAGAATTTTTCTTGAAACCCTCCCAAACAACATGTGGTGATGTAGGTGCTGTTGGATATTTTTTTTAAGGTTTTCTGACCCCGAGACTCAACCTTTCTCTACAATTCTCCAGCTGTGGTCCTTGGAGAGTCTTTAGCCACTCAAACTCTCCTCCTCACCGTGCATTAGTTCATTAATTCATAACATTTTCTGTTGACTGGAAATTCTTAATTATTGCCCTGATGGTGGAAATGGAATTTTCACTGCTCTAGCTCTTTTCTTAAAGCCACTTCACTAATTTGTGAAATTATCTTTTGCTGCACATCAGAAATATATTCTTTGGTTTTTCTCATTGTGATGGATGATTAATTTGGAATTTGGACTTTGTTTTCCCTCCTATTTATATTTCTGTGAAACAGGAAGCCATGGCTGGATAATTTCATGTTCATAATCACGCTGGTGTGCTCAAAATTGTGAATATGAATGGGAATACATTTCAGATATATTTTACTCATAAGAATTTCTAGGGGTGCCAATAATTGTGTCCAACATGTATTTGAGAAAAAACATTTATTTCACAATGATGTTTCCCCCCATTTTAAATTATTTTTCTCCAATGAAAGATTCGAATTTTGAGAGATTTTTTCAAATAAAAGATCAAACGGATTAACAATGCACATTTATTTTCACAGCCTTCTTTGATCATATTTACCAAGGGTACCAACCAGGGCCGTCCTTTGGGCGGTGCAACTGGTGCGGTCGCACCAGGCGAACGGAATCCAACACCCCATCTGCCCCCCCCCCCCGTAACGCGATCGCAAACGGACCGAGGGGGGCCCCACTCCATACCTTCGCACCGGGCCCCGCGTCAGCCAGGGACGGCCCTGGTACCAACAATTCTGACCACCTACTCTGAAACGTTTTAATAACTGATGATAATAAGAAATGTTTATTGAGCAGTAAATCAGCATATTAGAATGATTTCTGAAGGATCATGTGACACTGAAGTCTGTAGTAATGATGCTGAAAATTCAGCTTTGCATCACAGGAATAAATGACATTTAAAATATATTAATATAAAAAACAGTAATGTTAAATTGTAATAATAGTTCACAATATTACTGTGTTTTACTGTATATTTGATCAAATAAATATAGCCTTGGTGAGCATAAGAGACTTCTTTTGAAAAACATTAAAAATAACAGGTTCCTACTGTGACAACTTGCCCCACTGTAGTGGGTCAGTGTGTATTGAATGAACTACTTTTTTGCTTGGGCGATGAAAATGTCCAATTGCTCTAGCCAAGACTTTAAGGTATATGTCTATACAGAAACTTACAAAAATAAACCCACCGTGCAAAATATTCACTAGAGTGAAATGTGTGACAACTAGCCCCAGTCGCTCCTTCATATTGAAAGTAATGTTGCATGTAAATAAACAAATCACATGGTCCAAAGATTGATCATTGTCAGATCCTAATTATAATAGTGAATATTATACAAACAATAACACATGCATACACTAATGCATTTAAATGCTACAGCAGGCTAATATGAATATTCGTTTATAATTACAGGAAAAAAATGCACTCCACTTACTCAAAAGGTTTTATCCACTGGAAATGGATTTTGATTGAGATGAAAGAGTGGAAAGCCCCGCTTGGCACTGATTTGCAGTTTAATGCAGAATGGAAGCTGTGTGATTGAAGTGAAAGTGATTTTAAAAGGTAACTTGTTGCTGCTTGTAAATGCATCTACCATGAGATTCCCATAATTTCACCTCTGAGAGCATAAAACAAAGTGTGGTACTAATACAAAAGGGTTCAGAGGAGGATTTTGAGTCTTGTCTAGCATCTGTGGCTTTATTTAATCTGCACTGTTGTTGTGTTGACATTTTTAATGACACTGGCATGAAATGATCAAACAATGCATTGCATGCATTTAGAAAATCATGTATTAATGGAGTTTATCCTCTAGTGGGCGCTGCTGTGCCCATACATGCTAGAATTAAAAAACAAACAACAACAAAAAAACAGAATATGTCAAGTGTTTAGCTTAATACATTAATTTATCTGAAATATTGCACAGAAGTATTCATTAAAGGGAAAGCACGTGAAGGAAGATTATTCAGCAAGTATGTCATTTTTATGATGGTTCTTAATGAGTGAGATTAGAATATTGTTGGAACTTTAACAAACTAGTTAGAAAACACAACAAGACTTATATTGCACGTAGTTTTTGCTGCTTATGAAGAAAGTTTTTTAACCTTTTTCCCCCCACAGGTACTAGACCTAGACTATAGCGTTTCCCAACCTATTTGTCTTATAAGGCTCAAGAACACCTTCATAAACACCAAACCAGAAATGTGTTCAGTTTCACTCACACTTTTAGCACCAATAAAGTCATCAGTATTATTTTATATAATTTATAAAAAATATAATAATAATAAATAGGCCTACTGCTTTTGTGAAATCGACTCACAATTTTTTCCACCTTTTACATTATGTTTGAATTTCTTTCTGCAGTACCAGTGATAAGGAATCACTGTTCAGGGCTAAACCTTAAAATCTTCTATTGAAAAATTGTAATATATACTTACATTAAAAATGTCTACGAAAAATCAAGCCTTTTATTATATATATTGCATATATTATTATTATGTGTTAACAACACAAAATACATCAATGCTATCTTTTGATATTAAGTAAATTTTGACATACCAGACTATTATTGAAACAAAAGTCATGAAGACACCATTTACAATGTCTAATATGTAATGTAGATTGTACATAAAAAACAATTATCATATTGCATTTACAATAAAAATCTCCAGTGCAACTTTATGAATCTTCAATATTCAATACAAAAAGAATCTTCTAATGATATTTTATATTTTTTTCAGTGGAACGCAAGATTCAACATTATTTCAAAATAAAGACCACTTTGTTAGATCAACAGGCTTGTGTATTAATGAGTTCATGTCCAGGTCCAGATCTCATGGTCCCTCCTCTCTGTGTAGGAATCGGGCTCTGTGATTCTACTTTGCTTATTTGGTTTTATTCCTTGTGTAAAAAGCAAGCTGGTCTATCCATTTAAGTGCTGAGGATTTGAAGGTTAGCGACATTAATGATCTGGAACACAGATTGGTGTTTTATTTTCAGATGACAGATTATATAAGTATTAAGGATGGTAGTTAAATGTTAGTACTGGGCGGAGAAAGAGATAAAGAAAGTTTTCATGATCCAGTTTGCTAGAGCTTACAAATCACCCCAAGCAGGTAAGATGCTCTCCACACCTACACCTATTTCCACCACACCAGTCAATTCAGAACAGCCAGCTAAACTGAGTGAGATGGAAGCAATGTCCATGTTTCATGTTCATTGACTTTATATGGTGAGGTGACACGAGTAGTGTGCTTGGTAAGTGCAACGTGGAATTAAAACCAGTCCTTCTCATTTGAAGATGATTTCTGGTGTGTCCTGTTGTGTCGGTGCTGATTCATTAGCTCTCCTGGTTGGCGTACATGCCTGCCTCCCACTGCAGGGCTCGTTGGTTTTTATGCCTTATTACACGGGTGGCCTCTACAACCTGCCGAGAAACCAGAGTTACACAACATAATCAAACTGGATCTGTTCCAAAATCCAGCAGAGGGCACTACACATCGAAAACCTCAGCTCACCTCGTTGTTTATGGCATCAACAGGTTGGATCCCAGCATACTGAGGAAAGAAAAAGTTATAAAGTGAAAAAAAAATCTGTACAGCTCTACATTGCATTGCATTGTGACATTAATCTCTTAAATGGATAGTCAACCTAAAAATTATATTCTTTACTCATGCATGTCATTCCAAACGTGTATGACTTTCTTTCTTCCGTGGATTTGCGATTTGGAATGACATGAAGATGAAGGTGATTACACTGTTTTCATTTGTGGGTGAACTATCTTTTTTAGGGCTGTTTACTTGAGAGGTTTGTGATTTCCTGAAAGAAACTTCACTCACTGCATTTTCTTCCAGCTTCAGTTTGACCCGTCTGTCCTCAAAGTTCTTTAGCAGTGTCTCAGTCAGACCTTTCTGGGAAGAAGGTGATGACAGGTCAGCAAGCGCGCTCAAGGGCTTGATGGGGATTGTCCGGGAAACAGTTGGAGACATGGGTTTCGGGCTGCCCCATGGCTGGGGTGTCATAATTGACACAGAGGGAAGTCTGAAAGTGGGTCGTGGTGAGGACAACTGTGAACTTTTATCTGGAGAGATAAACAAAGAAAAACAAGAGATTGTGTTTACTATTCATTCACCTACTTACACGAGTCATTCGATTCCCCATACATTTTAAATAAATTACTGTGTTTAAAGATCATCATGATTTTCTAAGAGCATTTCTGAAACAAATACTTCTTAACATACTATATGTCTGTTGAAATGTAGTCTTCCATTATGGATACAGATTCTGAACTGATAAGTGATCTGTGATCTTGGCCAGCACAAATTGTATTGGAAAACAAGACATAGCATGTATGCATTTGATTGTGTGAAAAGCAATCTTTAACTTCAAATGTGCATTTACATCCATGAAGTAAATGATTAATCATTCTTCAGTGAAGCAGAATGTCATGGTATGTCCAAAGTTCAGAAACTACGTTGGCAATTCCTTCTCATTCCTTGGTGCTGCTGACATCCATAAACATTAAACGCTTTAATCAGTTAGCTACTGTATAAACCAAAAAGTTATGAAATGCACATGCCACAAACATTGTGCAGGATAATAAGACAGTTTCCCAGCAACAGGCGGTATCCCCCCTTACCCATTTGTTATGTTTAGCATGTTTGAGTGCAGTGAGACTGAAGAGTTATACCTGTCAAGGATAATCGAGAAGTGTCCAGACTCCCAGAATAAGGATTACTGTAATTAGTTGTCTTTTCTGGAAATACCGAATCCACTTCTGCCATGTTCCCATGTGGAGTTTGTGGTGAAAATACAGTTTCCTCACTGGTTAGAGGAGACCTGGGTTCAGAGGAACTTAGCACTGGATTCACGGATGCTGGGATGGGTACTGAGAAAGACTGATTACTGGACTCTCTCAGCTCTTGGAGCTCTTGTTCTCGTCTGAGGTCTTTTTCGATTTCCTGACGGATGCTGTTTGGGGCATTCTGCATTTTGGGGCTCCAGTCGGTATACTCAAGGTGAGATTTCCAGGTAGGAGTGTACCGACTAGTTTTTGCGGGTTCCAGTGGGGACGGAGAATTTCGAGAGTAAAATCTGTTCCTTCCTGACATGCTGTTGTCATTTTCCACAATCCACGATGGCTCTTTCTTTGTTCTGAGGGTATTGGTTTGGCACGCTACACCATTTTCTTTATGAATGCTTACTTTAGAATGCTCCTCAGGATGTGCATTTACTTGGACTTGGTTTCCAAAAGTGCTCCTGTCAGAGTTCCTCTGAAGGATAGATTCATCAGGATGTCGATGAGGACAGCAAGGTGAAAGAACTTCCTTTGAGTCCAAAAGGTCACCTTCCTCTACTAGTGCAGGTTTCTCTGTATTCCGCATGTCATCTGCAGAGACTGTGCTTTGCTCTAAATCAGTTGTGGGACTTTCTCTTAGACTTGCCCCCAAAGATGTGACTGGAATTTCATCCGGTTGTGACTCAAATGACTTCTTATTATCCTGTACTTGGTTCTCTTGGGTATAATGGCTTGAAACACTGTTTGTGATCTGTCGCTGTTTCTCAAGCTCACGCTCTCTCTGAATAAGGAAACTTACTCTGTTGGGTTCTTTGGGTTTTGCAGCTTTCACCTGTGAGGTTGACAGGGACAGAATTGGCTTTATCGTGATCTCCACCATCTCTGAATTGTCTTTGTGCAAGATACCCCTTGATCGACGTAGATTCTCTTCCCGTTGTTGGGAAATTCTGATTTCCCTTTGAATGGGAGTCTCCCCTGCACTTGACATCGTCAAACTGCTTTCCGTCTCTAAAATAGAAGGATCGTTCAATATTCTACCATCGCTGGCGTATCCTCCACTTCGGTCACCAAGACCAGAGTCAACATCATCTAAGGCACCTCCATTTTTTGAATCCTCGGTCACAGTTTCAGTCTTTACTACAATTGCTTGTTGTGTTGCTAGTGGGATCTCATTCTCTTCTAGGCTGTTCTCTTTGCTTACTTGTCTTAGAGTGAAGATACTGGCCGTTGAGGATAGAGTTCTTCCCCGCAGTTTGGGGGAATAAGGGAGCCGCTCGGGACTCTGTAGGAAGGGGTTCTGTTTTGATTGTTCCATCATTAGAAACTGCTTTCGTGCTGCATTGAAGTCAATTTGCTCATTGTCTATGGTGCCAGGCTCAACCCTGGCTTCTTCAGTCTTCTCGCTCACTGGTTTGTAGCTTAGACTAAACCCATGCAGGAGCCTTTGTGGCGTGTTACTGAGGTCCAGATTTTCTAAGGCACTCCACTGCTCTTTAAGAGCAGGGCTTTTCTTGGGTGCCTGATTATGGATGATCTCCATTCGGTCTGGATTTTCCTCATCTTCGTTCACTGTGGAGGCATCCTCGACTCGGTAAGGGTCATCTCCATTAGTTTCTTCAAAAAGCCTTCCAGGTATATTTTCCTCTGTGTACGTCTGTAGCTTAAAGGTGTTCTTCTCCTTCAGGGTATTCAGTTTGGCCTGCCTTTGTGGAGAAACCATGTAGACCTCATTCATCTCTGCTTCTAGACTTGCTGGGTCATCTACAAAGGAATAGAATCCAACATGTGAGCCTGTACTGCTGGCGGTTCCAGGGCTGCTGGGGTTGCTTGTAGTACTGGGCCTAAAGTCTTCACTGTCACTTCCATCCTCAGACACAGCCACTTGCCTAGCCTGGACCACCACATCTGGAGGACTATTGCCATACCCAGAGGACACTATCACAGTGGGCTGCATGTCTGTTACTGTTATGCCTTCCAAGCTGAACCTGAAAGAGTTACCGTCCTGACTGCTGCTCCAAGTGTTCTCTAGCAACTGTGGTTGGCCTGTAGGGCTCAATATGGAGCGCAAATCTGACTGCTCTAGCTTAGGGGAGAAGGGCTTCATCACCCAGCGCTTTGGGTTGCTGGTCATGGGAACTCTGGGTGGTGGATGGTTCTGGGCAGCCCTGGAAAGTGGAGGTCTCAGAGAAGAATGGGAATGGCTCACAGCCTGCTCCTCTGCTGAGGAGTGAGTGCATGCATCATATGGGTTGACCATCACAGTTGATGCCTGTCTCTGGGTAAAAAAAAAAACAAAAAAACAAGGAAATACAACAGATTTACTTCTGGACCGTGCGGAGACTATCAGATGATTAACACACTGTGTGTAGAGAGTAAGTAAACGTATTTCCAGATATGTAACATACATGGTTTACAAGGTTTAACAAGTTGTGTCTAATAAGAGAGAAGAACATGTAACATGTAATGTACATTTAGAACATTTATCAAACATTTTACATTACATAAAAAAGCCCCGAAACAGTGTTAAAAATATAACTCTAGAAAAAGACGGTACATTCACTCCTGACTTTTAAAACTGTCCTTTGTGAAATTGTACCATATTTCTTGTAAACGACTAAGCGTATTTTAATTGGTATTTTGTTCAGTTTTGTTTAATTTCCTTATTTTAATACTGGAAACTATGATTGCAACTTTAATTAAACTTTATTAATTTGAAAAATCTATAACTGACATAATTGTAATAGAATGCATTCCCTTGATAAATTGTTTAGAATGAACATCAAAACATTTTCTCACTATAGTAAAATTGTGGGAGATCATCATAATTTCATCAATTTAGCCTACTATTCAGCTGAAAATCATGTTTCTGTTTGGCTTATTTTCGATAGTATACATGAACCCATTTTAGGCTTAGTACTAAAACACCTATCTCAGTTGTAAGAATTTACATATGATATTACATTGCACACAATTGCACTCAAAGGGGTTATTCAAAATATATTTTTAAATACTATATGATTTTTAAAGCTTTACATTTTTAATAAACATAAGAGCAAGAGAATAATATATTTTTATGCTTATATTTTAGAAAAAATGTTTTTGATGTCTTTTCTGTTGAATAACTTTTATGATGACAAAACTTTTAAGTATTTAAATATCTTCAGATGGTGATTATATAGATAAAAAAACAAAAAAAAATGGCACTCACCTCACGTTATTGAAGAAATATGTACTAATCCGTTGTTTAAGAATAATTTATCATTGAGGGAAAAAAATTCTCTGGTCTGCGTACTGCATCAAAACAATAGATAAGAGTGTCTAACACTTTGAACAAGCGTACGTAGTTGTAAGGGAGTTTTGCTCACTCTCACTGGTGTCCGTTTGTGACATGGTGAACTGTGAACCGCTGATAAAATGACAGCAGGCCAGTTTCCTGGAAACCACTGCTCTGCCTTTGCTGATTGGCTCAGACTGTTTGAGGTTTGTCCCAAACGTGTAGAAAATATACTGTAGCTTTACAGAAGTATGATGGCCAAAACAAAGATTGAGGGAACCGGGCAAGTCTTTACCCCATAAAAACATTTTAAATATGCCCACTGAATAACAGCTTCATATCCAGATTCAAATGCATTTTTCATGATATTGAAACAACTACTGATAACAGAACAGCTATGTTTTGATGGATGTTCAGTGTAATGTGGACTGTACTCAAAAAACAAGTTTGAAAAATCTCACTCTTTCACTTTCTTCTAGACAGATCGAAGTGCTTCATAAAAAATTATCGTAAGATACATAACCTTTTTCAACCTGATCAACCTTTAGCCTGCAGTGACAATAAAATGGCTGAAAGAGGAAACATTCCTGTCATAAAATGCATTTAAGAATTGTAACATTATATAATAGCCTAATACTGAGAACAATCTTTTTTGTCCTTTAGAAAAACTGAACATTAAGTTTCAACGTTTTACTGTTTTAATTGATAATTACGTTACATGTACAGTACATACAAGTACATACAAATGATCTTACACATTTCAAATGAGCAAATAATATGAACTATTTATTCTAACATAACAAGCTGAACTATTTATTCTCACAAAACCTTTCAGCCAAAGAAAAGTGAGCAACACTCACCCTCAGACATCAGTAGCGGTGTGAGAGCCTGTAGTGTCACATGCATCAGAACACTTCTGTCTTTACTGCACTGACTTGACAAAGTTCAGCTAATATCACATATGCATGCATAGACACACCCCACACCCAGACTGAAGGAGTGCAGAAGACTGATAGATTGTGGATGGGGTACTGAGGAAGAATGGACACCTGGTATATTAATATAAAAGCTTGTTACGGAACCATCTGTATGCAGAATTAACATTAGAGATGTTAAATGGGCCTGAATAAACATTCTTGTTAACTATATTTACCTGTATGGACTGTAGTGAGGATAACAACAACAGTGCAATTAAAATTAAAGCTGAAGCTGTCATTTGAGCTGTGCAATGAGCTGAGGAAAACTCCCTCGGGATGAGTGAAAGTACAGAGCATGTCACTCATATATTACATTCCAGAGTTTATGACCAAGTAAATGTCTTTTTCTAAGCTCATCACTAGTAACTGTTTAACTGATCAGGTAGAAAAGCGCCTATGATTGGACTTTTTGTACAAATGTACAAGTGGACTTAATAATACAAATCTAAACTAGGGGTTTTAAAGCAACTGTATGTAAACTTTGTTACCTTTAAATATAATAAATATTATAAAATAAATAATTTTTAATAAAGACCCAGCAAGTCTTTATTTATAAATAAATAAAGCGAATTGCTTGTTTCTTTCCAAACGTCTGTTCTGGGAGTTTGTAAATTTGGTGAGCAGGTATGAAATTTCACAAAATTGGCGGATTGCTTTACGGCAGCGACAAAAGCGCGTGTACAGCTATGCACTGTAATTACGACACTGGTAATGTTATGGGGTTGACGAGACGTGAGACGAGAGGATCCATTTGCAAAGCTTTATTGAGAAACATGGTCAAAACACAGGCAGGGTCAGTACACGGCTAACAGGTATGGCAGGGGCAAAACACAGAGCAGTCCGTAGAGCAAGCGTGGGTCGACGATCAGCATACACAATCCAGAGGGCTAGGCAGAGAGAATAATCCAGGAGCACGGGCAAGAATCAGAACACAGGAAATAACACTAGGAAACACTGGGAACGCTTTGTATGCAGCGGGGCTAACAATACTCGGCAGTGAGTGGGAGAAAGTCCAGGGCTTATGTAGTGTGTGTGTGTGTGTGTGATTGGGTGATGGTGATTGTGAGATGGAAAACAGGTGCAAGCGTGATCATTGTGAACAGTTGTGTTGGTGCAGTGGATGATGGGAAATGCAGTCTATGAGTGATCTGTAACTGTGTGGTGTGAAAGTCCATGTGATGGGAGAGTGACCTCTAGTGGTGAGTGAACCGAAGTTCATGACCAGGATTTGTGACATAGCCCCCCTCCAAGGAGCGGCTTCCAGACGCTCCTAAACAATCCTAGGAGGGCGGTGGAGCGGAGGCGGAACAGGGGGAGGGACGGAGGGCCAGGTCCATGTGGAAGCCAGGGCGGAGAGGATGGAACTGGAACCCACCAGGGCGGAGCAGGCGGATCTGGAGCCCACCAGGGCGGAGCAGATGGACCCGGAGCCCACCAGGGCGGAGCAGACAGAACTGGAGCCCCCCAGGGCGGAGCAGACAGATCTGGAGCCCACCAGGGCAGAGCGGACGGGACTGGAGCCCCCCAGGGCAGAGCAGACAGGACTGGAGCCCCCCAGGGCGGAGCGGACGGACCTGGAGCCCACCAGGGCGGAGCGGACGGGACTGGAGCCCCCCAGGGCGGAGCAGACGGGACTGGAGCCCCCCAGGGCAGAGCAGACAGGACCAGAGACCACCAGACCGGAGTAGGCCCGTAGACCAGGCAGGAAACCATGTCTGAGTCTGAGATCTGGGGGGAAACAGAGACAGACAACACAGAGAGAGCAGAGACAGACAACACAGGGAGAGTAGAGACAGACAACACAGGGAGAGCCTTCTTGGTTTCAGGGGCCGTGGCTGAGCAGGTCTGGGAATCACCGGCGGCCTCCATAGCCGTGCCAAGGCAGGACAGGAAATCCCAGACGGCCTCCATAGCAGTGACAGGGCCGGACGGGGAATCACTGACGGCCTCCATAGCCGTGACAGGGCAGGACAGGGAATCACAGGCAGCCTCGATAGCCGTGACAGGACCTGACAGGAATTCATAGGCGGCCTTCGTAGCCGTGACAGGGCAGGACATGGAATCACAGGCGGCCTCTATAGTCGTGACTGGGCCGAACATGTAATCACAGGCGGTCTCTATAGTCGTGACTGGGCAGGACAAGGAATCACAGGCGGCCTCTATAGCCGTGACTGGGCAGGGCGAGAGTTCACAGACGGCCTCCTTAGCCGTGACAGGACAGGGCGAGAGTTCACAGACGGCCTCCTTAGCCGTGACAGGACAGGGCGAGAGTTCATAGACCGCCTCCATGGCTGGGGCAGGACCGGGCGAGAGCTCATAGACAGCCTTCCTAGCCGTGACAGGACAGGGTGAGAGTTCACAGACGGCCTTCCTAGCCGTGACAGGACAGGGTGAGAGCTCACAGACGGCCTCCATAGCCGTGACAGGACAGGGTGAGAGCTCACAGACGGCCTCCCCTGTCGTGACAGGGCAGGGTGAGAGTTCACAGGAGGATACCACCGACACCTCTGGAGGTTCTGCAGCTAACGCCGCCACCTCTGGAGGTTCTACGGTGGTAACATGACCGGCTGAGAGTACATTGCTGGGCGCCACCACCTTGCAAGGGGCTGAGGCGAGCACCACCGCTTGGGGAGGTTCTGCGGCGGACGCCATCCCCTGGGGCAGTTCAGTGATGGTGTATGCGGCCCAAATGCAACATAACGCGATCCCCATCCTGGGGAGCGCTTCAGACAGGGAAATCAGTTCAGGGACAGGAGAGCTAAAGTGAGTGGATTTGGGGATACCAGCAGCACGTGCAGACACCAGCGGTGCATCCCTCACGCTGGATATCAGACAGGGCACACGAAGGACTGACCTTAAATCTCTGGGTGTGACAGACTCTGGCAGTTCGGCGGAGACGTGACGTGGTTCTGGCTGCTCAGCCGTGACATGAGGTGGCTCTGGATGGTTAGCGGAGACATGAAGAGGCTCTTGCTGAAGAGCTGAGACGTGAAGAGGCTCTGGCTGAGGAGCTGAGACGTGAAGAGGCTCTGACTGAAGAGCTGAGACGTGAAGAGACTCTGGCTGGTCACCTGTGACATGGCGTGACTCTGGCTGGTCAGCTGTGACGTGACGTGACTCCGGCTGGTCAGCTGTGACGCGACGTGACTCCGGCTGGTCAGCTGTGAGTTGGGTGAGTTCATGATTATCCACAGTGGCTTGATGTGGCTCGGGATGACGAGCTGAGACGTGGTGTGACTCTGGCTGGAGAGCTGAGACGTGGTGTGACTCTGGCTGGTCAGCTGTGACGTGACGTGACTCTGGCTGGTCAGCTGTGAGTTGGGTGAGTTCATGATTATCCACAGTGGCTTGATGTGACTCGGGATGACGAGCTGAGACGTGGTGTGACTCTGGCTGGAGAGCTGAGACGTGGTGTGACTCTGGCTGGAGCGTTGAGGCACGAAGAGACTCTGGCTGGAGCGCTGTGCTTTGGTTGGACTCGCGACGATCAACTGTGGCTTGGCTTGACTCGTGACGATCAACTGGGGTTTGGCTTGACTCGTGACGATCAACTGGGGTTTGGCTTGACTCGTGACGATCAACTGTGGCTTGGCTTGACTCGTGACGATCACTTGTGGCTTGGCTTGACTCGTGACGAACAACTGTAGCTTGACTTGACCTTTTGACATAGGCTGTGACTTGACTTGGTTCTTTAACATCAGCGGCGACTTGACTTGGCTTTTTAACATAGGCTGTGGCTTGACTTGGCTTTTTAACATAGGCTGTGACTTGACTTGGTTCTTTAACATCAGCGGCGACTTGACTTGGCTTTTTAACATAGGCTGTGGCTTGACTTGGCTTTTTAACATAGGCTGTGGCTCGACTTGGCTCTTTAACATCAGCGGCGACTTGACTTGGCTCTTTAACATGAGCTGGGACTTGACTTGGCTCTTTAACATCAGCTGGGACTTGACTTGGCTCTTTAACATCAGCTGGGACTTGACTTGGCTCTTTAACATCAGCTGGGACTTGACTTGGCTCTTTAACATCAACCGGGACTTGACTTGGCTCTTTAACATCAACCGGGACTTGACTTGGCTCTTTAACATCAGCTGGGACTTGACTTGGCTCGTGACTGGCAGCAACGACGCTACGGGGTGTTGTTGTGGCCGCCATTTTGTGAGCGTGCTCTAGCGCGGCTGTGATCACACAATTGGGTGCGGTGTCTCGTTCCTCCGCGACCCCCACAGTGAATGCTGAACCAATCGTCAATAAGGCATAGTCCAGAAACTGACTGAGAGATGAACGGGGACCCTCACGGATTAGCTGTGACTTCAGCGGTTGATTAATGCCCTCACAAAAGAAGTCTATGAGTACACAGTCCGGCAGATCAGAAAAATGGGCGAGGTCTAAGTAGTCTTGTATATAATCCTCGAGTGGTCGCGAGCCCTGCTCGAGGGTTAGTAACATACCTGCCATGTCCCTACTTGGCCAATATCCACTAGAAAAGCCGCTGGATCCTTTGTTGGCCGAGTATTCTGTTATGGGGTTGACGAGACGTGAGACGAGAGGATCCATTTGCAAAGCTTTATTGAGAAACATGGTCAAAACACAGGCAGGGTCAGTACACGGCAAACAGGTATGGCAGGGGCAAAACACAGAGCAGTCCGTAGAGCAAGCGTGGGTCGACGATCAGCATACACAATCCAGAGGGCTAGGCAGAGAGAATAATCCAGGAGCACGGGCAAGAATCAGAACACAGGAAATAACACTAGGAAACACTGGGAACGCTTTGTATGCAGCGGGGCTAACAATACTCGGCAGTGAGTGGGAGAAAGTCCAGGGCATATGTAGTGTGTGTGTGTGTGTGTGTGTGATTGGGTGATGGTGATTGTGAGATGGAAAACAGGTGCAAGCGTGATCATTGTGAACAGCTGTGTTGGTGCAGTGGATGATGGGAAATGCAGTCTATGAGTGATCTGTAACTGTGTGGTGTGAAAGTCCATGTGATGGGAGAGTGACCTCTAGTGGTGAGTGAACCGAAGTTCATGACCAGGATTTGTGACAGGTAAAATAACAACAGTGAATTCCACTCACATAACTATAGGGGGTTCATAGCCACAAAAATACACAAAACTACATACAATTTCTTGCACTACAGCAGTACTGCAGGAGTTAGCCAATTATTTTATCTTAAGCTAATACAAAAAGGATGGTACTGTACGTGTTCACAATATTTACTCTTTTTTTTGCACAACTATAGAAGAAGAAGCCAAAGTTCAGGAAAATGTTTCTTTGCCCCAACCACAATAAAATGCATTCAGAAAAACATAATGCACAAGTATTTGACTTTGTACATTACATATAGTGAGTATTTTATTAGTTATTGAATATAAGCATCATGATAAAACAAGACCACTAGTATTGTACTATACACATTATTTTATTTATATGGAATTTCAATTATCGGTTCCACTGTATGTTCTAAAGCTTTTTTTATAAAGCTGATTAAGTGAGACTAATTTGACAATTTGTAATAGAACAAAATAATTGTTTTTTAAAGCCCTATACAAATTTCCAAATGGGGGGGTTTTCGTAGCAGTGCAACAGAAGAACCATTTTTGGCTTCCCAAATAACCTTTCAGTGATCGGTTCTTAAAGAAACCATTTTTTTCTTAGTATGAAGAAAATTTAAGTAATATAAACAACATTTTTCATTACGAATAACTTTTTGTGGAATGGAAAGGTTGAATGGATGTTAAAGGTTTTTCATGGAATCATCAATGCCAATTAAGGACCTTTATTTTTCTAAGAGGGTAAAATTGTAACCATTTCTTCAAAAACATAAGCATAGCCCTACCTTAAAAGAATGATCCAGGCTATTACACAGCACCTGCCACGGAGGAGTGTACCTGAACATGGTGTTTGCTGCAGTACTAGAGTTTGACAGGAAAACACTAGCATGCAGTTAACTCAACTCAATCCTGATGAGTCCTGGAGAGTGAACAGAAGAGCAAAATTATTTTTATGTACCATAACTTACCAAGAATCACTATACACTAGTATGTGTCAGATATTACAAAATATTGTATTATAAAAATACTTTGTGTAAAAGCAATCAAAGTTAATATATATATATATATATATATATATATATATATATATATAATTGTAATATGTGATAAAATTTGTTTGCTTTTACTCTCATTCTTCCTCATTCGGAGTGACTCACCTCATCTTTTGCAGGCCGATGGATCCAGTGAGACCATTGTTTCTAATAGCGCTGAAACATACAGTGAAAGCAGGGCCCATCAGTACTGCTGCTGGTGTCAGTCTAGTTTTCAGTCTTCATCCACTACCCATAAAACTTGTGTTTTGGCTCAGTTGCTCTGGTAAAGCTCCTCCTCCAATATGGCTCCAATATGGTCAAAACAAGAGGTATCACCTTAAGCAAAAATGCCCAAAATGTGTGTGGGGTGACCTGGCCCATGGTCAAAGATTCAGTGCATGCATGCGTGTGTGTGTGTGTGTGTCGATGACTGTGCTGAGGGCAGGGATACCAGTCTGGAATGCTGCTACAATCAGCAACCTTAGGACAAAAGCTGAGAGTACCCCCTCTACCATCGCGTAATGCACCTCATAGTTGCTCTGTAGCCTGGTCATTTAATCATTGACAATAGTGGTGACAATACCGCGGTGGCTCTTAGATTAGCTCTGAATGGCAGCAGTGTTGTTCCTCAGGTCTCACTACTAGGCCCGCAATCAGTTTGTATTTTTTTTCCATCAAATCAAGAAGATTCTTTCCTTACTTTTCCACCTTACTCCTCTACTTTGTCCTCTACTAGTTTGTGTCAGATGTTGATTTGGTAACCACTTTGATGATTTGTCAGACTGATTCAAACTAGCAACTGAGGTTTTTTTTTAAATATCCATTAAAAGAATAGACGGATAAGATCAGTTTGTTCACAAATCAAACTACACTTCTTGCTGCATGTTTTCGATTCACTAAAAATGACAAACTCATAAGTGTTCGTGAATCACACTGTACATTTTTGATGCAGTAAAACAGGATCAAGAGTCATTTGTTATTGAATCGTATATTTAACTGGTTGCACTGTATATTTCTGATTCACTTAAAAGAACAGGCTCATTAGAGTCATTTGTTAGTGAATCGGACTACACTGGCTGTTCTGTATGTTGTTTTTACATTTGTTTTTTTAGCAGATGCTTTTATCCAAGGTGAATTACAAATGAGAAACAAGCAGTTTGTCAGAGAGCCAACAGTATTTATCGTATACAATGCTAGGTTTAGTATAAAACTAGTTTTTGCATGCAGCCTGTGAGGACAACTCAGTAGAAAGCCGTTTCTTGCCATTATTTCACGGTGCATGATATATTTATTCTATTTTTTTTATTGCATTTTAACAATACACATGTACATATCAGTGGCAAGCGGTTTATCCATAGTTATTCGAATGCTAGAAAACAGCTGCTTTTCCAAGTAAAAACCGCCAAATAACGTTTGCATGTAGTTACGTTATGATAAGTAATATTCAGAGCGTGGGGAGATGGGGGATTCCCCGCTCTATAAGTCTGCATCCACTGAATTATTATTATTTATTTATTTTTTTAATTCCCAGTGAATAGGAGTTAAAATTCCCACCCGGATGACAATAATAGACCATGCAAAATACCAAAAAAAAATAAAAAATAATAATAATATCTTTAAAATATTGCCAAGTAACGTTGCAAACAACAATAAAATCACAGAAGGACTTTAACTGTAAGCGACACAAGTAGGCTATACGGAAAACAAAGGTATTGTTTCCTACTTTTTCCTGATGTTTGTTATTATTTCAAATTTTATATACATTTTTATAAACTTTTTTTTTATTATTTACTACTTGTTGACAATAACGTCTTCAACATTGTCTATGACCAGATATTTTTTTAGTGGACTTTCAAAATTTGCTTTGCTTGAGAAAGCATGAAAATATACATTTATGATGTTTTTTTCATATGATTTCATTGAGTTAGTTTTACATCAAACACATTTCGGCAGTCGAGATCTGGCAGCAACAGCGCATTCTTTTAACATCTTTCCGTGCATGATATTTTTATTGCATCTCATTCAATACAGACTGCAAACTCAGTGATAAAATGAATCTTTTGTTGTGGTGTTAAGGATTGCAGGAAATACTGTTACATAAAGATTTGTGCATACTGTAGATCATAAGCAGCACATTTACTGGTATAAAGAAACAAGACAGAAGCAGTGATTTCTGTAATGCACGTCACATTTTAATGTCTCCTTCCAACTCCTTCTACAGATCTGTCAGGTTGATAAGAAAGCAGACCTTCACAATGCACAGACAACAGTGGCAGTAAGAGCACACACACTCATTTCCAGGAGAAGCAATAAGAGAGGAACCTGGTTATATGTTCCTACATTGTCCTCTGTTCTATCATGGCTTTGAACTCAGCTTGTCATCAAGGGTTAGGGGTTCAAGCACAGGGACATTATCTAACATGGAAATGGATATGTATATGTAGATATGTGTGATGTATGTACCTATAAAAGCATGCAACTATACAAAAGGGATACGCCAGGCCCGTGGCCAGACAACAAGGCATTTCAGGGGTGAGGAACACATCGGAACTGGAATGTTAGTACTGACGGACAGTAAGGTGAGTGGCAAACCATGAAACTCACAGTGATGCAAAGACTTTAAAGGAAGTTGCCCAGATGAGCATTGGGAGGAAAGCAAACTGGTTCTTGAACCATGAATTATAACCTCACTTGATGCAGCTTTACATCCAAAAAGTGTGTACATGGATAAGTGAATGTGAATGTGAGTAAACATGATAGAACACGATAAACAGAAAGGGATTTTTTTGCATTCACGTTGACCTCATTTGACTCCTGGGCTTCTGAACAACGCACATTGATTTCCATAGAGTTCATCCCAGCAATTCGGGCAGTAATGTAAATAAAATATGAGAGATAAAACATGACATATTACAGTAACTGAAATAAATCATAAATACGACCACATAGATGCAAAACGCACACATTATTCTAGCAAACCTCTACCAGCTACCCATGCCACATAATTTATTTCTCCTAAAAATTTGTTATTAATTTCCCATCAAATTAAATTGATAAAGTAAGTAATTTATAAGGTACAGATTTAACATTATTTTTTTTAAAAAAACTTCAATGTCATGTAAAGGTGCATTTAGTAGTTTTGTGCTAATTTTAAAAAAGTTTTACACATGGAGAAATAAATTGTGTTTTTGTATGTATGTTTCAGTTATGTATGGTGTGGATCGTCCCCACTAAAATGTATTTTGGCATGTTGCAATGGTATGAGCCTGCAAGTTTCACAGCCGCTAGTAGCGTAGTGTTGTCTGGGGATGCAAAGAACGAAAATTATACAAACACCGTGCCTTTCCAGCGGAGAAAATGGGAGAATCAGTACCTGTATATAGTGATTAGAGAAAAGAAGCTTTTTGAAACACTAAATTAATTGATTTGCAAAATTATTCGATTTCAAAAATCTCAAAACAAAGCACGTTCACGCCATCTGCTGGTCAAAGTAGTGTAAATGCAATGTGATCACAGCCCAAACTTGCAGAAAGACCCCTTTTACAAACCAATCACAATTGTTTTTAATAAAGTATAATTTACTGAATGTTATTTACTGAATAAATACCATGTAATATGATGTGCCTGAATAATTTGTTATAATTTTGTATGCTTGATTTAGGCAGGACTTGGCTATTCAGTCCAATTTGAAACAATTAATAACCTTTTTCATTATATATGCATGCTTATTAAAATTCGTTAAAAATGAACCTACATTATAATTGGTTAATGTGTTCACCAGATCAGAATTTGAAAGTTTCGATAGAATAAATCTAATTTCATAAGCGCTCCCAACTGCTGATTCGAAAAAAAAAGATTCTCAAAGGTTTCAAAGCTGAAAGCTCCCGTCACTACATATACGACCAAAGAAGAGGAAGAAATGGTCTTCAGTCAATAGACAGAAAGACAAAGACAAAAAACGTCCATAAACATTAGTACGGCAAGATTTGATGAGGGATAAAGTCTTGAGTTTTGTTGGGCAGGAAAGGGAATTAAATATTGAGTAAACGTCTCTCTGAAACACAATGATATTGGTGCAATTTACATTTAAACTAGACACTGATTGTGAAACCAGACTACAAAATGCACCTTTAATGTTACTAACATTTATTTCTGTTATGGAAAAGATGAAAATAACTTTAAATAAGCACCAGTCCATCACCCATCTCCTCCACAAACACACATGCTACAAAAACAATATGCTTTTTGTTTTTACTGAAGCATTTGGCATCATAGCTACTTTAAGGGCATTTCCAACATTTTTTCTTCCCAACTTTTAACAGAACCCCCCCCCCCCCCCCCCCCCCCAAAAAAGATATCTAAAAAAACAAAAAAGCTGCAATACTTGGCATAATAACCTATTAAACGTTTCCTGTCCCCTCGCCACACTTCCTTGGAATGGCTAAGGAAGGGCGGATATTGTCCTTCCTGTCTTTCCATTCTAGTCTCGGGAACTGTGGAAACGGTGTGATTTCTGTGGAAGTGAGAGAGCTTTGCTTATTCTGACACTAGTTTACACGCATGTGGGCTCTTGCATAGGATTGGCTGCAGCAGTTTGTTGATGTCACTTGTTAGGAATGAGCTGTCACTGACCCTTCCTGAGGGCTGATGGCAGTGCGGACTGGCATACAATTAAAAACACACAGCCAGCCTGACACATACACACCTCTGAACATCAGAACAAGGCTAAATGCACATGAGCGATGCAGATGAAAGATGAGAAGGCTACAAATGATCCGATGCAAGTTTACATCATGCAGCAGTTTGAACATAACCGAGAGAACAACTGACTCTCTACTCTTGATCTCTATTTCCAACAAATAGAGCATTTCAAGTGGGGATTATATATATTTTAGTTAGAAACACAAAGGAACCATTACAAACACATGCGCAAGCTCTTTGCTGCAACAGTCTAACTGAGAACGACCACCGAACAGCCTAACATCAACGCTTACGGAGATATCCTCAGCTCATCTTTCCTACATTTCAATATGAAAGAGCACAATCTACTGGACTCACGGGAGAACAAAGATCAGGGAAATAAGGAAAACGGTGCTGTATTACTGTGTGTTTGAGAAATAGCAAAGGAAAAGAGAAGGTTTTTTTTCATTTAAAGCAAATAGCCTCAAACTAGTTACACGTGCATTTGCAGGAATGTTGGTTCAATAGAGAGGATAAGCCGGGACATACTTTCATTTACCGTAAAATTATTATAACTCATCCCCAAGTTTGTAAAAGGCAAATAAAAATCATGCTGATTATATTAAAAAAATATATATATATATATATATAAAAGATTTCTAATTTAAACAAACACTGTTCTTTTTCATTTTTCTATTCATCAAAGTATCCTGAAACAATATTGCGAGGCATCCACAAAAATATCAAGCAGCATGACTGTTTTAACACTGATAATAAAAATAAATGTTTCTTGAGCATCATATTCATATATCATGTGACACTGAAGACTGAAGTAATGATGCTGAAAATTCAGCTTTGCATGACAAGAATAAATTACTTTTCAAAATATATTCAAATAGAGAAGGGTTATTTTTAATTATAATAAAATTTCACTTTTTACTGTATGTTTGATAAAATAAATATATGTAAAGCTACTTTTAAATGGTTATCAGTAGAGAAATGTTTTTAAAACCAGATGTAGTTACAGGCAACATCCTTGGTGTGTATCTAAGCTTTAATAAATGAATGATGCTATGTGATATTCTATGATAATATTTCACAATATTACTGTTTTTACTGTATTTTTTATCTAATAAATGCATCCTTGGTGAGCATAAGAAATGTCTTTCAAAAGCGTTTAAAAATATAGATCCCAAACTTAACAGCTTTACAGATCCAGAAACACACATTTCTTGTAAGGAACAATTCATATGTAAAAAAAAAAAAAAAAAACCTTTATATTTTTGTATAAAAAAATGTTTTCATTACAAACTGAGGGATGAGTCAAAACTATGTTCTGTATTAATCGAGAGTTCAGCTTGTATCGAACCCAGAGCATTCCTTTAAAACAATCCCGTCTTTTCTAAGCAAATGCAAAGTGTTATTCCTAATTTGAAAAACAAAACAAAATAAAAAGAATTGCAACACTTCTCACAGCTTCATCAGTAATAAATACAGTGCAGTGCACAATGCTGACATCAATCATTTTCTTCAATCTTTTCTTTTGATGTGAAAGTGAAAATACTTCGTAGTGCACGCAACATGCTCTGCAAAAGGGAACTCAAAATAAACAGGCTTTAAAAAAATCATATATATTATACAATTATGGGAAATATCTGAATCTTCCATATGGAAAGGTAAGACTAAAAAATTTGTGAAGTAAATGCTGATTAAAGGGGTTTGATCAGTTCATTTCAGTTAAAGGGTCAAATCTTCATACTTCTCTCACAGGAGTGCATATGACTCGATTCATTTCAGCCACAAAAAAAAAAAAAGAACAAAATGCATAAAATTCAAATGAGGTTAGAGAGGATCAAGGGGAAACGTTAAAGCAATATAGAAAATATAAAACAGGTAAAAATCAATTAAAGAAACAACAGCTTCTATCAAAAGATACTGAACTCTCCTCTCAGCCTTGCTGTTGTTCTCTCTGTATGTTGTTGCATTTCATCAGTAAAGTCTGTGTTTGGGAGGGCGTGTTTGGGCTCACATGATGGTGCAGCACTTGCAGGGTTGTTTCTCTTTGCTCTTGACCTCAGCAGCGCCCCCTTCTGGCTGTCCCGACTCGCCGGCCGCCTCTTCAGCCTTCGGTGGATCTGCTGGGCTGCCATTAGGGGGCGCCTGTTCCTGCTTGGTGTCACCGGTGGCGGTCTTGGCATCTCCGTCCTCGATGAGCACCACCTCAGCCTTCACAGTCGTGCTCTCCAGCCCCAAAACCTTCTTTGTTTCATCCTCATCCTCAACGCTCTGGTAGCCCATGAAAACCATTGTGACTGGGTTCTCTGTGCTGGCCCCGCACACTTCTGTTTGAGGGGCTGCGGGTTTGGCTTCTACACCCGTGATCTCCTTCATGGGGGCTGCGGCTGGGACTACATCTTTCTCTACCTTCTCCACCTTCTCGGCCTGCCCTCGCTCCAGTCGTGGCGTAGTCTTGCTGCTCTCGCTCATGGTCACCTCATCAGCCTTGTGGAGGAGCTCTTCCACCTCTGAAGAGCTGAGCTGGTGAACACCATTGGTTACTGCACCGTCCACACTGCGCACCTCGTGCACCACTGCATAGAGAAAAACAAGACGGACTGAGTCAGAAAAGACTTTTCCCTGACTGACTGCACTTCATCTTAAAGGGATAGTTCACCTTCAGTTTCTGGTCCCTATTGTCTTACATAGTGTTCTTTTCCATACTATGGAAGTCAATGGGGACTAGCAACTGAAGGTGAACTATCGCTTTAAGACTGACATGATTGAGCGTTAAGCCCCAAGTATACTTCGTTTTTGTACACGTACGCTAGCGTCGAACACGTAGCCTTTCAAAGTATACTCCATTTGAAGTTGTGCGTGAATGTGGGCGGTCGACATGCGCTCTAGAAAGCTTTATCCATGTTCAGTGGCTGCTCTATTCTTCCCTGTAAGTTATGACCGATAACAAATATTTTCGAACTCTTTTAAACCAAAGCTGAGCTGTCTCATACCCTCTCGCTCACAAGCGCTTGTCAATGTGAGCATCTGTTGTTGTTGCAGTCTCCGCTGTTTTGTTGTCATTGTTCTGTCTCTTTTGTTTCGTTTTCTACTGTGAAACAACGGCGCGGGACGGCGTTGCCACCTTGAGGAACAACAGATTAGTGCAAAATAACTTCAATGTACATGTGCGACCTGCGCATACAAAGTACGCGCGGTTACAAAAATTGGGTGGTGCGCGTACGCGCATACTGTTCTGATGACAAAATTCGAATCACGCGCACTGTACGCTGTCCCTCGCGTATGTGTAAAAAGTGAAGTATACTTTGGGCTTTATCAACCCAAGCATTTGTGGGTCATTGACAAATGAGAGTGTTCAACACTGTAAAAAAAGATTTTTCGAAATCACATAAAACAAAGACTACTGGAGTACTTTTTACAGGAAGATGCTATTTCAGTCTTTCTCAATTAAATTTAATATTACTTGGTTTTTCTATTAATTCATTGTGAAATTTACTAGCGGTTTCTGAGTGAAAAAAAATTTGACACCATCTTGCTGGTTTCATATGGTTCATTTTCAACAATTTAAAGAAAAAAAAAAGGAATTTTATTTAACTTTAACTTATGAATTAAATGAAATTTGAAATGAAAAATGTTATGTGGCATAACCACCAGTATAAAAAGTAGCAAAAATATTTTCTGTACACCTAGAATAAGTGTATTATTTTCCAAAAAAAAGGTATACACGTTAAGTTTTTTTTAAGCAAATATAGTTAATTATTCATTCATATTTTTATTTTTTATTATTTTTTGTGCATGGATCATCAGGGGTCCTTTCTATTTTATAATTTATGTTTTTTTTTTCCTGCATGTTTATTTACGTCATAACACCACATGACTTTTTGAAGGGCAAAACAATTTTTTTTATATATATTTTGAATATTTTAACAAAAATACTTCACTTCCTTTATCAGGACAGTTTTATTATCCCAATATTACAAAAATATATTAAAATGAAATTAAATTCAGGAATTAGAAACAAAATATTATATGTATGAATAAATGTATTTTTAAACAAAACAAAACACCATGCCATCTTGTAGATTATAATAAACATAGGATGACCATACATCCATTTTTACATCCTTTTTTTTTTCTGAATTGCCTAAAATGTCCAAGGTTGACTTTGTTTTCCTATTGAATCATTTCTCTACAGTCCTCATACATTACGTATTTGCATTGTTTCGGCCGTTCTCTGTAGATCCCGCCTTCTCGCATGCCATGATTGTTCGATTGTGTACAATGCCTGCACGCTATTGGTCACTCTCCTTTTCAGTCATTACCTTCAGAAAGTATGAAAAACAACAGAAATTCAAAGCCAAACCCTGGACATTTTGAGCAATTTAGAAATCCCGGCCAGGAGATGTCTGTGAAAAAAAAGGCATATATGGTCACACTAAATAAACAGCAATGACACCATATAAATCTTTTTTTATAGTGTTAAAGCAAACTTCTAGCCAACACTGCAGTACATTTGCCATATATTTACTGCAGGTTTTCTGTAGTCAAGAATTTATAATAAAGACTGCTAGAAAAACACTACTCATTCTAGCCACTGATGAAACACATGGAAAGCATACTGTGCCCATTTAATGACTACTGTTAGCATTGTCTTTTAAAGTTGTACATCAAGTGCACTTCACTTGCTAGAAGTGCTCACTTGGCTAGGGATCAAACACAGGGAAAGTGTGGCAAGCGGAGTAAACAGAGCAGGAAGCAAGCAGTGCTACTGGTGTTAGCATTAGCAGCTAGCAGCATTAGCAGTAGATGCAGTATCAGTGAAACAAGTATTTTAATCATCTATAAACCTTTGAGAATATATTTAATATGAGCTAAATTTATAGTTTCATTGTGTAACACCACTGGGAAGAGTGAGAAGTCAGGCTAGAGGCTCGTGGCTAAGCTAACATGCCCAAAACTAACAGTCAAGTTGCAGGGTGACCAACTAAAAGTTTAACGCACAACATGGTCTCTCATTCTCTGACAGAAAATAATGATAAAAGTCAATAAAAATCAGGGGTTTGTGGTTACCCTGCATCTAAAGCCATGCTCAATTAACCTCTTCCTTTACGAGAAGTGACTAGCGTTTGATGACACATCAAGTAAAACTGACAAATATAAGACTGATCTTGATACAGTAATTCATCCTCATGTCGTTCCAAACCCATCTGACCCAGGCTGAATGAGATGTTTAGATGAATGTCCGAGCTACTCTTTTCCATACAATATAAAAAAAAATACATTGGCCATCAAGCTTCAAAAAGAACAAAAAAGTACATGACTCATGCTCATCTTTTAAAACTACACAAGATTTGTGTGATGAACAGACTTTTTAAATCAATATGGAATTTTCAATCAAGGCTCACTGGAAAAAATGTGCCTGTGGCAGCCTTTCTGCAAAACGATATTATGTTGCTTACTTTTGCAGGTACTGCAATACTTTCCAGATGAAATGTCCAGTGATTGGCACTAAAAGTGTTCAGATTTATGCGAATCGTTTTACCGTGAGTGCTCAACATCGTAACTGCAATGCTGTACCAAATAAACTACTAAGAAAGTTCACTACATTAGAAAAGCCATACGCTAATGTAGCTGATTATGTGATGCAAATGTTTTAGTTCACAAATAATTTGGCAAAATAGACTTTGGCAAAATAGATTTGAGATCACAACATATAGGACTCTATGAAATCTGTTTTATTTTTGCCCAAATATGTTTATTTTTCCAAAATTCTGCTTTTTAACATTTACATATTTTTTTTTGCATTCCATTATATTGTTCAAATAAAATTTTAGCAGTCAAAAAGCATGAAACGTATACAATTTAACAACAATTTTCTTACAAGTTTAACAAAAATAATATTTTTACGGCCCTGTGGAATTTAATTTTTCCCAAATGTATTAAATTTTGATGGTTTAATTACATTTTAATAATCAAGAAGCATGTCTATTCAACTGAATTTAAAAACATTTTAACAACTTAATAGTTTATTGACATTTTTGCAACACTAAGGGATGATGAATGATTTTTTTTCATAAATTTAGTGTCTGTTTTAATTTTTCAGGATTTAATACAAATCGATTATCAAAAACAGTGGTAATCAAATGAAGGCATAAAAATCTTTTCAAATATAATAAAAAAATTATTTTTGACAGGTCCTCAAATATGGATTAAGTTTATGACCCTATTGTTAATTTATTCATCCAAAATTTGCTAAATTCCAATTAACTGCACTTAAAACTTATTAATCGATAATCTGCCTCTGTAATCATTATTTGTGAGAAAAGGACTAAAGGTGTGTTAAAGGTGTGCCATTAGTGTTCATTTTAACTGGAAACTACAGGTAGAGGCATGTTATTTTCAATAAGCCTATGTTGTACATTTTGTCATTCACTACTATGATACTTGCCCTTCACCGGCTCTTCATGTAAATTTTAATATAACACTTGAAGATGCATCATGCCAGGTTTGACCTCAATGATGCGGAATGGAAATGGTTTCCACATGTCACATGACCCACAGCGACAGTACACTAAAATATTTGAAAGTGAGAATAAATGAGAGCTATGGAAGAAAATCATCCGGGTTTGGAAAAACATGAATGGTGACATTTTGGCGTTAATTGTTCTCGAATAAACTTCAAGTTTGGTCAAATAAGAGAACTACAGCTGATGTTCTGAACATTTTCCCTCATTAATGTGTTTTACGTAAAAATGTACACTTCTCGTAAAGCAGGCTTATCTATCAAAGCCACGTGCTCCTGCTCTATCGCCAGCCACCTTTCTGTTCATCCTCATAGACCTTGACGCCCTGCTGCGAGAGGTTTTTGGGGAGCAGTGTGTTAGTGGACAGGACTTTGGTCTCGCCAGTCACCAGGTCCTTCTCAACTGTGATCTCTACGGAGTACATCGCTGCAGTGCCAACGAAAGAACACATTACCATCCTGCAATGATGCACAGTCACACTCACATAAAGTCACTGAACACACACATACACAGACTGTTTGGGCCAGTTGCTTTCTATATTAAAAAAGCCAGTGAAGTGTGATTTTAAGAGACTGTCTGGTGAGCCCTATGACAATAATAATGCAGAGTGAGGTGTGGAAAGACAGAGACAAAGATAGTATGACTGATAGAAACTACATGGTGTATTTTTCTGTTCAAATGTAACGTATGACAAATGATCTTAATTAGAGATTAGAAATAATTGTAACTTTAGATAAAACAAGAACCTAAAAATAAAAAAATCAGAATTTGGTAATTCCTTATACAAGTATATTACAACGTATATATTTAAAAAAAGCATAATATCATATGTACCTTTTTATATACATTTTAAAGAATAATAAAAAAAAACAGTCTGTGTGTATGTATAAAAAAAAACAGGTGTGTATGTTGTGTTAATTCTATCACAGAAAAAGTGAATCAAAGCTGTGATATGGTTTCTGAGGCAATGCTGCCATGGTAACTGATCCTTTAGTAGTCCAACTTCTAAAAATAGCTGTTTTTATTTAATAAATGTTTTTCTGTTTTTCAACTTTATATGTGAGTGAGAGATGATGTGGTGTGTATGCCAGACACACGAAGACACACACACACACATGCAAACACACATCAGCTGAAAGAACAAAGAATTAGAAGACAAGATTAGATTAGATGAAACCAGTAAAGGATTAGTAAATTGCTACATACATTGTATAAATTAATCAAATGTATAAAACACTACATATTCTTCACTGTGTAAATTAAATATATATCCTCTTATTAAAGTTACAAAAGCAATTTAGTCAAGAGCAGTGAGAGATTTTCTCTCTTTTGTTGTTTAGTTAACATGAATGACAGACAGCAGGAATATTAGACTGCTGTCACTTTAAGAGCTGCCCGGATCCAATATACTGTTACATATGTGTTTTCTTTCTCAGCTGTTTGCTTTCACTTAAGACCTGCTGTGTTTACAAAGATGTGTTTGCAAAGATGCACATTTTGACACATAAAGGTGTGTGTATTTAACCATTCAAGGCATATAAAGTGGCAAAAATAACACACTCTATGAGCACCGTCTTCACGTGCGCACGCCTCTCTAACATATAACAAAATAAGTTATCTTTCGCTGCTGATTGTGTTTCGACAGCTTAAAATCACTTGTTTTTAAACTGCAGTGCTTAAAAACACATACAAACGATAAGTTTTTGTGACCACGTAGCCAGGGCCGTATTATCCTAATGCGCAACATGGGCTGCAGCCCAGGGCCCCGAACACTGGGCCCGCCCCCCCCGAGTCAATTCTCTTTTGAATTTTATACAGGGTTACCAACCATTCCATATAATACGGAATCGCCCCGTATTTAAGGCGTCAGTTTGATTCCCGTATTTGCAGGCATACGCCGTATGACCACCTAGACCATACAAATAACAAATAAATTATTATTTTTCCAAAGCATTGTTTGAATTGCGAACGTAGCCACTTTAACCCCAGTCGCTTCCGCTTCACAGCGAGTGAGACTCTTGATTTCTGCAAATCAGTTTGGTCGAATGCAAAGACGTGATTATTGATCGTAAGCACAACATCCAGCTAGAAAACATACTATCTACCTTTTACTATTTGCAATAGTTGGACCGAGGCTATGGAATAACCTTCCTTTATCTGTGAAAGCTTCAAATTCTGTCTATGAGTTTAAAACTAAATTGAAATCGTATTGTCTTATCTTGGCTTTTTAAACTTTGTATGTTAAATTATCTTTTGAGTTTACTGATGTTATTCTTTTTACTGTTTTTTATTTTATTTGTACTGCACTATGGTCAACTACTGTTTTGTTTATCGGTGCTTAATAAATACAAATACAAATAGCCTACCTGAGGGAAGACGTCTTTCACTATTGTAAGTTAATGTTGTTAAATAGAGAAACAAAATTATACATTTTTAAAATGTCTATAACTTCTAGTGCATTACAAAAAGAGCAGGAAGAAGCCCTTTTAGTGGTGAGTGATATTTAATTTTATCTGTTGGGCCGTTGCTGATTTGTAAGATTATTACTCAATAATATTGTTTAATTTATGTACATAACTCTTTGCCTCCTATGGGATTATGACATGCGCATTGAGTTTGTTTTTATTTCACGAGTATATAGTGCATGTCTTTATATAGTGTTTGATCACATTTTTTATTTTGATTGGCGTGTAACGGAAGGGGGGGGGGTGTTAGGGGGGCCCCCAAAGCTGCGTTAGCCCAGGGCCCCACAAAAGGCTTAACGCAGCACTGCACGTAGCACAGCAACATCACGTGAACTTGTAACTGCGATAGAGACGATAGTCCAAAATCTCTACCGGTAGACAATTTTCTACCGGAATATCGCCCACCCCTACTAAAGAGCAGAATTTAAATCTTAATACTTTTAAAAAGCTTTTTCTGATCGGTCTTAAAGGGTTAGTTCACTCTAAAATGAATATTCTGTCATTTATTACTCACCCTTATGTTGTTCCAAACCCGTAAGACCTTGATTCTGTCACGGTCACCGGGAACACGGAGCAAGGAGACGTGGAGTAATTTTCACAATACTTTTAATTATCAATCCAGGGAACAAGGAGCACAGGGTAATACAAACACTGAATGACATTTAACAGCCGACAGGAAACAAGGGGCCGACCACACTATAAATAGACAGAACTAATGAGGGGGAAACGAGACACACCTGGAACATAATCAAAACACGGCTGGGACTAAATGAACAGAATGGGGACAGGAAAACCCAAATAAGGTCACAAGAGGGAGGGAAACACAAGACATGGGGAACACAGGTCTGCCATTACTCCCCCCTCCCGAACGGTGCGTCCCGCACTGTACATCATCCAATGGGGAGGGGGGGTGGGCGCTCTGGAGGCCTCAAGGGACACGGAGACAGGACAGGACAGGAGGCCTCCAGGGCGGCGCCCGTTCCGGGACCCACGGCGGAGCAGGGAGCTCGGGAGGCCATGGCGGATCGGGGAACTTGGGCAGCCATGGTGGATCCGGGGACTCGGGAGGCCATGGCAGATCGGGGAGCTTGGGCGGCCATGGCGGATCCGGGAACTCGGGAGGCCATGGTGGGGCCGCCTCCGAGGCCGCGGCCCCAGCCCCCGCCCCGGCCTCTTCTGCTGGAGCCCTACTACCCCCCCAAAAAAATTTCCTTGGGGAAAATAGGGGCTCGATCGGGCACTTGGGGCCGCACTGGAAGCGCAGACTCTTGGGGGCGCTCAGGAAGTGCGGGCTCTTGGGGGCGTTCGGGATGCGCGTGCTCTTGGGGGCACTCAGGAAGCGCGGGCTCTTGGGGGCGATCGGGAAGTGTGGACACTTGGGGGCGCTCGGGAAGCGCGGACACTTGGGGGAGCTCTGGAGGCGCAGGCACAGCATCTCGCTGTCGAGGGGCTGGCACTGGAGGGTGCTCTGGAGGCGCAGGCACAGCATCGCGCTGTCGAGGGGCTGGCACTGGAGGGCGCTCTGGAGGCGCAGGCACAGCATCGCGCTGTTGAGGAGCTGGCACTGGAGGGCGCTGTCGAGCAGCAGGCTCTGGAGGGCGCTGTCGAGGAGCGGGCTCTGGAGGGCGTTGTCGAGGAGCTGGCACTGGGCTTGGGTGAGCCACGACCGGTGGGCTTGCCATACTCACTGCCGGCGGGCTTGTGTGGGCCACGAAAGGCGGCGGGCTTGGGGGAGCCACGGACGGCGGCGTAGAATTCCCCGCGGACGGCGGGCTAGGGAGAGCCGCGGTCGGCGGGCTTGTGTTGGCAGCGAACGGTGGCGGGTGAGGAAGAGCCGTGAACGGCGGCGGGCTTGCGGGAGCCGCGAATGATGGCGGGCTGGTTCTGACTCGGGCCCGGACACTCCCCAGACACCGGAAGACACCTTCCCTCCAACTCAGTCCGGTGGTGTCTGGGAGGTCCACGGGACGGTGGTGGTTGGCCCCGAGCCAGAACAGTCTATTAAGGGTGGCGTCATCCTACGCCGTCACCGTGGCGAGCTTGCAGAACTCCCCGGCGTACTCGTAGAAGGGGAGGTCCTGACGGGCTAGGGTGGCAAAACGGAAGGCGGCGTCCATCCCGCGGGAGCAACAAAAAAAAGGGAAAACAAAACTTTTCACTAAACGAGGAAAACAAAACGGGGGAAAAAGGCGCCGCTCACTTCTTGATTTGGTCTGCTGTTCTGTCATGGTCACCGGGAACACGGAGCGAGGAGACGTGGAGTAATTTTCACAATACTTTTAATTATCAATCCAGGGAACAAGGAGCACAGGGTAATACAAACACTGAATGACATTTAACAGCCGACAGGAAACAAGGGGCAGAACACACTATAAATAGACAGAACTAATGAGGGGGAAACGAGACACACCTGGAACATAATCAAAACACGGCTGGGACTAAATGAACAGAATGGGGACAGGAAAACCCAAATAAGGTCACAAGAGGGAGGGAAACACAAGACATGGGGAACACAGGTCTGACAGATTCATCTTCGGAACACGAATTAAGATATTTTTGATGAAACAAAAATAACTTTATTCAACAATTCTTCTCCTCCGAGTTACCGTCTTCCGCCATTTTGGAGAGTACCACGTTGCATGCGCATGCTTTCTCCTGAATGTAAACAACATTCGACAAAAGTGGTTATTTCTGTTTTCTTTGCGCATAAGAAGTATTCTCGTAGCTTCACAAAATTGAAGTTGAGCCACTGATGTCACACGGACTGTTTTACCGATGTCCTTGCTATGTTTCTGTGCCTGGGAACATTTCAGTAGTGTTGCTGTCTGTGCAGGATCAGAGAGCTCTCGGATTTTACAAAAAATATCGTAATTTGTGTTCCGAAGATGAACAAAGGTCTTATGGGTTTGGAACGACATGAGGGTGAGTAATTAATGACAGAATTTTTGGGTGAACTATCCCGTAAGTTCTTTCAGAAGTTCTAAAAAAGCACCTTTCTGCTTTTGGTCTGTATTTCGCTCAGAAAAACTGGATTCACCAAAAAGTTCTGAACATGATATCGATAATAAGAAAAGACAGAGCAGTTTAAGTGTTTCTTTTTCCATCTTTATCTCAGAATCAAAGAGGTAAAGGGTAAAACAGCAGGACGAGTGTGTGATCTCTGCGTGAGCTACGGTTGGATCAACACTCACCTGATCTCATCATGTCAGAGACACCTCCGGATTTCTCCAGACGAGGGCTGACGTGAACTTTGACCTCTAATAGGGTCATGAACGAGGACACAGAAGGACAGAGAATGATAAAAAGGTATAAGAAGCAAGAGTGTAGAATAGGGGAGAGAGAGGAATGATGGGAAGGAGGAAGTACTACAGTAGACACAAGACTGACTGCAATGCCCTTAACCGCAGTCAATATGTCATGGATAACTGCAGAAAATGAGCTTTTGGCTGTGTAACTTTTAAATTGCTACTCTTGATATTTAACTTGGAATTCTGATCAAATGTTGCTCATGAAAAGGCTATTTTAAGAGGTGTTTCTGGTGTCAGAGATGATGACGTTACCTGTTACAGAGTCTGTCACAGAGTCCATCACAATCTGCAAAAATAAGACATAAAGATGTTCAAATCTTATCTGACTGATCCAAATTATACGTTTGTATTAAATATGAATTATACAAATACTGTCATCTGTCATATTTTAGTTTGTTTATTGTGAACACATCATCTTTTCTGTTTACATCAAGAGTCCTATATCAGATGAGAAATGCAGTTTCAGATTTTTATATTATGTTTCTTGTTAGTTTATTAAGTGTGCAATTTTTGCACCAAAAGAACATTTTCACTTAAAAAAAACTCAATTTTGGGGTATAAGGCACCACCCCAATGACAGCTTTTGTTCCTTTTTTACATACACACATAAAATGTTAGCTATGAAATTAGCCTTAAAAAGACATGAGTCAATCACGTAGTTCCAAAAATGTTTAAAATGTAATTTCCATCACCATCATTTACATCACAGAATGCTATTTAACAATGCTATTTAATAATGGTTCTTATTTTTAACAAAATAACTTAATATTATAAAATCAAATAGTATTATTATTTTATATTATTGTGTAAAATGACTTTTCTGCTTGATATTTTGTAGACACCTGATACATTTTTTCCACTATTCTTTTATGTATAGAAAGTTCAAAAGAACAGCATTTATTTAAAAAAATATATATTTTTGTAACATTATAAAAGTTACTTTTGATCAATTTAATGCATTCTTGCTAAAAAAAGTATTCATTTCTTTTTTATTACTTTTACATTTTAGAATATATTATGCATAATTAATTTATGTTTTAATACATAAATATTACTAGATAAATTATTAAATAATGTAAGTAATAAAATAAATATTGTTTTTTTATATAATTAAAGGATCTGCGTATGTTCTCATTTATATTCATTATTTACATTACTATTATTTACATATTTTTAGGTCACTGGAACACAATTCATCCTTTTAGATATGATGTAAATAAGGTAAAAGTGAGGTAAATAAACTAGGGTGAACAGTGTTATAAGGAATTTTATGTGTAAAACATCTATCCACAGTTGAAGACTCTTCTGTGGAAATCTATTCAAATAAACAACAGTCCTGATGACAAAACACATAAACGGTACGTGCTAGAGCTCAGCAGGCACTGGACAGTGACGTATGATGTACTTTAGAGGATACTGACCACCAAAGAAAAGGCTAATCAGAGAAAATCACTTGTGTTGTAGCAGCATCGCCGCTGCTGCTATGGAAGCTGCTCTGAATGCAGCAGCAGTGAGGGCAAAAGTCTGTCAGTGCTGTATGTTTAGTACTCGCTGCTTGAGTGAGACTGATTCCTGCACTGTAAGCAGTGAGATCCATCGCTTCCCTTAATCAAGATGGCCGTTGTGTAGCTAGACATGAGACGGTACCCCATTGTATGTCATGCACTAAAGCTTTGAATAGAAGCCTCTGGATCCCCTGCTGCCCACCCTGGTATGAAGTCTATGGGCTAGAAAGAGCTGCCGGTCAAACGCACCGTTTTCTCGACTGTCTTGGTATTGACTTCCTGTATTGCATCTGACAGGTTCTCTTTGGTGGATGTTGCAGACACACCTGTCTCTAGCTCCTCCAGCTCTCTCTCCATTCTGTGCTCGAAGAAAAGAAGATGGGCATTCAGTTTATAAAGCACATTTTAGGTTACCTATACTATATTTTTACATCTGAATGGGTTTATCTTTAGGAAAAAAGCAGTTGTTTCAGTTATTAATATGTTATTAGGTCATATTATTATGACCTTTGAAGAACCATGTGACACTAAAGACTGTGAGTGTGTGTACACACACACACACACACACATGTTTGTTTTTGTGAAAGGTGGGGACATCCCATAGGCATAATGGTTGTTATACTGTACAAACTGTATTTTCTATCGCCCTACACCTAAACCTACCCCTCACAGGAAACTGCATTTTTACTTCCTCAAAAAACTCATTCTGTATGATTTATAAGCCTTTTGAAATATGGGGACATGGGGTAATGTCCTCATAAGTCACCTTCTTGTAATACTTATGTCATACCCATGTCATTATACAAATTTATGTCCTCATTTGTCACAAAAGCGCTCGCACACACACACACACACACACACACACACACAAAATTAAAAATTGCACAAAATTAGTCTTTAAAATTAAATTACATAATAATATAAAATATTTTATTTTGTAATATTATTTTAATAATAATAATGTAAAATAGTAAATGTTAAATAATGTAATAATGTAAAATAGTTGTTGCTGCTTAAAATGGAAATCTTTTGTAACATTATAAATGTCTTTACTGTCACTTTTGATGAATTTAATGCATACTTGAAAGTATTAATGTAATTACAATTCTAATGAAGTAATGATTTTTTGTATTATATTTACGAATAAAAATATATTATGTATAATTAATATATGAATGAATTAATAAATAGGCTATTGTTATATAAAATGATTTCTGAAGGATCATTACTCCAGTCTTCAGTGTCACATGATCCTTCAGAAATCATTCTAATATGCTGATTTATAATCAGTGTTGTAAACCGTTGTGCTGCTTCATTTTTATATTTTTTTGGGGGGGGACCTGTGATTTTTTTTTTAGGATTCTCTGATTAATAAAAAGTTAAAAAGAACAGCATTTATTTAAAAAATAAATGTTGTTACAATACACAGTGCTATTCAAAAGTTTGGGGTCAGTACATTTTTTCCTTCTTTTTTTTAAAGAAATTAATACTTTTATTCAGGAGGGATGTTAAATGAATAAAAAGTCATAGTAAAGACTTATATTGTTAGAAAAGATCAGTAATCAAATGCTGCTCTTTTTAATTGTATTCATCAAAGAATCAAAGAAAAAAGTATCACATGTTCCAAAAAATTATATGAAGCAGCACAACATCAACACTCATAATAAATCAGCATATTAGAATGATTTCTGAAGGATCATGTGACACTGAAGACTGGAGTAATGATGCTGAAAATTCAGCACTTCGTCACAGAAATAAATTATATTTTAAGGTATATTAAAATAGGAAACCAATATTAGAAATTGCAATAAGATTTCACAATATTAGGCCTACTGTTTTTTCTGTATTTTTGATTGAATAAATACACCTTTGATGAGCAGAAGAGACTCCCTTAAAAAACATTAAAAATCTTTCTGATCCCAAACTTTTGAGCAACAGTGTATATATATTTATACACGCATATATAATGATCTGCACCAATTTAAATCTGTTTTCACATATTTTTATATTTTTCACAACCCCTTTCTGAGTGTTTTTTCCACACCAGGCTTTATTGGCTTTGGCTGTTCACTGGCATGACTCATTGGTTGGCATACAAGTCCTGTGCCCAGGGCCGGATTTACCTCTTTTCCTGACATAGGCAAAACAATTTTTTGGGCCCCCCCTTCCCTATTAATATGATAGGCCTAATATTACCACCCAAGCAAACAAAAATATTTCTTAATCAGTGGAAACTGTTACAGTGTTTTCTGTCGCAATAAGCGCTTATGTTCAGTCAATAAAAATCGATTGTAGTTCTTAATTTGTTTGAGAACTGAGAAAGACTGTTCCATTAATAGGCGCGGTGTCTTGGCAACATAACCACTTCGGGAGTGCATTATTTCTCTAATAATTTGAACAGCCTGGAGTCACAATCACACATTGTTCAGATGATTTGTTTCATGACATTTGACATGTTTCTATGGAAGCCCGTTTCCGCCACTGAATACAAAAATAAAAAAGGTTACTGCGACTTTTTATCTCACAATTTTGACTTTTTTCTCTCAGAATTGTGAGATATAAACTCGCAACTGCGAGTTATAAAGTCATAATTGCGTGATATAAACTCGTAATTGCCAGAAAAAAAAAAAAAGAATTGTGAGATAAAAGGTCGCAATTACCTTTTTTATTTTTTCCATATGTTTTCGTCCTGAAATCTCGTGTGTGTTGAACTAATACGCACCTCATCCCAAACCTTCCGTTGCAAATTCCAAAAACTTCATTTTAGAGCTAATAACAGAAGCTTGAGCCATTTATATGCAGGCTAATGCAGTTATTAGAGAGAGAGAGAGATTAAGTGCGTGTGAATACCTGTATCTGTGCGTCTCTTAGCAGTGTTCAGCAGCAGAGTCAACTAATAGCGAATTTTTAAGTTGAACTGCTTCAAGAACCTCGTTACAGCTGCGAAACTATTTTATTGATAAATTCGCGGGGCAATGCTGACAACAAGTTTCTGTGCGCGAGTGCGTGTCTGTGAGAGAACGGGAGAAAGAAAGCGTGATTTCCATACAGAAAAAAAGGTGGAAGACATGGAAATAGTTTGTCATTTTTTACCCTATTGTTTGTTATATTTATTTGCTCAATGTCTTCTGGGGTTTTGGTTCTTGTACTGTTGTAGATAGCCCATAGTATAACAAAAATATTATCTCTCTTCATTGGGTTTGGGCCCCCCCTGGACGAGCGAGCATAGGCACGTGCCTAGAATGCCTGTGCGTAAATCCGGCCCTGCCTGTGCCAGAGCAGAGATGTAATCAGTCAATGGAGATCCAGACTGACCGCTCTGCCAACAGAAAGACCCATGGCACGTTTTCACCATTAGGAATAAACTGAGACAAATCAGATAAGAAAGATCTTGGCCACTAGATCCATATTACACAGTCCAGGCTGATGGATCCCACATTAGGGACTTGCTATCTAACCACAGCTGGACTGAAAGACAGAATACTTCTGTTTTCTACTCCCTTCATAAAAACTGCCTCTTTTTATAAAATATGTGAATACAGCTCTTCATCACACTGGTGTGGCTGGTTTACCTGAGAATGGTCTCCTCAAGACCTCTGGTTTTGGCCTCATCTTCCCGCAACTGTTTTGTGGTCTCGTCTTCCTCCTGTCCCGCAGAGGGCGCACCGTCCAGCAGCCATCTTTCCCTCAGTGCCTTTGACTGCAAAAAAATTCAAAATTTATGTAAGCAAGAAAATACTCTAATATATGCAGAATATACTCTGTAGCTTGTGTATGGCGCAGAGCAGACACTATCAGTTTAGAGCTAAACAAAATTATTTTTTATTTCTATTAAAAGAAGCATAACAGCAGTGGGGGCGGTGCCACAGTGTGCAAGTAATGCAATGTGTCCCAATGCAGCCCTCTACACCAAATAACATTTTTACTCCCAATTGGGTTAAAATTTAGACATGTGAATTCATTTGTTTCTGATCTGCAACTGAAGTGTTCCAGATAGATATACAATAATGTTGCACGTATTCTTTTATTTTAAGCATCTTATGCTCACCAAGGCTAAATTTTTTACATATTTGATCAAAAGTTAAAGTAATACTGTGAAATATTCTTTCAATTTAAAATAACTGTTTTCTATTTTATATATTTCTAAAATGTAATTTGCAAAGCTGAATTTTCAGCATCATTACTCCAGTCTTTAGTGTCACATGATCCTCCAAAAATAATTTTAATATGCTGATTTGCTGCTAAGTTATTATCAATTATCATTGGTTTATTATTACCAATGTTAAAAGCAGTTTTTGCTGCTTAATATTTTTGAGATACTTTTTTTTTTAAAGAAAGTTCAAAAGAACAGCATTTATTTGAAGCAGAAATCTTTGGATTTCCCTGGACCACAAAACCAGTCGTAAGGGTCAGTTTTTTTAAATTGAGATTTATACATCATCTGAAAGTTTTCCGTTGATGTATGGTTTGTTAGGATAAGACAATATTTGGCTGAGATACAACTATTGGAAAATCGGGAATCTGAGGGTGCAAAAAAAATCTAAATACTGAGAAAATTGCCTTTAAAGTTGTCCAAATGAAGTTCTTAGCAATGCATATTACTACTCAAAAATTAAGTTTTGATATATTTATGGTAGGAAATTTACAAAATATCCTCATGGAACATGATCTTTACTTAATATCCTAATGATTTTTGGCATAAAAGAAAAATTGATAATTTTGACCCATGCAATGTATTTTTGGCTATTGCTACAAATATACCCCAGCGACTTAAGACTGGTTTTGTGGTCCGGGGTCACAAATGTAGCCTTGGTGAGCATAAGAGATGTATTTCAAAAACATTAAAAAGCCTTAATTAATCCAAGTTTTTGACTTGTAGTGTAGTGTAATTAATGCAATGTGCGATGCGATGCGATGGACTGAAAACAGCCTCAGGTTGTAAAAATGGAGAATCATTGCCTCTCTCAATGTCCTGCACACAAGTCTTGACTCATTTAGATTTAAATTTCCATGCCAAAGAAAAAAAACCTGAAGATAAAAGTGATTTGTGCATCAGTTGAACAATGATGCCAGTGACACACGTCCCGAAAGAGTTTAAATTCTGTTATCGCATGCCTTTGGAGATCTCCTATGAGTGAAGAGATCTTTACTAACCAAATAGTGCACAGCTCTTGCTCTCAGAGCCTGAATTATTCAGCTAATTGGCACTAAAACCTAAGTGTCGAGCTGGCACTAAACTACCTTGGCACCAAACCAGACACTGCTCTGATTTACTCTCTGATACTGATCTTACCCTCTTCCTCTGACTCTAAGAGCTTGATGTTTGCTTATTGGTAGCATTAAACTACATGGCAATTTGTTTGCCATTCACAAACCACATAAGATGCGAGCATATATGCATAGGCTACCCTGTACCAGCCCATTACCAGCAGCCATTAAAAGTCTGCAGGTGAGCACAGTCACTCTAAAACTTTGGGATGGATGAATATATTCTGGGCGGGGCAATAATGCTGCTGTACAAACCTTTTACAGTAACTCATACAAAACCAATCCAAGAACACTTAAATTGAGCTTTTTGCTGATTTTAGTATTCTACAGCACTTCATGTTGATTATTTTATCGCAATATATGGATATATGAGAGGCAGTCAAAAAAACAAAACACACATAGTCCATAGAGAAGTTATTCTGCGCACACTTAAAGACTGAGCATTATGGATATGAGTTGTATGATTTGGCGGCTGTCCAGCTCCTAAAGGATCTTGGCATTTACTGCACAATGCACTGCAACCCTAGGACATTCCTGCCTCTCCCAGCTGTTACTGATCAAAACTCTGAAGATGGCCATCTTCTTCCTTTCTGACAAGTCAAATAACATTCTTTATGCGCTAATATAACATTATATATTTTGATTCATGCATACCAGTTCACGAATGCAAGCTCTGTTTTCTCTAGGCTACTTTCAGGACTCAACAATGAGGATTTTTGTATATAATATATAATATATTGTTTAAATTGTCTTATTCATCTTTTCCATTAATAAAATGTTGATTCATTCATTCATGCATTCTATTGTTTTTACAAAAAGCAATTTATAAAAAATACAAAAAAAGTTTGTGTACATTATATGCATACAAACAAACGTGCACAGTCATGGCCAAAAATATCGGCACCCTTGGTAAATATGATCAAAGAAGGCGTGAAAACTAATCTGCATTGTTAATCCTTTTGATCTTTTATTTAAAAAATTCATAAAAATCTAACCTTTCATTGGATAATAAGAATTTAAAATGGGGGGAAATATCATTATGAAATAAATGTTTTTTTCTCTAATACACATTGCCCCCAATTAAAGGCACCCTTTTATTCAATACTTTTTGAAACCTCCATTTGCCAGTTTAACAGCTCTAAATTTTCTCCTATAATGTCTGATGAGGTTAGAGAACACCCAACAAGAGATCAGAGACCATTCCTTCATCCAGAATCTCTCCAGATCCTTCAGATTCACAGCTCCATGTCGGTGCTTCTTCTCTTCAGTTCACCTCACTCATTTTCTACAAGGTTCAGGTCAGAGGACTGGAATGGCCATAGCAGAAGCTTGGTTTTGTGCCCAATGACCCATTTTAGTGTTGTTTTTAAGGTTTGTGTTTGGATTATTGTCCGGTTGGAAGATCCAAACAAGGCCCATTATAAGATTTCTAACAGAGTCAGTCACTTATTGATTTTTTATCTGTTGGTATTTGATAGAATCCATGATGCCATGTGTCTAAACAATATGTCCAGGACCTCCAGCAGAAATATAGGCCCACAACATCAAAAATACAGCAGCATATTTCATTGTACACATTGGGGTACTTTTTATCCCTGTGTTCACCAAACCCATCTTGAGTGTTTGCTGAGTGTTTCATCTGACCATAGAAGCCAGTCCCATTTGAAGTTCCAGTTGTGTCTGATAACTGAATATGCTGGAGATTGTTTTTGGATGAGTGAGGAGAATTTTTCTTGAAACCCTCCCAAACAACATGTGGTGATGTTGGGGCTGTTTGATTTTTTTTTTTTTAAGGTTTTCTGACCCCGAGACTCAACTATTTTCTGCAATTCTCCAGCTGTGGTCCTTGGAGAGTCTTTAGCCACTCAAACTCTCCTTCTCACCATGCATTAGGACGATATAGACACACGTCCTCTTCCAGGCATTTTCTGTTGATTGGAAATTCTTAATTATTGCCCTGATGGTGGAAATGGGAATTTTCACTGCTCTAGCTCTTTTCTTAAAGCCACTTCACTCAATTATCTTTTGCTGCACATCAGAAATATATTCTTTGGTATTTCTCATAGTAATGGATGATTAAGGGAATTTGGGCTTTGTTTTCCATCCTATTTATATTTCTGTGAAACAGGAAGCCATGGCTGGATAATTTCATGTTCATAATCACCCTGGAGTTCTCAAAATTGTGAATATGAATGGGAATATACTTCAGAGATATTTTACTCATAAGAATTTCTAGGGGTGCCAATAATTGTGTCCAACGTGTATTTGAGAAAAACATTTATTTCATAATGATATTTCCCCCATTTTAAATTCTTATTATCCAATGAAAGGTTAGATTTTTGTGATTTTTTTTAAATAAAAGATTGTCTCGGTTACGTACGTAACCCTCGTTCCCTGATGGAGGGAACAGAGACGTTATGTCATGACGACATAGGGGATTTACTTGGAAGCCCCAATCATCTCTGTAAAGAGAAAACGCCAATGAATATTGGCTAGTGGAATTTGCATACCTGAGCCACTCCCCGTACATACGGTATAAAAGGGCGACAGGTGCATCCACTCATCAGGTTTTCCGCTGAGGAGCCGAGAATGAGTCCCAGGCAACCAGCGGTGGTTCAAGATTGTGGCATGGGGACATAACGTCTCCTTTCCCTCCATCAGGGAACGAGGGTTACGTACGTAACCGAGATGTTCCCTATCTGTCGGTCACTACGAGTTATGTCGTGACGACATAGGGGTCCTATGGAAAGCACCACAACCTGAACCCCGTCACGACCTTGTGGCATGCAGATGTTGACAAGCGAGCGCGTGACAGACAAATGCCATGCGAAAGGTCGCAACCTTCCCATCGCCCCAGCGCAAATTCGCTAACCTTGGTGCCCGCAGGGACCACTGAGTACATCGCTGCTGGAGATAGCCAAGCCGCTGTTCCTTTCCCCAGAAGTCGGAAGGGATTTCGACCTTCAATGAAAGATGCTTCACGTCTTTCCTGTTTGTTGTTACAGCTTGGCAGTAACGACGGGGAAGCGAGCCTTCCGGAGAAGGGCGCTACGGAGGCCACATCCTGCCCGAAGGGAGGTACCATGTGGAGACACTGATATGGACTGATCCAGGCCTGGGGCAGTACTACATACGACTGGACCCTGGGGCAGATCCTACCCAGGAGTAGGGAGGACGGTTGCCAGCAGGGCCTGACAGAGTCAGGGAAAAGGAAGTGAAATAGACATTAAAAATAATAATCACAACAATAAAAACAAGGAATTAAAAAAAATAATAATCACAACAATAAAAACAAGTAAATTATATAAAAATGTATTTAAAATGAATTTAAAACCGTTACGAATAGAAAATGATTATACATAAAATACAGTGCAGTCATGTTAACTAATGTTAACTAATGAACCTTAATGTAAAGTGTTACCAATTAATTGTGTAATAATTGTAATTACATAATATGCTTTTCTAAAGCTGAAGTGACCTTTATTTATGTTAGAATATGTATAACTTAATATTCTAACTAATTGCAAAAACTGAATAATCAATCAAAGTCTACTGATTAATAAGTGAAATAATCGACGATTAGTCGATTAATCGTTCTAATAATCGTTAGATTAATCGATTATCAAAATAATCGTTTGTTGCAGCCCTAACGGACCAACACATGCTTGCCTAACAGCAGTGGCCGAAACTGCCACAAGGCTAGATGCACTGCCAGCAGCTCTAGGCAGTTGATGTGCCAAAGCAGTCGAGGCCCCGTCCAGAGCCCCGAGGCTGCCTGCCCGTTGCATGTAGCGCCCCAGCCCGTGCTGGAGGCATCTGTTGTGACAACAACATGCCCGAGACACTTGTTCTAAGGGCACCCCGGCCCGTAGAAAGGCAAGGTCCGTCCAGGGGCTGAAGGAGCAGCGACACTCCTGTGTGATGTTCACCCGAAGTGCACCGCGGCGCCATGCCCACCTCGGGACTCGGGAGTGCAACCAGTGCTTAAGTGGTCTCATATGAAGCAATCCGAGCGGCGTGACTGCAGCTGCGGATGCCATATGCCCCAGGAGCCTCTGAAACAGTTTCAGCGGAACCACAGTCCTGCCTCTGAAGGAACTCAGGCAGTTCAGCACTGATTGGGCGCGCTCTTCCTTGAGGCACGCCGTCATACTCACCGAGTCTAACTCCACACCAAGAAAAGAGATTCTCTGCGCAGGGGAGAGCTTGCTCTTTTCCCAGTTGACCTGAAGCCCCAACTGGCTGAGGTGCCGAAGCACCAGTTCCCTGTGATCGCACAACTGTTCTCGTGACTGGGCCAGAATGAGCCAGTCGTCGAGATAGTTGAGGATCCTGACGCCCACTTCCCGTAATGGGGCAAGGGCGCCCTCTACGACCTTCGTGAAGACACGGGGAGAGAGGGAGAGCCCGAAGGGGAGGACCCTGTACTGCCACACCCGACCTTCGAACGCAAACCGTAGGAACGGTCTGTGTCGGGGAAGGATCGAAACATGAAAGTAAGCATCCTTCAGGTCGATCGCTGCAAACCAATCCCGGGGCTGTATGCATTTGATCATGCGCCTGTGCGTCAACATCTTGAACGGTAGCCAGGAGGACAGCAATCTCCTCGCGCAAGACAGGAGCGTTCCGAGCTGCCACCGAAGTCTCGAGAACGCCGCTGAACTTGGGAGGTCGCCTGGCGAACTGAATCGCGTAGCCGAGTCGAATTGTGCGTGTGAGCCAACGAGACGGGCTGGGCAGCGCAAGCCACGCTTCCAGACGCCGTGCAAGTGGCTCCAACGGTACAATCGACGTACCTGCGGTGGTGCAGTGAAGGGGAGTAGAGCTGGATGGTACAGAAGGCAGCGCGTTCTGCAGCATCCATGCGGAACTCCCTGGGTCCCAAAGGGGACTGGCTAGAGGTGCGTGGGGAGGCACTGCGTCCTCGAACCGTGCTCTCTTGGCCGCTGGCAAAATGGGTCGCGGGCGAGAGTGAGGAGGCAATGCGTCGCACACTGTCGACCTGTGGACCTGAAAACCCGGAAGAAAAGGAAATTGCTCTTTCTTTGAATATGTGGGTGCCGCTGACCCTTGGGCCAGCGGCGGAACAGAAATAAACGGGAACATAAGATTCTCCACCCGGCCCTCCACCGGGGGAAGGGGCGCCGCTGTTCTCGTCGTCTCCTGAGAAAGAGCAAACTCCAACATCTCCGGGTTGCCCGCGTCAGGGCCGCTTCGTCGATTTCCTGGACGACTTTGGTCCCAGATGGGAAACAGGGGACGTCGCACTCCTGCGAGAGGCTCGACACGCCGGCCTAGCTACCGCTTCAGCACGGGGCGGAGCAGCTCTGGAGGATGCAGGAGGGCATCCACGGTGACGAGCAGACGGAGGCCTGGTCCTAGGAGCAGCCGTAGCTGCCGGAGCATCGCCTCGGTCTGCTTCTGCACTGCCGAGAACTGCCGGGCAAAGCCCTCGATAGTGTCGCCGAACAGCCCAGCCTGGGAGATGGGGGCGTCGAGAAAGTGTGCTTTGTTGACGTCCTTCATCTCTGCCAGGTCGAGCCAGAGATGGCGCTCCTGGACCACCATAGTGGACATTGCCTTCCAGAGGGACTGCGCCGTGACTTTCGTCGCTCATAGAGCGAGGTCAGTCGCCGTGCGCAGCTCCTGCATCAACCCCGGGTCGGAACTACCCTCGTGCATTTCTTTGAGTGCCTTGGCTTGGTGAACCTGCAGGATCGCCATGGCATGCAGGGCAGAGGCTGCCTGGCACGCAGCACTATAAGCTTTGGCTGCGAGAGCAGCCGTCAGCTTACAGGCTTTGGACGGGAGACGCGGACGATTCCTCCAAGTGGCGGCGTTTCGCGGGCACAAGTGCACCGCGACCGCTCTCTCCACCTGGGGAATGCTCGCGTACCCCCTGGCAGCCCCGCCGTCGAGGGTAGTGAGGACGGAGGAGACAGACAAGCGGCTTCTGGCCATGAAAGGGGCCATCCACGACTTTGTCAGCTCCTCATGCACCTCCGCTAAGAAAGGCACCGGAGTAGGGCGCGGTTGTGAGCCACGTCCCGCTCCGAGAAACCAATCATCCAGCCGCGAGGGCTCGGGACTGGGTGGTCTGTTGACCTCCAGCCCGATGCTCACGGCTGCCCGGGCAAGCATGGCCGTCAGCTCTGGGTCCGGTGCTGCAGTGGCGACAACACCTGAGGGGGGCAGCCCCGCCGCACCTTCATCCTCAGAGGACGTAAGCCCATCCCCCGATGCTGCGATCGACATACTGTCTTCGGGTGGCGCACCGAATGATATGCTGGCCATCCCGTGGGAAGAACCAGCAAAATCACCCGGGAGCCGGACGGGACGCTCGCTGCGTGAGGAGTAAGAGGTCCGTGGGGACGAGCCCGGCGGAGAAGTTCTTACTGTGACCCTCAGATCTCCCAGAGCGCCAGCCGGTGGTCCTCTGCTCGAGCCAGAGAGACCAGGACGGGTGGCGGCAGAGGGTGCCAATCCTTTCAGAAAGGAAAGGCGAGATCGCAGCGATGTCATGTTCATACGCCCACAACAGGCGCATGAATCATCCACGAACGCAGCTTCAGTGTGCTGAATGCCCAGACACTGAAGACAACGATCGTGTCCGTCATCCGCAGACAGAAAACGACCGCAACCAAGAGGACACGGACGAAACGGCATCTTGAAAAAGACGCGATCGTCCGTGATTTGCTCTTTTAGAATTTGCTCTTTTAGTTGAAGTGCCCAGGGGAATCGCTGGTGAAAGGGACTCCGCTGACTGCACCGTGACGCCAACCAGGAACAAATCAAAGATGAACGGCTTTGTGGAGATCAGCGCACTTCTCATCCACTCGGCTCCGAAGTAAAAATCTGATGAGTGGATGCACCTGTCGCCCTTTTATACCCGTATGTACGGGGAGTGGCTCAGGTATGCAAATTCCACTAGCCAATATTCATTGGCGTTTTCTCTTTACAGAGATGATTGGGGCTTCCAAGTAAATCCCCTATGTCGTCACGACATAACTCGTAGTGACCGACAGATAGGGAACAAAAGGATTAAAAATGCAGATTAATTTTCACAGCCTTCTTTGTTCATATTTACCAAGGGTGCCGATATTTTTGGCCATGACTGTATGTATATACATAGTATAATATATATATAAAAATCAACAAATACAAATTTAATAACATAATCTGTGTTAGCCAGCTACATAATATTATTTCGGTAAGCTCTATGATCAAATGATGTTTGATATATTAAGTGGCACTGGTCTATATAAAACAATCAAATCAATATAAGAGTTATTCAAATGATATGTCATATGTCTTTTATGTTGCACCTCACATCTTTTGTTTCTTTGTTTTCTTTCATCTCCATTATCATTTTTGCCTGAGCTGCCACCTCCCACTCCCTAGAGACCTTCTGTAGAAGAGCGTATACTGACCACACACACACACACACACACACAAGCGTGTCTTTACTGACACGATGCAATCATAAGTACAGAACAAAGCGCACAGGCTCCCATGTGCTTCCAGTGGCTGAGCCATTGTTTTCCAAAGTAAAATGGATCCAGCTTTTTGCGTAACAGCTTAAAACAAAGACTTTTGTCTGCCTGTAAGAGTCCACCGCTCTCGATCCTGTGTCATGTGACCTGTGTTAACCCATCCCACTAATCAACCACACCTATCCAGTGCACATCATTAACATCCTGTACTGATCACCCTGGGATGTCAGACATCCTTTAATCAGTCTGGAGTTACAGATGAGCCAATCAAAACAAGGGAAGCTTTGGAGCCAAAATACTGACAAAGAATGAGTATGATAGCTAATATAAAGACATGCAGGCTTCAGCACGACTTGGCCAGAGGCTGGAAACAGCACAGCTTCGGAGCTCAAGTGGATGGAATTGTTCTACTGTATATTCGGGCAGAACACTATGAACCTTCTCTTAGATCGACAAAAGCCTGCTCATATATCAGATAGCATGTGTTTTCGGGACTCTCAGAGGCCCCTCCATACTTCGGTGACTCACGGCCCACTATTCACTGGCCATTCATCTCTCTCTCTTTCTCTCCCTCTGCATTTTGCTGACTCTGAATGGGAGCTCCATAGAAACTGCTAATGAGGAGAGTTTTTGGATCTTATCTCTGGCCAGCGCAGCAAAGTCTCTCAGCCACAGCTGATTGAAAGTTGTGAAGCCTCAAAAACACACAGAAAAAACACAACCAACTTCCACAAAGCAGCACTGACAATAATTATTGAACTGTTTATCAAGTGAATTACAAAATGTTAATAATATTTGAAATAAATCACAATTAATTATATATTCGTATCTGCAGCCTCCAAATGAAGACAATGCAAAGACATTACATTATTGTAGCAGATGAACGCATTGAAAAAGCATCAGTTTTACATTAATGTTTCTCAGATAGACGCAAGATACATTCTGGTACTAGGTCATAATGTAGTCCAGATTTTAAATTGTTGCCTTGTCCGAATACCCATACTTGCGTTCTTGGCCACTTGAGTGCGCGTGTACGCGACAGGAAGTAAGTGGGCAAGACTGTCCCAGGTCTTAAAAACACCAGTGCCCTTAACTCACACTAAATCCACACTGGAGCGCTATTCCAGGCTTAGTGTATCCCATCATGCATCATGTTCTGGAAATAAATCGTGAGACTTTTTGCTGAGATCTCATGAGAGGTCACGGAAACCTTTCCAGTGTTAAATATTAATATGATAATTAGATATTATTACATATAGAAGTTGATTTTAAAATGCTAAATATTTCAAAGAAAAATAAAGATATGCAAATACTTGCATTTTTACATTACCTTCGGGAAATGAAAAGGTCTACACACAATTGTGGTCTTCATCCTCACTTGAACACTTGGCACAAATACAGGAAATACGTCATATAAGTAGTCAAGTGGTCAAGTGCAAAGACCGCAAGTGTGGGTATTTGGAGAAGGGGTCAGTGAGTACCACAAGAGTACCAAATCTCAACGTAAGATTTCACAGTAAAATTCCTATAATAAATGTAAGCCATGGTAGTGTGTTAAAAATTATGCAACAATAAACATTTTAAACAATAGTATTGTTGTCATATGGCATCGCTGTGTTTAATTTAGACACAGGTTTTAAAAAATATTTGTATGTGTATATATATTTATACTTGTATTTCATTTATATTATGTATAAATAGAAATATTTTATATATAAATCTAACATATTTTTCCTTAATATATACATGTATGTGTGTGTGTTTATATATACATAATAAATATACACAGTACACACACATATATTATGTAAACAAACTTTTATTTTGAATGCGATTAATCGCGATTAATCGTTTTGCAGCCCTAGTTTAATTCAGTGAGTGGCGTCTAATAATCATCTAGGAACTAAAAATATTACTTTGAATTTTTTACACAGTTTAAATAAAAATAACCTTTATGAAACAATGAATTAAGAAGTAAATTTGAAAAACTATGATTGATATCACTTTCAGGTTACTTGACAGTGAAAACGGGCAGTGTTATTTTAGTATTATTTTTATACTGTTATATATTATATAAATAGTATATAGTATTTTATATTATTTCTTTTATGTATCTAGTTTTTAATTTTAGTAATTTTGTTATTAGCTTCTGTCATTTTTATTAGATTTTTAAAAATATATTTCCATGTTGCTTTATTTTTATTTTGTGTTAATAATCTTAGTACTTCAACTTATTTTATTTTAGTTAGTCACCAAGGCAATATAATTTTTTTTTTTTTTTTTTTCAATTATATATAATATTATTTTATATAATTTTTCAATAATACATATGCATATTCTAAACTACAGCATAAACAGAAAAAGACCTCCAACAGTTCACAATCATGTACACCTGACCTGAGGGCCACAGAGACAATACGCCATATATTTAGCAGAGTAAAGCATTTCCCTCTTCACACAAACAGGATGTCTCATCACCCCCCATGGCAGATTCTCCTTCCTGTGTCTGACAGGGAGTTCTTGGCCCAGACTGCACCAAATCAGTGTGGTCTGGTCAACACTGATACTTAGAGGCCCACTGCCAAGAGGTTATCATGAGACAAGCTTAAAATACAACACTCAGTTACAACAGGGATCTGCTACATCCCTCTGGGCTCTAAGGGGTCCTTACCCTGAAAAAGGTTGAGGACCCCTGGAGTAATTCATAAATATAGGGACTAGTGAAATCAAAGACATTTCTGCCACGTAAGAAAAAATTAATTAAATCATAATTACGACAAATAATAATGATAAAAGGTCAAAATTATGAGACACTAACTGTCAAAATGACATAAAACTCATAATTGTGAGATAAAAGTTTAAATTGACATGAAAAGTCATAATTATGACAGGCACAAATATGTCACTGATTCATAATTATGAGATAAAAAGCCACAATTAGATTATTATTAAATTGACAAAAAGTTGACAAAAGTCAAAATTATGAAATAAAAAAATAATTTCATAAAAAGTCACATTGACTTTTTATCTTATAATTGTAAGTAATCATAACTTCAGCTTTGTCATGATTATACTTTATCTCTCATGTCATGTTTAATGTCATTATAATAATTTTTTGTCATAACTATCATTTCAGATTTTTAATCTCATAATACTTACTATCTCATAATTTCTGATTTTTTGACAGATTATGACTTTTTACAGATTTTTTCAACTGCTTACACACATTTTCAAAACTTTGCACACAAATCCAAGAATTGCACACACAAGATTCAAACACATCTCTTGCAAAATGAAGCGCTGCATTCAAAATATCACAAATACATCTCAAAAGCAAACATTTGCAAACACCTTTGCCATAATATTAATTCCTGTAAGATTTTTGTGTGTTACATAGAGAATTGTGTGTTGTGTTTTACAAAAAGTGTTTTATGAAATTGAAAACTGAGTCAAAGGCCGAGAATTAGTGTATGGTTATGCAGATTTGGTGTGTGCTTCAGGCGTTTGAGTGTCAGGTTTCAGAAATTGTGAGACAAGTAAAGATTTAGTGTGTAAGCAGTTGAAAAAAAAAAAATAACTAAGTATATCATCATTTAAATTTTTACGTCAAAATTATTATTTCATTATTTCAAATGTTTAATGTCACAATTAAGGCTTTTTATGACTTTATACCAACACTTTTTTATATCGTGGAAATAAATGGGCTTTGGAAATATTAAATCCATCAGTGTCTGTATTCGGCGTAATGTAAATGTAAACTGTCACCTCATCATACATACTGTATTAGGCCTTTGTTAGTTTTACAGAGAATATAAACTGCAGTCATGCCAAAAATTTTGGCCTCAGATTTTTTTTTTTACCTTGAGGTGCTGAAGCTGCCGTCGGTCATCCTCTAGTTGTCTTTTCTTGTTCTCAATTTCTGTCTGTCTTTTCCTCTTTTCCTGTCAATAAAAATATTATTAAGATTAACACTGCGTTCTAGTGTGCTAAACGCATGCAAACACAAACAACCATATTTCTTTTCTGTACCACACACAGTTTGTCCTGTTCTTCAACATCCATTTTGTGACAACAGTTATTTTAGAGTTGAAAGTTGGGAGGGCAAGTGTGATTATGTATGTGTGTGTGTGTGTGTGTGTGTGAAGTGTGCACCTATGTGTGTGTGAGGACTAAAAAAGGTGCATAGATTAACAAACTGAACCAGGAATGTTTTTTTTCTTTTCTTAGTAAGAACTATTACATACAGCGTTTTTGTGGACAGATGACAGCATTTCATCAGATTTTAAAATAAATAAATAAATAAAAATATTAAAAACAAACAAAGTAACATTTTAAATTTATTTTTACATCTTATGAATAAATGAATGAATGAATGAGATTTTCAACATTATTCATATTCCTCTTTAAATTGCAATTATAATTAAAAAAAATGCCAGTTGATTATTACATTTTTATGTATTTTATTTAGTGCTGTCAAAAGATTAATTGCGATTAATCGCATCCAAAATAAAAGTTTTTGTTTACATAATATATTTGTGTGTACCGTGTATATTTATTATGTATATATAAAGACACACATACAGCATATATTTTGGAAATATTTACATGTATTTATTCATATTCATAGAAATTATATCATATATAAATACATTTCATATATAAGCATAACATATTTTTCATAAATATAAACATGCATGTGTGTGTATTTATATATACAAAATAAATATACACAGTGCACATATATATTATGTGCACAAATTGTTTTATTTTGTATGCGATTAATCACGATTAATCGTTTGACAGCACTAATTTTATTGTTTTAATAGTTTATTGTTTTTGTCTATGAGTCCATAAAAATTACACAGGCTCTGATAAATTTGATCCTTGTGCTTTTATATATATAATGTAATGTTTAATTCATTTGATGATGATATAAAAAAAATCTATATATTTACTTTCTCTTTGCTTTTTATATCAATATGGTACATTTAATGGTATAAGTTTAAAATAAGTAAGATATAAACGTAATCAGATTACATTACCTAAAATGAGTAACCTAGATATTGTTACCAACTACAGTTTCCATCATGTAATCTGTAATCAGACTACAGATTGTAAGTAATATTATATATATATATTCTCATATGTGTGTGTGTGCACTTGAATTAATGCTTAAATGAAATAAAATAGTACTGGTCCATTACTTCAGAGAATTTTAGACATGGGCAGACAAATCAGCCGTTTTCATGATGAGCCTCATATGTAAAAAATCTCCGACCCAGTTTCAGATTTGTGAAATGGGTTCAGGAGGTGGGTTTATTAGGACCGCCAGGGGAACATGTGGTGTGAGAATCTGACTTACTGCAATAGCCTCGAGCCGCTCCTGCTGTGAGACTGATTCTGACATCCTGAAAGAGAGAATATATGTATTAGGCTGGTAGATAGAACAATAGTCACAAACACAGGACAGATTTGCTTCCTGTTCTGGCATCTGACTCTTTTAGCTATTATCGGTGAAGTCAGAGGACTGAGTGTAAAATTACATAGTTACTGGCTTCACATCAGTGCATCGGATATACAAGATGATCATAACCGCACAACATGCCACCACACTGTTGTAACTAACTACATTTTCTTAGAGCCCTGACTTTTAAGTGTTAATTAAGAATCATGATGGAAGATTATTGTTGTGATTATAAAAAAAAAGAAACACTATAAATCACATTAACATCACATTATTTAGTTATGACTGAACATTACATTTTAAATATGATATACAGTGCCCTCCAAAAGTATTGGAACAGTAAAGACAAAATTGCTCTGTTGGCTGTGGAGTCAAGACATTTACAAATATGATTAAAAGATGAATATGAGACAAAACTACAGAATGTCACATTTTATTATTGGGTGATTCAACACAGATGTTTTACCAGCTAAGAAGATCCGCACTCCTAGAGTTTCATCCCTATCTGATGTGAGCATAAGTATTGGAACAGTTGCCTCACAGGTCTTTCTAGAGATCAGCTGTGTCCTGTTGCATTAATTCTTCAGACATTAAAAGCAGGGAATGTGTCGTATCAGTTATATCCATTACTTCTGCATTCTGAATCTTACATTCGATGATGACTCACAAAAACAAAGGGTTTGGAAACCACCAGCAACCAACAACGACCTGATCGGCTGAGAAAACAACAGTAGTTGATGACAGACAAATCATTAAAGCTGTGAAAATGAACCCTAAAAGACGTGTCTGTAAAATCACCAACAACTTCCAGAAAGCTGGGGTGATGCTCTGACAATCTACTGTCCTCAGGAGACTTTGACACAGAATTACAGATGCTACTCAGCAAGATGCAAACCTCTGACCAGCACCAAAAATAGAAAGGCAAGATTAGAGTTTGCACAAAGGTGAGCCAGAAGAGTTTTGGAACTGTGTTTATGGACCGATGAGACAAAGATGAACCTTTATCTAAGTGACGGGAAAGCAAAAATGTGGAAAAAAAAAGGGACCTGCAAATGATCCCAAGCATACAGCCTCATCTGTAAAGCATGGTGGAGGTGGTGTCATGGCATGGGCATGCATGGCTGTCTCTGGAACAGGCCCTCTCAACTTTACTGATGACTTAATGTATGATGACCGTAGCAGAATGAATTTGGAAGGGTACAAAACCATCTTGCCTACCAATATTCAAGAAAATGCCACCAGATTCATTGGGAAGTGCTTCATATTGCATCAGAACAATGACCCAAAACACCCTGCCAGTTCAGTCAAGGAGTTTATAAGGGCAAAGAAATGGAAAGTCTTAGATTGCCCAAGTCAATCTCCAGATTTAAATCCGATTGAACATGAATTTCACCAGCTGAAGAGGAGAGTAAAGGCACAAACTCCCCAAAACAAGCAACAATTGGAATTGGCTGCATTAAAGGCTGGGAAAAGTATTTCAAAGGATGAGACCAAGAGTCTGGTGATGTCTATGGGTCACAGACTCACTGCTGTGATTGTGCACAAGGGATCTGTAACTAAATAATAGCTTTTAATCTTTTATATCTGCCTTATGTTCAACTGTCCCAATACTTATGCTCACATCAATGAGTGGGATGAACTCTAAAAGTGCTGTTCTTTTTATTTGGTAAAACATGTATGTGTTGAAACGGCTAATAAAATGTGACATTCTGTAGTTTTGTCTCATATTCATCTTTTAATCATATTTGCAAATGTATTGACTCCACAGCCAACAGAGCAATTTTGTCTTTACTGTTCCAATACTTATGGAGGGCACTGTATGTGTGTATGTTATTTTTGTTTCTCTGATATACTCTTGTAGTCTTGAATCAGATTGTATTGTAATATTTTCTGTTTTTGGTGTGCCCGATGAAGTCCTGTCTGATTGAAACGATGCACTGTTTGGGAATTATTATTTTTTTTGAGCTGTAATTTCAGTGTGTGGAATTTTTTTTCTTTGTTTAATATTTTCTTTTTTCACTTTAATTTTATTTAAACCTTTAGTAATTTTGATGGTTTTTTTATAATTTTATAAAGATTTTTATTAATTATTTATTTGTTTTAGTTTTAACTTAGTTATTTTAGTAGTATTATTTAAACTTACATTTTTTATAGATTAGATAGATAGATAGATAGATAGATAGATAGATAGATAGATAGATAGATAGATAGATAGATAGATAGATAGATAGATAGATAGATAATGTACACAAACACTTTTATTTTGGATGTGATTAATCACCATTAATCATTTGACAGCACTAACTTTATTGTTTTAATAGTTTTAATCATGTGTGATAATGACTTCTGCATGGATCAGAGATGCTCCCTCAGCAGAATTCACCTCCATTCACCTCAAGTGCACACATATAGATAGATAGATAGATAGATAGATAGATAGATAGATAGATAGATAGATAGATAGATAGATAGATCTACAGAACAGTAGAAATGAAATATGTTAAAGGTCGCAAAAATAATAATGACTGCCAAGTACAGGTTAAAATGGTGCTTTCCCCACAAAGCAAGAAAGGAAAAGTTTGAGAAATGAGTCTGAGATTTGATTCATGCTGAGTTTGATTGAGCAAGAGAAGAAATTATTCAGCTTTGGAGTGAACTGCAAAAATTCCTCATAAGGTTTGTGCAACCGATTCCAAGAAGAGCAGAAAATGGCTGAAGCACCGTGTTAACGTTGACCACATCCTCTGTGGCTCAAGCAGGAGACACAAACGCCAGCGTGAAGTTCTCCCTAATGACAAATGAAGTCTGTTTTCCAATCAGGAACATCCTCATTCAACTCATTCCCTCATTTCTTGTCCACACACACTCACACTTTTCCTTGTTCATTCGCAAAGGGCCCAGCCCAAAAGATCTTCCAGACAGTAAAGCGGACCCCTGCTGACATCCCCGTCTGCTGAAGGACACAGCTGTAGTGGCGGCCCCCATAAGGAGCATTTGAAAGCTGAGGTGAGATGCCGTAAGGGAAAAGAAGAATGTGAAGGCTGTTCTCCGACCCGCCACACTTACATTCCCTTCCCCCAACACGAGTAAAACACAACACCTGTACAAACAGCCTGTCAGAGGAACTGAAGGGGTGACACAGCAGCTGAGAGCGCAGTTAGTGCACGATGCTCAACCTGCCGCACTGTGAATATGCAAACATCCTTATGGAAGGAAATATGACTGTTTGAATGACATTTAAAGCTGATATTACAAGTCATATGAACTACAGAACCTACCAGGCGTTACTACAGAACCTACACTGACATCAGTTTAGTGCAAGTTTAAGCACTCTCCAAAAACTCCAGTGAAGCTTTCTTCATTCAGAAATACATTTCTTACTTATATCATATGTGCATCTGCACTTCATTGTTTATGATGAGAAAATTGGCAAGAGTGCAGAATTCAGTCACCGAGCATGCACTTAATAAAACTCGTCATTTCAGCGATGACTCATCTGAGCGCTTCTGATTGGCCATTGCATTCAGAAGCTCAACAGAATCATGTGTGATAATGTGCAAAGCAGTAAAAACGCGTAATAAGAAATATTAATGCTGCAATCAACACTTTTCATCTCATTTTTATTTTCACTTAATTCGCAACAGACATAATAGATTTAGTTTACTTGTGCGGGGGCATCTTTGTCCAATTTGGTGCTCATCTTACCTCCATATATAATGCCGCTGGTTTGTTTACAGTTTCCCAAATTCAGCCAATGACTGTTTTCAAACCGGCTATAAAATAACAATAATAATCACAAAAATAGCGTTAGTTCTGGCAGGTCACGTTAGTCAAGCTTGCATCAGCTGACTCTCAGCTGATCCCCATCTACCTATAGGAATACCATACCTATCTAAGCTTCCATATATAAGGTCAGTCAGTATTATCAGCAGTTTTCACATTGCTCAATAGCTAATTACCCACCTCCATCCCCAACTCCTCCTCTGTCAGTCAGGATCCAGCCTTCTGATTCTCTTTTGAATCAGACTAATTCTAAAATGTGTACATTAAATTACTGAATTTTAACGATATCTGCAATACATTTGTTGGTTCTGTTCTGTTTACCCTGGGGGGTTATCGCTGCTCTCCCTGCTCTCATCCATGCTAGGCTGCATGGATGCGCAGGGAGTTCTTGCCCAGAACAGAACTATACCGCCAATACAAACTGTATGCTAATTGTCAATCATCTTTGACGATAGTGGTCCTGACAGAAAAACAATTAAATAATATTAATAATAATTCTTCTTATTATTAATAAATAAATTAAATAATAAATTATGAAATTGATCTATGTAACATTTGACTATAAAAATAGATTATTTAATAAAATAATATAATAATAATAATAATAATAACAATAATTTTATTTTACATTATGATTACGATTTGATAATCATAGTCATATTGCAATTTTGGTTTTATTTTGATTAATTGTGCAGCCCTAACACTGATCTAGCTACCCATCAGGTTGCTTAAATGTCAACACAGTGTCAATGTGAAAGCTGAAAAGTAGAAGCAGTTTGTTAGCTTCACAAGCAGTAAAACAAAAAAAAATGTTCCCGGCAAATTGAGCTCAAATTGAGTGTCTGCCGCAGTGCTGCGTTCAGGGTTAGTAGGTCAGCATTGGCAGGCTTATAAAATGACATAATCTTGTACTTCTGACAGGACAGTCAGCACCTCACAATGATTATTTATTCTCTCTCTTTTACATCTATACACAGCAACTGATTCTGTGCTGTGGAGGCTCAGTCGTCTGCAAGATGAGGGTCATATGTCTCGCTAATTTTCCTCCCGTCACATGATTATCAGCCACAGCTAGCACAAACAACAGCATGATCTCAGAGCGGCTCCGGTCAGCGCGCCCCATGCACCAGCCGATTAGATTTCCTTTACTAGCTTAACACTGTCAACAGCACGCTGACTGTCAAAAAAAAACTGTCTTGTAATGTTATGTAAGAGCCAGAGATGGGGAAGAGACAAAAACTGCTAAGCTACTTAGTCAGGTTGCTCTTTTCAGTGAGTCACATTACAAGCAACATAGCTAATAAAATTGACAGTACTGATCAATTTTAAAATCTATAACTTCACTTAATTTAAATTTAATCATTTGTTTTTGCAATTACATTTAAAATAACTGGTGCGATTTTTAGTGTCTGTCAGTTCCCCTCAATGTACATTAAAACGTTTGCAGTTGGTAAGATTTTTTTACATTTTTTTTTAAGTGTCTTATGCTCACCAAGGCTGCATTTATTTGATCAAAAATGCAGTAAAAACAGTGATATTGTGAAATATTTTTACAATTTAAAGGAATATTTTTCTATTTGAATACATGTTAAAATGTAATTTATTTCTGTGATGCAAAGCTGTATTTTCAGCATCATTACTCCAGTCTTCAGTGTCACATGATCCTTCAGAAATCATTCTGATTTGCTGATTTGGTGTTTAAGAAACATTTATTATTATTAATCAATGTTGAAGACAGTTGTGCAGCTTAATATTTTTTGTGGCAACCTTGATACGTTTTTCAGGAATCTTGGATGAATAGAAAGTTCAATAGAACATCATTTATTTGAAAAAATTCATTTATTTGAAAAATGTTTTTTTTTTTTTTGGTAATAATAATAATGGAATTATGTGCTTAAAATGCTTTTAAGCATTTTTTTAAGCAATTTTTTTATATATTTTGCTCAAAAATGTCACTTAGTTTGATATTTTGTTATTTAATGCAGTAACATTGCTAAATTTTTAAATGTGGCTTAAAAATACTTTTGGATCACGTTCAGTTTAGAGCAGTAGATGAAGATGTTTTCATATAATCTGTTTGGACTGTCACTGAATAATTTACTTATTACTAAAAGTAAATACAATAACTTACTACTAAATTCATGAATATATTTAATATCTATTTTTGATGTTTAAAATGATGTACATTTACATGAGACTCATGTCAGTCGCCTGAAGATTGCGTCACATCTTGTGATCACATAAACAGCCAAATACTAGTTTTTCTCAGCAACCCCCGCTTTCCAGGACAGAATAAATTCATCTTGACTGACGGTGAATAGAGAATGTTCACATTTGCTACATTACTCCAAACCAACCAGCAAAACAAACCAAAAGACACTAAGTAACAGGTTCAGACCATACAAATCCACAAAAGTTTCCACATCTGTCTTTTATTCTCCTGCAATAATATGATTATTTTTTTGAAAGGATTGGGGCCATAAAAGGACATTATTGTTTCCTCGGGTATTTCAGGTTTTATTTAGATGCTAAATTAATCACATATTTCACTAATTAACCTGTTTTTGACATGCACCACTTGTTCTAAAACAGTCCAGAGAGAAGAAGGAATTCAAGGCATCTCTTTCACCCTAAAGACATCACATCAGACATGCTAGAGAACTAAAACAGATGTTTTTCCACTCAATAAAGCAGCACCTCATCTCGGCCAACACGGTCCGAAAACATTCTTCTAACAGTTTCAGCAGTTAGATCATTTCATGTCTCTCAGCTGAGTTCAGGGATGTTTTGAGGTCATGTGGATGAACAAACATCCTCTGCAGTGAAAAAGCATGAGGCACAAAGAGCAGCTTTGAGACCCCATGACTGCTGGAGTGTCCCGCAAACATAGAGACATTAAGAGGACTATTCAAGACAGATCTTAACCAAATCATTCATTTGTGGACTACTTACAAAATGGATTCAACTTCCTGCCTGTCTTCCATCAAATCTGATGGATATTAAAATTAATTAATAGTTAATTCATAGGAAATAGTGCCATTTGTGCCTGAAAATAGCTTTTTTTAATTAATTTTTACTATTATTTTTATTATTATTATTCATTTCATTATGTATGTATGTATGTATGTATGCGTGTGTGTGTGTGTGTGTGTGTGTGTGTGTGTGTGTGTGTGTGTGTGTGTGTGTGTGTCTATATATATATATATTTTTTTTTTTTTAAGATTTTTTTTTATTTGTATTTATTTTCATTTTGTATTATATATAAAAAAAATAATAATAATAAAAAAAAAATATATATATATATAGACACACACACACACTATTCCTGATATCCTGATATCCTCTTAATGTCTCTATGTTTGCACATTCAGTTTTAATTTTTATTTTACTTTAAGTTTTTGCTTTTGTCATTCTTATCGTTTTTTTAATATTTCTATTGAGCTTTCATTTATTTTATTTTAGTTTTATTAATTGTAGTACTTCTAAGCTTAAAGTTTTAATCTAATACTTAATTTTATTTCTGCTTAATTTCAATTAACAAAAATGATTTTTAATACTTTTGATTTTAGTTTACAATAATATCACTCTTTGCACTCTACCGATTAATTATCATAACTCTTAAAATGCTGCATTGTTTTAACTCTGTTAAAGTAATTCTGAAATTTAGAATTTTATTTTTAACTAGGCCTATATTTTACTATAATCTGAAAATATATTAAAATTCTGGTAGCATGACTTTTGTAATTTCTTACACTTTTTAATTGAAAAAAAAAACTGATGATATTTCGCTTTCAACTCTGTTACTTTGGATTTTTCTGAGGAAAATCTTAACAGGGTTAAAAATTAAAGTGCAAAAATAACTAATAATGGACTTAACTATCAAATGACATATTTTATACTTTCAATTAAAAAGACCAAGTTCAGTGTCTGTACATTTAATTATACTGTAAGTAACAATTAATGAGGAAAAGAATAACATCATTTCCTGAGAATGACCCAAAGACCCTGAGAGTTAACATCAACCAAACAAAATGAATGCCACACTATAATAAAAGTTCAATCAAATTAAGTCTGCATCCCAGCAGCAGAATCCACTTAATGAGCCATGCTCCTATAATGACCCTACAAAACTAATAACCGTAACTCAGTAAAACACATTTAAATGTCAAGGCTAACTACTTCAATGCCCAGAGATTATTGGTTTAAGCTTTACTAGTGCTGCTTGTGGAGGAGAGGAGAAGGATGGAGGCCTCTAGGCTTTCACAGGTGATATTTTAAAAGGTTTGAAATCATCAAATATTCCCACATCTTCGGTCTAAAGATTTCCAAAGAGAATTCAGCCTATCAGTGGACTAGCAAATCTCACTGGGAAAGAACTGACCTGCTTAGCCTGAACTCAGACTCTATAGACCGACTGATTTATAGCGTAAGTTTAACCCATGTGCAGGGCTGCTCATGACAGCCTCACAGACAGAAGCATAGTCACAGCACAGTAATCATGTCTGTTATAGGGTCACAGACACAGCTGAGCAGCGGGAGATGACAGGCCAGATTCTGCTGGTGCTACTAACCCAAAGACCGAGCAATACATGTGTTTGTGTGTTCTGCACTAAAATTAAAGGGAATGCTCACACAAAAATGAAAATTCTGTCATCATTTACTCACCTTCATGTCGTTCCAAACCTGTATGACTCGCTGGAATGAAAAAGAAGATATGGTGAAGAGTGAGTAAACAAACAGTTACCGGTTCCTATTGACTTCCATAGTATGAAAAAAATAGGCCTATCATAGAAGTCAATGGCTACCGTCACCCACATTCTTCAAAATATCTTCTTTTGTGTTCAACTGAAGAAAGAAACTCATACAGGGAGGTTGAGTAAATTATGAAAAAAAAATCTCTTTTTGGGTGAACTGTCCCTTTAAGGATAGAATACACTACACGACTTTTGCACAGATTTTTGACAACACTATTCTGTCCAGGGAAACAGGCACATCCCTGTGGACTTACTCATAAACTGTTCAATGAATAGAAGTGAAAGAACACTGTCTAATTTATACCACCTCACCCCATATTGTCAGTAAAGGGTGTCGGCCCTAAATGCGATAACCCCAAGCTCCTTTCACACTGATGGTGAATAACAGAGTGAAGAGAATAACAAAACGGAGAGGAAGCGAGGAGCAAAGGATACATTCATTTTAAAGCATGGAGGGAAGGGTTTCCCTTTTGCTTTTTTAACTCGCTTCAGTTCTCGCTCAGTTTTCTTCATCTTCGAGGAACCCTGACCAAGCAGATTCAGGCTTGTTCATTAGGGCTCAGCTCTGATGAATCCTTTGAAGCTTCCCAGCATTCCTCAGCACATGTGGCAGAAATCAGCACTTCACAAGGACGACAGTGGGGAAATGGTACGCATGCTGAGTTTCAAAGCAACATCAACAGGAACGGATGTGCCCATCAACCTTCTCGCTGAAGCCTGAGGATAATAACGCTGCATTTACTGAAAGAGAAAAGAGCAGCTTTGGCATTCTCAAATTTCACCAGAACTGCTCTGGACATAAAAATGCAACACGCAGTCCCCAAAATACACAATAGGTGTATCCATACAATTACCACCACATTTTTTCCGGCTAAAAGCAGCTCAGATCATATTTCAGGTAAGATATTTTCATTGTGCCAATAAAACAGCACCTAATTTCATCCTCCCCTGAATGGAGTGGTCATTTATGGGGTTTCAGACAGACCCCTGCGAGTCACTAATGGAGAGGCATGTGTCATCCGATATGGGCAGGGCCTTTCATTCAGATTCCAGGAGCAACTGTCAGCCCCCCTCATCTCTCTCGCTCTCTCTGGTGTAGTGCATTAGGGTAATTAAGTCTGCCGGCAGTTGTCTCTGCTCCTCTTAGCTAAAGCCCCAGTCATGATGAATGTATCCTCTCAATTTCACAGAGGGAAACAGGATTCTCAGTGCATGGATTATTAGGCTGTTTCACATATCAATACAGCTCGCTGCATGCTTACACAAATCAAGCCGACAGAAATCTTTTTTTGAAGCTGACACTGGGAAAAAAAAAGATTCTGAAGTGAATCAATTAAAATCTCTGTTTATCACTAAAGACTGCATGAGATAGAAATTTCTGCTTCTAACTGCTTCTTATGGCTCGTATTGTGAACAATTAATTTATGCATGTTTTATTTATTTATTTTTTAATATTTTGACCTTGTCATAATCAAAACGTCATAACTTAATTTTCCGTATGTGAAGTATGCCAGATTTCTCCAATCATTTATTCAGCGAAACCCCGCCCCTTTCTTACAGTCAACCACAAGCTCCGCCTCCATCCAATCAACAACTGATGAACAGAACCAAGTCCCATTTTTTCTAAATTTTTGAAAATCAGTTTCACTCAGATGTACATCACAATACAGAAGAAATGATCTGCCACTACTTCCATTGTGTCATAACTAAACCATCATTCATCTTTCTCTCAACATTTTTTCAAGTGTAATGCATTACAAAAGGGAAAACTTGCAAAGTTTATTTCAGTCTACAATATAGGCCTACTGAAATGTTGCAAATAATCATTTTGCTTAAAGAAAGCACCAGCACAGCAAAAAAAAAAAAAAAAGTTAGAAAATCTGAGAAATGCATCAGAGAGAGAAAAAAATCCGCCACTGTTCAGTATGCAAATGATTGCAAGAAAACAGACCATTCACAATGTAGTATGCAAATTATCAATAACCTAATGACTTTTTAGTTAAACCTGCAAGCACTGTCTAAATTTCAAATGAAAGCAGAGTTTTCTGTCTTAAACGTAAGTTACTCGATATTATTACTTGTTTGTAGGTCTACTAGTCACAATCGTGCTGTAGTGCTCAATATCAGCACTACCGACTAGCGGCCTCGTGTCTATTTCCAAATCGCAGTCGTGGTTAAATACAGTACGCGACATACAGTAGGCTACACAGACACGCACATTACATGAAAACATTTTGTAACTAAGTACCTCCAAGAAAAAGAGACAAGCTGTTTCTAAATTAGGCATGTAAACAACTGCACTGACTGAGTGTCAAAGCCATGAAGGAGAAACCTATTCCTGTCAGCAGCACGGGGCGCATACAGAGCGCATGTGTGCTGGATGCTGCTCACCGCTGGATGTCATACCGTTATCCGCTGTACCGAACACATTACACCACGGCAAAATATAGCAATAAAACGATATGCGTTTTATATGAAAAACACAACCTTATTTTACAAACAATGTTTAAATGTGCTATGGTAGGCAACGCACTCTCTGTATATGAATTGCAAGAGAAGAGCGGAGCTTGGGATGTTTTGCAGGTGTGGCTCCGTTCACTCATTATGAGGACCAGCGGCGCACTGGCCTGCCCGTAAATGAAGAATAGTTGCTATACTCACTCCATAGTGTCCCAATGCGGCTTCCCTCAAATTTCAGGTGAATTCTCCCGGGTGAAGTGTTAGTTTTTTTCTCAGAGGCGCAGCACCATCAGTGTCCGCCCTGTGTCTTCTCCCTGTGTGTGAGCAGTGAGACCGGGAGCTGCTGCTGCTGCTGCTGGCGTCCCTCCCCTGAATCTGCCTCTCTCTCTGCCTTATGATCAGACCAGCGCAACCCGGAAAATACAGTCCACGTCCCTGTCAACGAGCTCTAAACATATTCACAATGTAGCATCTCTTCATCAACTCTCTGAGAAAGTCCGGTTTCTCAGAGATTTGTGTGTATGCGCATCTAATGATGTTTTATATAAAATGATATTTGGCCCAGTCTGATAATTAAGGGGAGATTTGTCACCCCCTCATGGATGTAGAAGATACTACGAGTCTATGTAAATGTGCGTTGACATCATGATGCAAATCATTCCCAGAATATATAGTTTTTTTAATCATGTAAATGTAGATAAAGAGAACATGAGATTCGGTTGATATCAAAACTCATAACCGGGGTTATTATAGTTAACTAAAACCATTTAAATATTTTCATTGATTAAAAAATAAAGTAAATAAAATTAAATATATATATATTTTTTTATTTATTAATTTACTTATTTTAGCTAGTTTTTTAAGGCAAAGTTTCTAATTTTCATTTAGTTTAACTTGATGTGCTAAAATAACTACAAAAAAAAAAATTGATGAAAATTATAGAAGTATATTTTAAAGTGACAAAAACACAAATCAGAATTACTGTAACTTTAACAAAAATATAAAAATCAAATCAAAATATTAACAAAAACTGTGTCTCAGTGATATTAAAATAAGATTGCTCTCAAAATGGTTTCACTATAAAATTATATTAACTATCTGTTATATGTAGCATAATCTAATGCACTTCTGCTGCGAAATGATTGAATGACACATTAACATTTCAACCTTTAATTAAGAAGATGAAATAACATTCCTTGTGTATGTGTGCATGCACAGAACTGCTCATAATTAATCATTTATGTACCCCTTACACAAATGGAAATGTGCACAAATATTTATGCACAAATAAATTTAGGGGATAAATCTAAATATTTACATGTAATAATATGTTATCTATATACAGAGAGAAAGATGTTATGCAGCTCAAAAAGTTTTTTTATTATTATATATAGTATATTATTATTTTTATTATTTATTTTTAATATTTCATTGTTCCTATTTTTAAATTAAGTATAACTAAAAAGTAAACTTAATAATAAATAAATGTAAAAAATAAATACATTTTTGGTTTTCTAAAACTGCAGTGATTATTTTATGCAAGTTATGGTGTGCATTGAGGAGAATTAGACTTCATGAGTTATATGTTATTTGGAGATTATATCATACCAGTAATGTTGTGTGTCGGGTAGGCAGCCTGTAGATGGAGTACATTAGAATGTCGTGGAAAAGTTAATTTATTTCAGTAATTCAACTCAAATTGTGAAACTGTATTCAAGACACTGATGCTTGCATACAGAACGACCACAGGCTCAGCACCCTCCTACTTCCACTCACTATTACAAATCTACATCCCCTCCAGAAGTCTGAGATCTGCTAGTGAGCGACGCCTTGTGGTACCATCACAGAGAGGCTCAAAATCACTCTCCAGAACATTCTCATTCACCATTCCTGGATGGTAGAATAATCTTCCCACCCCTATCCGGAATGCTGGATCCCTATCAATCTTCAAGCAACAACTGAAAACTCATCTCTTTCGGCACTACTTGACTTCATCCTAAACTTGATTAAAAAAAAAAAAAAAACCTTTATCTTTCTCTCCTTCCCTTGCTAGCTTGTACTTATTTTGAACAATGACTGAGACTTGGTGTTACGAGCACTTCCTCTGTCTGATTGCCTCTTCAAGATGAATGGCTTTATGTACTCCCCAATTGTAAGTCGCTTTGGATAAAAGCGTCTGCCAAATGACTAAATGTAAATGTAAATGTAAATGTATTCAAATTGTATTAAATACTGTAAATTCAATGCACACAGACTGAAGTAGTTTAAGTCTTTGGTTCTTTTAATTGTGATGATGTAGGCTCACATTTAACACAAACCCACCAATTCACCATCTCAACAAATTAGAATACTTCATAAGACCAATAAAAAAAACATTTTTAGTGAATTGTTGGCCTTCTGGAAAGTATGTTCATTTACTGTATATGTACTCAATACTTGGTAGGGGCTCCTTTTGCTTTAATTACTGCCTCAATTCGGCGTGGCATGGAGGTGATCAGTTTGTGGCACTGCTGAGGTGGTATGGAAGCCCAGGGTTCTTTGACAGTGGCCTTCAGCTCATCTGCATTGTTGGGTCTGGTGTCTCTCATCTTCCTCTTGACAATACCCCATAGATTCTCTATGGGGTTCAGGTCAGGTGAGTTTGCTGGCCAGTCAAGCACTCCATCGTCAACACCATCGTCATTGAACCAGCTTTTGGTACCTTTGGCAGTGTGGGCAGGTGCCAAGTCCTGCTGGAAAATGAAATCAGCATCTCCATAAAGCTTGTCAGCAGAAGGAAGCATGGAAGTGCTCTAAAATTTCCTGGTAGATGGCTGTGTTGACTGTGGACTTCAGAAAACATTGGACCAACACCAGCAGATGACATGGCAGCCCAAATCATCACCGACTGTGGAAACTTCACACTGGACTTCAAGCAACATGGATTCTGTGCCTCTCCACTCTTCCTCCAGACTCTGGGACCTTGATTTCCAAATGAAATGCAAAATTTACTTTCACCTGAAAAGAGGACTTTGGAACACTGAGTTATTTTTCTCCACAGCCCAGGTAAGACGCTGCTGACGTTGTCTCTGGTTCAGAAGTGGCTTGGTAGCCCTTTTCCTGAAGACGTCTGAGCGTGGTGACTCTAGATGCACTGACTCCAGCTTCAGTCCACTCCTTGTGAAGCTCTCCCAAGTGTTTGAATCAGCTTTGCTTGACAGTATTCTCAAGCTTGCAGTCATCCCTGTTGCTTGTGCACCTTTTCCTACCCAAATTCTTCCTTCCAGTCAACTTTGCATTCAATATGCTTTGATACAGCACTCTGTAAACAGCCACACCTTTCAGTAATGACCCTCTGTGATTTACCCTCTTTGTGGAGGGCATCAATGTTCATCTTCTGGATCATTGCCAACTCAGCAGTCTTCTCCATTATTGTGGTTTCAAAGAACAAGAGATACCCGGAATTTATACTGTAGGGATGGTCATTAATTGAAACTCAAATGTAAATATTCTAATATTTTGAGATACTGATTTTTGACTTTCATTAGCTGTAAGCTCTAATCATCAAAATTAAAACAAAAAACTTTTGAAATGTTTTACTTTGCATGCAATGAATCTAAAATATATGAAAGTTTCACTTTTTTTAAAATAACTTTTTCACAACATTCTAATTCATTGAGATGCACCTGTACATGACCAGCTCTTGCTGTACATACATTGGCATATTGCTATTATAGAAATCTAAATTCATTATGAAATGGGTCATAAATCATTGATATATATACACTGTTAATAAGCTGAGCATGATTTTGTCCTCCTTACCAACTTGGCTTTCTGAAACGTGTTCAGAGACAGCAGTAAAGCTTTATCTGTATGACTTCCACTTCAAACACTATCAGAAATATTCAAATGCATAAGCGCACTGAATCTCACTTTTATGTTCGAAGCAGTAAGATAATGGCTTTTCTTCTGAATCTTGAAGGATTCCAGCCCACACAGCTCCACCCTGATGCTCCTGCAGCCAGTCCTCACACACACGGAGCCGCCTCACTGGCCTGCCAGTTGCCGTGGTAACTTGACATGTCTCCATTTGCTGTGATCAATTGAAATGTTGCCGTCGCAGGGGATTGGAGGGCTGCCAGCTCTCTCGGAGTGCAGCGTAACTCTCTCCCCCTCTCGCTCCGAGACGGGGAAGACACAAAGGAAGAAATGGAGGCAGAGGGAAGCGCTGGGGTGGAGGAGGTGGGTGAGAAATGCCATCTGGGTGGTTTCTTGGCCTCTGCGGTCAGGGTTAAATCATCACTCATGAGGCAGATCATTTCATTTGAGTGCGCTGGTTCGGTGATAACACAAAACAATCAGTTCGAGTGACGCTCCGACGATGTGGAATCAGGGATTTTCCTCAAATCATCATCCTTCCAGATTTTGCTGAGTCTAAATTTCTGTCAGGAGGAGAGGGGGCTGAAATGGCTGCGGAGGCTCTCTCTCTCTGTCTGTGTGTATGTGTGTGTGGACGAGGTCTTGATTTCAGCATGATGCTGTCTGTCACACCAACAATGTGAAAAGAAAAGTCAGATTTAAGGTATTATTTGTTATTCAGCAGATCTGTGAAACATGGCTACTAGTGTGAAATTTAACATAACATGCTTACATAAGACACTGGAGAGACATCTTGGAGACGTTGCCACAGTTCTTCTGGATTTAGTCTGTCTCAGTTTTTTCTGTTTCTTCATGTCATTCCAGACAGACTTTATGATGATGAGATCACTGTATGGAACACTGGCTGTTGTCAGACTCCTTGTGAAAAATCTCACTGGATTATTGTAATTAATGGCAAAAGGAAAGTTTGGAAATGTAAACTGATATGTCCTACTATAGAAATAAAACTGCTGCAGGGCTGTTATTAAACAACACAGTTGATCTGCTTAATATTTTCAATCTTACAAAAAACACCCCAAACTAGTATAATGGGCCTGTGACCCCTTTTGAACACTTATCAGTTGAGAACCACTACAGTTCATCATGACAAGTTTTGCCAGTTAATGTCCACTACCTGTTTGTGTCACCTTATCAGCATTGCAGAAATGGTCCACTCCTAAGCACTGCTAAAAGTGTGACGTTTGGCCATGTGAGTTGGTGCAAGAGCTCAGGTAAAATGCTTAAAATAAAAGCTTTAAAGGAACACTCCACTTTTTTTGAAAATAGGCTCATTTTACAACTCCCCTAGAGTTGTAAATACTCTCATTCCGGCATAATAATCAAGGAACTTTGCTGCCGTACCATGGGTGCAGCAGGCGCAATGATATGACGCAGCGCCTGAAAGTATTCCCCAGCTAGGTAACTAGTTATGATATAGCTGGGGACTACTTTCAGGCGCTGCGTAACATCATTGCGCCTGCTGCACTCATGGTACGGCAGCAAAGTTCCTTGATTATTACGCCGGAATGAGAGTATAGTCCCTAGCCATATCAGCCTAGAAAATCGCAACCTTTCATTTTCCGTCGGTCTTAGTACACAATGTAACTACAGAAGAGTCAAGCTTTAAATAGGAAAAATATCGAAACTCTTTGGTCATTTTTGAGCGAGATGCTAATGGTCTAATCCGATTCAATGATCTATGCTAAACTAAGCTAAAAGTGCTACCGCCAGACCCAAAGATCGGCTGAATGGATTCAAAAATGGTAAAACTCAACTGTTTAACTCTAGGGGAGCTGTAAAATGAGCCTATTTTCAAAAAAAAGTGGAGTGTTCCTTTAACACCATGAGCAGTCGAAGCACCTGGAGATCAAAGGGCTGCTGTCTTCATTAACGCTCTTGAAAATTTAATCAACTTGAATTTAATCAGGATGAATAAACTGAATACCAGGAGGGGATGAGCGAAGTCATCACCCACTATCTCCAGACTACTCATTGCATTCTTTCGTATTAATTTCGAACGAATATAAGAAATATGAGGAAAGTGTATTTTGGTGTGTATTTGGATGATTAAATTCTGTGGGTGCTATTTTGTCTTTCTTTTTTGAATATCTGGAGGACAGGTTCTTGACTCATAAATGAGAAATATTTTTGGACAAAAAATCCCAAACTCATTTAATAAGAATTTAGTAGCGAGAATAAATATTTCCAACCCATCTCTCATCTTTCAAATTAAGAATATCAAATGAATAAAGCAAAGCGACAGCTTTCAGTTTATTAATATTTCTATGTGACATTATTCCAGAGAGACTTTTCTCATCTTTTGTAAAAAGATTACATCAGATATCATATAATAAACCCAGCCTACACCTCTCACAGCTGAAAATGAAAGAAACTTTGTCAGGGCTCAAAATCCATTTCAACCTCTCATCTTTCAAAAGCATTCAATGTAATCAAATTAATTGTATGTCTATGACGGTGAGTCCAGAGTCCCACCCCTTGAAACACCACATATAGTTCTTATTAAAATGATAAATTGCTCTGCACTGGAGGCCCCCACTGCTCAACCCAGTCACCATAGCAACAGCCAGAGCTCTGTTTGTGCTTTTGCAAACGTCACGATAGTTGCAGCGTATGGCGTGGGCACTGCTCATGTTTGGAGAGCGTATGTAGGCGTCAGAGTTGACTAGGTGGAAGAAGCTTATACTGGTGCCAGGTAGATTTCACGATACCAAGATGGGCCCAAATGCACCGCTGGCTTTTTGAGAGGTCACAGCATGATTCAAAAAGGCTTCAAACATTACTACATATGCTGGCGCAAGCCAGCATAGCGTGCCTAATGATCTGAACATTTATTTATTTAGCAGACTATATCTGCAGTCTCTTTGAGATGTTGCAGTGCAACACTGAGAGATCTTTCAAATTTAGTATCTTGAATTGTCTGACATTCATTTGGTTTGACAGCAAGCTAATTGTTGATGCCTCTAGAGGAGATAGAACATCCTTTGTGCATCTCTGCAGTAGTCACTCAGAGCACTGCATGGCAACAGTATAATTAAACCCCAGGTGTGGGATGCTGTCGAGGCATCATAAGCTATGTTTCCATCCAAAGATTCAAATTAAATTTATGCGCAAAACTGGAATATTGCATAAAACATTTGCGAATAAAGTACCGTTTCCATCCAACGAGTCAAAGAGAACAAAATCGTCACTTCCTGGTAAACTGTGGTACTAAATATCACTAAGAATACAGGAGAAGCCATTGAATATAATAATTTTCATATATATGACATAAATTACTTGCACCTCAGAGCGAGCAGACGAGACACAATAAATGTGGTTATTACTTTCGGAGGAGGATGCCAGCTGTTTGAGAACACAGTCGTGTAAGACAATTATACAGAAATACTTTGACGACAGACTTTGCTCAGGCTTTTCAGAATGACCATAACAACATATAGATGCTGTGAACGAGATCAGTCAGCTGGTTAGTCAAGTTATCCCGTCTCATAGCACAAAGTCACATGACTTTTTCGATGCGCATGGAGGAATTTATTCGGTAAATGTGTTTCCATCGTAGTTTATGCGCATTTTTCCTCACTGGATAAAAAAGTTTTTTTATGCGCATTTTTAGAATGTATGCGCATCTTGGCGTTTCCATCCAGCGTTTTTTTTATGCGATAATCCAAAATGCGCCTAAAAATAGGTGGATGGAAACGCAGCTACAGATGCCTTGTGCGTTTCATCATTTTTATTTCTTGGTAAAATCACTGCAATTATTATACTTAGAAATCGCTGTTTTCTTTTAATCTAAATAACAACGCTATGGGCCCTATCATACACCCGGCGCAATGCGGCGCAAGTGTTTTTGCTAGTTTCAGCCTGACGCAGCTCTCATTTTCCCGTCCTGCACCGCGTTGTTTAAATAGCAAATGCATTTGCGCCCACTTGTGCGCCCATGGGCGTGCTGGTCTAAAAAAGAGTGTGTTCAGGCGCTTTGTTGGCGCGATGCTATTTTGAGGAACTGAAAATTGACTGCGCCATAGACCAACTCAAACCAGGGCTGCATCCGAAAACTGAAAAATGCTGCCTTTGGAGGACACATTCCAAGGTAGGAAGGCATCAAGGCACGTCCGAATCCAAAGTTAGCTTCACTTCCTGTCTCATGAGATACCTTCATCTGATCGATTTTTGAAGGCAGCATAGATGTATCCTTCGCTGCCTTTGATATCCCACAATCCTGTGCGTTCCATTCCGTGACGGTTCAGCTAAGAAATAAAGATGGCGTCTGAAAGTTGCGTTTGATGGTTAGTTTGTGTGTAAATGTATATTTCTGATTAACTTTTTGCACTTTTGATGTTATTTCTAGCGAGAAATTAGTATTATAGTAATTAAAAATTTGTTTAGTTATTACCAAAACTTGTTCTATTTTGTTGAGGATCATTAAACCGTTTCGCTGCCTTCGTGCAAAAACGCTGCCTGCAAAGTCATTGCCTCAGGAGGCAGCAAGTCAGCTGCCTAAGTTTTCGGATGCAGCCCTGGTCTAAAGTCTAAAGTCAATGGCGCAATATATTTTTTTGGTTATTTAAAGAGCGCTTTAGTAGAAAATGCGCCTCTGGGCAGGTCCACAACGCGCATTCACTTTGCTTATTACACACAGGGACGCGCAGCAGCACACAAACATGCCAAATATAAAAAATTAAAGGATTACAGTGTAAAATAATATTATTGTGTAGGCTACATAAATATAAAAATGTCATAATGGATAGTCATTGAGTGTATCAGAATTAGCCTAGCTATTTGCTCGCGCATGAGCAGATCCGTTTCCTCTCTGGAGACGCGTTCAGTCTTTGCGCTTGAAAATTCAGTCGTGTAAATAGCGAATCCACCATGGCGCGAGCGCAACTCGCTCTTAAAGGGAATGGGAGATGAGACTCTGATTGGTTTATTGCACGTTACGGCCAAAAAACACCCATTACTCATTAAGAGAATAGGGACAACCCGTTTAGACCATGCGCCCGGGCGCGCCGACCGTTTTCCTGTCGTTAAACTAGCAAAAGTGGATTCGGACACGCCCTGAGTGCACTTGCGCCGTGCGCTTAGATCGTTAAAATAGGGCCCTTTGGTGTGCTTTACAGTAGTAAAAAAAAACATTTATTTTTTCTTTCTCTTCCTGCCACTTTATTAGTGGTGACTTGCCAAATCCTGCATCTGAAAGTTTCATATTCAAACTCCATATGTAGGAATGCTTGCACTGCCAGTTTAATCTGCATTTAATAAGAATTTAAAGTATGACCCCAGCAAGACTGTGAAATGCTCTGGGCTAGAATTTATCTTTGGTGGAGAGATTTTTTAAAAAAAATCCAGTTTTAATGAGAAATTAAGCTGTTTAAAAATTACTCTCAAGAACACTGCTAAGAATTGACTTAAGTGAAAAAAAAAATCTTGGCTCAAAGCTGCGATTAAAAGTTAGTTATCAATCATCTCAGTCGTAATTTAAGCGAAGTGTAGGACTAAATCTTAAGTGTCAGTCTTAGAGATGATTCACGACACTTTGCTGTGCCACAAACGGGATTTTGGATGACGACATATGCATGGACCAATCACTGAATAGATTTCCTTAATTAAGAATATTCTCAGATAAATTCACATTGAATGGTTAAATTCCTAAAAGGAGTTTACATTCAACACACATTTGGGTGCCGATAGATGATAGTATAGTGTATCGACTGTTGCTGATGCCTTTGACGACAGCGAGATGATGATGATTATTATTATTATTATTATCCGTCAAAAATAGACTAGGTGCTTATCTTTAGTGATGCAGCTTGGAGAGCCGCTTCAGAAACTTGCCACGGCGTGGCTGATCAGCTCCGGTGGCTGTGGAGCTGTAACGCTCAGCAGACGCGTGCAGTGTAAATAAGGGGTAAGAGATTTATTCATCATACAGTGTAGATCGCATAATGCTCGCGCTAGACTGAAGTCAGTTATGATGTTCTTTGGTAATGTAAATGTTCTTTGCTCGTTTTGAATAACTGAGGAAATGTAACTTGTTTGATTAACTGCTCGTCGCCAAACATTTCAAAGACATTCCTCTCCTGAAAGATTCGCGCACGTCTCTGTCTCTTCAGCGCCATCACAAGCCCCTGCTGGCAACTCCTAACCACTTGAGAGACCTCTCCAGCTGTCTTAAATAACTGGAAGAGTAAGAGTGATTCTTAGCTTTAAGAAATTTGATAACTTCCTTTTATACTTAAGTTTGAAAGTAGGAGTAAATTTCATGAATTCTCAGCACTTAAGACTAAAATGGCACTTTGAGAAGCTTGATAAATACGGGCCCTGGTCCCAAATGCAAGCATGTCATATTTGAATCAAACTTAAAGCCCAGCAGTTTGCAGATCTACAGTATTTTATTGGTTTATATTTTTGGTTAATTACTCTGGAGTAATTACTGGTTCCAGAGTCATTGTCCTTCTGGGAGTTTGCTTAGTGTAACAATCAAATGCCAAATAATGACAAACACAAACAACACATGCACCTCTAAGTAATCTTAAAAATAAATAAAAATAAGAAGATATTATCTTGTTAAATGCAGGTTTGGTATATTATGCTTGTGTATGGGACACCTTAGTTGCCTTGACCTTTAAGTCCACTGAATTTAATCTACTCTACTGTCTGATTTGTTTGTCGGACAAAATGGCAGATTCAGTGTTATGATTGGTCAGATCGCCTGTCAATCAATCTCTTTGCAAAGGGTTATTTGCTTAGCTTTCATGTACTGTACATCACTCTCAAATGTCTACTGGTTGGTTCTACATCTCCACCACTAACCTGCTGTAAGCCACCAGATTTACACTTTATAAATGAAAGAAGAACAGAAAATATTTCAGTACAAAAATGGGAGGGGTAATGTTTGCAGTGTGTTACAAATTACAATTTAGGGTCATTGTAATTTACAGCAGCTTTTTTATTGTTGTCATTTATGTTGTCTTTTTTTTTTGGAAACTGCATCAACAGCACGAAGCATCCATTACGGACAACCATCTACAGAGAACCAGGAGCAGCTCAGAGCACCGTGAAGAGAGAGCTGACGCACACAGACTTCAGCTTGCAGTGACAGCTGCACATGTACATTATAACAGATTGGAATTCTTCACTGACAAGGCTTCACTTCCACCTTGACGACACTCACATAACATGCATCAAGTTCATTTAGAGGAGAACCTCTGGGAAACGGCATGACAAGGAGACCTCTAACTATTACAGATAAATCCCAGAGTGTTTGTAGAAGTTCTTTTTGTGATTTACACCAAAAAAGTTGTTTCTTTTGGGAAACTCCTTCTCATTATGGTACATAAAATGTGGGACCTGCAGTAAATTCTTCACACGGACCTGATGTCCAGTTGCTGTTCCACTATAAGGTATGTGATGGATTGTGAGAAAATACTTTCCTTAAAGAGTCCAGAGCAGTCTAATATTCCTTTGGAATACCTTACAGACAGTCCAATTCACCTCACTTGTTAACACACAAAGAGATGAAGTGATTTATAAGTGCTTATTCAAAGTGCTTCCACCATTTTTCACAGGTTGTCTTCAGTAGATTTGCAGAATGTCCAGAACAGTTTATCAGCAGTTATAGTCAGATGTACAAAGAACGTCTCGGTTACGTACGTAACCCTCGTTCCCTGATGGAGGGAACGGAGACGTTATGTCGTGACGACATAGGGGATTTACTTGGAAGCCCCAATCATCTCTGACTAGAGAAAACGCCAATGAATATTGGCTAGTGGAATTTGCATACCTGAGCCACTCCCCGTGCACACGGGTATAAATAGGCGACAGGTGCATCCACTGATCAGGTTTTACGCTGAGGAGCCAAGAACGTGTCCCTGGCACCCAGCGATGGTTCAAGATTGTGGCATGGGGACATAACGTCTCCGTTCCCTCCATCAGGGAACGAGGGTTACGTACGTAACCGAGACGTTCCCTATCTGTCGGTCACTACGAGTTATGTCGTGACGACATAGGGGTCTTATGGAAAGCGCCACAACCTGAACCCCGTCACGACCTTGTGGCATGCAGATGTCTGACAAGCGAGCGCGTGACCGACAAATGCCATGCAAAGATCGCAACCTTCCCATCGCCCCAGCGCAAATTCGCTAACCTTGGTGCCCGTAGGGACCACTGAGTACATTGCTGCTGGAGATAGCCAAGCCGCTGTTCCTTACCCCAGTGTCAGAAGGGATTTCGACCTTCAATGAAAGATGCTTCACGTCTTTCCTGTTTGTTGTTACAGCTTGGCAGTAACGACGGGGAAGCGAGCCTTCCGGAGAAGGGCGCTACGGAGGCCACATCCTGCCCGAAGGGAGGTACCATGTGGAGACACTGATATGGACTGACCCAGGCCTGGGGCAGTACTACATACGACTGGACCCTGGGGCAGATCCTACCTAGGAGTAGGGAGGAGGGCTGCCAGCAGGGCCTGACAGAGAGTTCTGTCAAAGGGAAGACACGGGTTTACCATGAGGGAAACCTTACCGTGGAAGAATACACGTATGGGATTACCCGAAGGGAATCAAAGCCATACGGACACCTAGCCGAGTACAGGGGCTGGCCGGAGACCAGGGCGAGCAAGGACAAGTACTGGGCCTGGCGTCAGACTGCTCCGCCCAGTCTGACTGCCGGGGGTGCTGGAGGACTCCCCCAGGGTTCGCCGTCCGGGGAACTGAACTGGAGGAGAAAACAGGCGCTCGTATCCCCGGGTGAGGGGGAATGGCGCAGCAAGCGTGACACCGGCCAGTTCTTCCTGCTACTTACCTGTTCCCTAATACGCGGGAAGAAACTGGTTCAACCCGAAGATTGTAAAATCTTGCGAAGGTGTTCGGTGTCGCCCAGCCCGCAGCTCTACAGATGTCTGCCAGAGAGGCACCGTGCGCCAACGCATAGGAGGAGGCAACACTCCGTGTGGAGTGAGCCCTCACCCCATGGGGCACGGCTCGCCTTGGGATTGGTACGCCAAGGCGATGGCATCCACCATCCAGTGGGCCAACCTCTGCTTGGAGACAGCCTTCCCTTTCTGCTGACCACCGTAACAGACAAGGAGCTGCTCAGAGCTTCCGAAGCTCCGGGTGCGGTCCACGTATATGCGCAATGCTCTTACGGGACACAGCAACGCTAAGGCTGGGTCTGCCTCCTCCGAAGGCAGTGCTTGCAGGTTCACCACCTGATCGCGGAAGGGCGTGGTGGGAACCTTGGGCACATATCCAGGCCGGGTCTCAGGACAACGTGAGAGTAGTCCGGCCCAAACACAAGGCACTCTTCGCTCACCGAAAATGCTTGGAGGTCCCTGACCCTCTGATGGAAGTGAGTGCGGTCAGGAGCGCTGTCTTAACCGACAGGTAACCGCTACTTACCTGTTCCCTTAGCTCGACTGAGTCCAGCGGCTCACAGGGACCCCTCTGAAGTCCAGCCAGGACGATAGAGAGGTCCCAGGAGGGCCTCAGGGGTAGCCTAGGGGGATACAACCTCCTGGCACCCCTCAGGAACCTCACGATGAGATCATGCTTTCCCAGGGACCGGCCGTCCACTGCATCGTGATGGGCCACGATAGCGGCCACATACACTTTCAAGGTGGAGGATGACAGCCTACGCTCCAACCTTTCTTGCAGGAAAGAAAGCACTACTCCAATCGTGCATCTTCGGGGGTCTTCTCGGCGAGAAGAACACCAGTTCACGAACAGACTCCACTTCAGTACATAGGCTTGCCTTGTAGAAGGAGCTCCAGCCTGAGTGATGGTCTCTACCACCGCCTGTGGGAGACCACTCAAGTCTGCCACGTCCCATCCAGGAGCCACACATGGAGGTTCCAGGGTCTGGACGCGGGTGCCAATGGTGCCGAGCCCCTGAGAGAGGAAGTCCTTCCTCAGAGGAATGGGCCAGGGAGGGGCTGTCGCGAGGAGAATGAGTTCGGGAACCAGGTCCGGGTGGGCCAGAACGGCGCGACCAGCAGGACCTGCTCCTCGTCCTCCCTGACTTGCACAGTGTCTGTGCGAGCAGGCTCACTGGGGGAAATGCATACTTGATGCATACCCGAGGCCAGCTGTGTGCCAGTGCGTCCGTGCCGAGGGTGCCCTCGGTCAGGGAGAAATACAGCTGGCAGTGGGAGGACTCGTGGGAAGCAAACAGGTCTACCTGAGCTTCCCCGAATCGACTCCAGATCAGCCGGATCGTCTCGGGATGGAGTCGCCATTCTCCGGGGAAGTGAGCTGTCGTGAGAGCGCGTCGGCCGCACGATTGAGCTCCCCCGGAACGTGGACAGCGCGCAGCGATTTGAGCTGCGTGTGACTCCAGAGGAGGAGATGGCGGGCGAGCTGTGACATGCGGCGTGATCGTATACCCCCCATCCGGTTGATATACGACACAGCCGCAGTGTTGTCAGTATGGACCAACACATGCTTGCCTAACAGCAGTGGCCGAAACTGCCGCAAGGCTAGATGCACTGCCAGCAGCTCTAGGCAGTTGATGTGCCAAAGCAGTCGAGGCCCGTCCAGAGCCCCGAGGCTGCCTGCCCGTTGCATGTAGCGCCCCAGCCCGTGCTGGAGGCATCTGTTGTGACAACAATATGCCGAGACACTTGTTCTAAGGGCACCCCGGCCCGTAGAAAGGCAAGGTCTGTCCAGGGGCTGAAGGAGCAGCGACACTCCTGTGTGATGTTCACCCGAAGTGCACCGCGGCGCCATGCCCACCTCGGGACTCGGGAGTGCAACCAGTGCTGAAGTGGTCTCATATGAAGCAATCCGAGCGGCATGACTGCAGCTACGAATGCCATATGCCCCAGGAGCCTCTGAAACAGTTTCAGCGGGGCCACAGTCCTGCCTCTGAAGGAACTCAGGCAGTTCAGCACTGATTGGGCGCGCTCTTCCGTGAGGCGCGCCTTCATACTCACCGAGTCTACTCCACTCTAAGAAAAGAGATTCTCTACGCAGGGGAGAGCTTGCTCTTTTCCTAGTTGACCCGAAGCCCCAACTGGCTGAGGTGCCGAAGCACCAGGTCCCTGTGATCGCACAACTGTTCTCGTGTGCGGGCCATGCTCGAGACAGTTGAGGATCCTGATGCCCACTTCCCGTAACGGGGCAAGGGCACCCTCCGCGATCTTCGCGAAGACACGGGCGGACAGGGAGAGCCCGAAGGGGAGGACACTGTACTGCCATGCCCGACCCCCGGACGCAAACCGCAGGAACGGTCTGTGTCGCGGAAGGATCGAAACACGAAAGTAAGCATCCTTCAGGTCGATCGCTGCAAACCAATCCCGGGGCTGTATGCATTTGATCATGCGCCTGTGCGTCAACATCTTAAACGGGAGCCTGTGCAGGGCCCGGTTCAGGAGTCGCAATCCAGGATTGGTCGAAGGCCACCGACTTTCTTGGGTACGATGAAATAAGGGCTGTAAACCCCCTGCCTCATCTCGGCTGGAGGGACCGGCTCGATTGCATCCTTGCCAGGAGGACAGCAATCTCCTCGCGCAAGACAGGAGCATTCCGAGCTGCCACCGCAGTCTCGAGAACGCCGCTGAACTTGGGAGGTCGCCTGGCGAACTGAATCGCGTAGCCGAGTCGAATTGTGCGCGTGAGCCAACGAGACGGGCTGGGCAGCGCAAGCCACGCCTCCAGACGCCGTGCAAGTGGCTCCAACGGCACAATCGACGTACCCGCAGTGGTGCAGCGAATGGGAGTAAGGCTGGATGGTACAGAAGGCCCTGCGTTCTGACTCATCCTCGCAGAACTCCCTGAGTCCCTGTAGGGACTGGCTAGAAGTGCGTGGGGAAGCACTGCGTCCCCGAACCGCACTCTCTTGGCCGCTGGCAAAATGGGTCGCGGGTGAGAGTGAGGAAGCAACGCGTCGCACACTGTCGACCCGTGGACCTAAAAACTCGGAGGAAAGGGAATTGCTCTTACTTGATAATGTGGGTACCGCTGGCCCTTGAGCCAGCGGCGGAACAGAATGAATGATTCTCCCCCTGCCCTCCTTCGGGGGAAGGAGTGGCGCTGTCCTCGCCATCTCCTGAGATCAAGCAGGCTCCCACATCTCCGGGTTGCCTGTGTCAGGGCCGCTTTATCGCCTCTCTGGACGACATAGGGGCCAGCTGGAACACAGGGGGCGCCGCGCTCCTGCGAGAGGCTCGACGCGCCGGCTTACGATTCAGCACGGGGCGGAGCCGTTACTTACCTGTTCCCTAACTCTGGAGGGCACAGGAGGGCGCCCACGGCGACAAGCAGACTGGGTCTTGCTCTGCGGCGGAGCGGTGCATCACGCCGGGGCAAGATGTGTTGCCTCGGTCTGCTTCTGTACTGCCGAGAACTGCTGGGCACAGTCCTCGACAGTGTCGCCGAACAGTCAAGCCTGCGAGACGAGAGCGTCGAGAAAGCTCACTTTGTCGACATCGCTCCTCTCAGCAAGGCAGAGCCATAGATGGCGCTCTTGGACCACACCTGTGGACATCGCCTTCCCGAGGGTCTGCGCTGCGACTTACCCTGCCCGTAGGGCGAGGCCAGTCGCTGAGCGCAGTTCCTGCTTCAACCTCGGGTTGGTACTACCCTCGTGCATTTAATGCCATGGCTTGGTGTGCACGCAGGATAGCCTTGGCATGCAGCGCAGAGGCGGCTTGGCCCGCAGCACTGCAAGCCTTGGCCGCGAGAGCGGCCGTAGCTTACAGGCTTTGGACGGGAGACGAGGACAATTCCTCCAAGTGGCGGCGTTTTGCAGGCACAAGTGCACTGCAACCGCACTCTCCACCTGGGGAATGTCGACGTACCCCGTAGCCGCCCTGCCATTGAGGGTAGCGAGGATGGAGGAGGCAGACGAGCCGCTTCTGGCCGTAAAAAGGGGCCGTCCACCACTTCATCAGCTCCTCGTGCACTTCCGGAAAGAAAGGAACCGGGGCAGGGCGTGGCCGAGAGCCACGGCCCGTGCCGAGGAGCCAATCATCTCACCGCGAGGGCTCGGGATTAGGAGGTGTGCACGCCTCCAGCCCCGATCTCGCGGCGGCCCGGGAAAGCACGGCTGTCAACTCTGGGTCTGATTCGGCGGCGGCCGCGACACCCGAGGGGTGCAGCTTCGCCGAATCTTCATCCTCAGAGGACGATTGCCCATCCACCGATGCCGCGATCGACATCTGATCCTCTATCAGCGCGCCAAATGAAACGCTGGGCACGCCGTGAGACGGCACAGCAGAATCACCGGGGAGCCGCACAGAACAGCTGCTGCGGGAGGAGTGAAAGGTCCGTGGGGACTGACCCGGCGGAAAGCTCTCACTGTAACCTCAGATCGCCCAGAGCACTAGCCGATGGTTCTCTGCTCGTGGCAGAGAAGCCAGCGCGGGTAGTGACAGAGGGAGCCTCTCTCATCCCCGAGAGGAGAGAGAGGCGCGATCGCAGCGCTGCCATGGTTACACGCTCAGAACGAACGCATAAACCATCCACGAACGCAGCTTCAGCGCGCTGGATGCCCAGACACTGAAGACAATGATCGTGGCTGTCGACAGAGGATAGGAAACGACCGCAACCAAGAGGACACGGCCGGAACAGCGTCTTTAAAAAGACGTGAATCGGCCGTGCTTTTTGCTCTTTTAGGAAATCTGCTCTTAGTTGAAGTGCCCAGGGGAATCGCTGCAGACAGGGACACCGCTGTTCGCACCGTGACGCCAACCAGAACAGCTTCCAGACAGATGAATGGCTTTGTGGAGATCAACACGTTCATCCACTTGGCTCCGAAGCAAAAATCTGATCAGTGGATGCACCTGTCGCCTATTTATACCCGTGTGCACGGGGAGTGGCTCAGGTATGCAAATTCCACTAGCCAATATTCATTGGCGTTTTCTCTAGTCAGAGATGATTGGGGCTTCCAAGTAAATCCCCTATGTCGTCACGACATAACTCGTAGTGACCGACAGATAGGGAATGGACGCTACCCTTTTGCAGAGCAATTATCATTCATAAAGAGCCAACAAAACACTTTAAATCAGTTTTCACTGTGAGCGTTCACTATCACTACAACATACACTAAACAATCGTGCGTAAACACACATACACATAAATTCAACTTGACATCTCAGTCATACATTTAAATAAGTATGAACAAAAAGAGCAGCAATAAAAATAATCCCAAACCTTATTTTACACTCTGATAATATGCAGATTATGTAAATACAATACATCTGATGGAAATTTTGATAATGTAGTTTGGCTTGCCCGCAGAGGGCAAAAACCATTGTGCTCTTCAGTCGTCAGAAGCAGCATCTCCCGAAAGCTCTACTGACTCAAAATGTAGTGGATCCGGTTATTCTGATATTCCTCATTGAATCAAATCAAGTAATTAAACCCAAATGACCAAAAAGTGTAGTTGTGCTCAAATATATTAGCACATTGTCACTCTTTGAAATGCCTGCCACTTTGTAACTTTTTGTAGTAGTTGTCCTGTTCCATGTGGTTCAGATTGCCCTCCCTATCCAGTAGGACTAGAGGGGTCTTGCGGCGCAGACTGCGACCCTCTGAGATGTGACCCACGGGTGGGAGTTGAGGGGGAAGTGGTGGCTGGGGAGGTTGAGGAGGCTGGGGCAGCCCGTAGTCAGCCTCACTGGTGGAGGAACAAGGAGAGCTGCTCCTCACGTTGCGGTAACTGCGGGAACTGTCACGGTTGAGGTTTTTAAGCTCGTACGATTCGGCCATGTTTCCATCAGAAGATCCTCTCCACTCCCAGGGGTTATTGGGGTGGGAGGTCATACGGACTACGGGGTGGTGGGGGGCGTGGGCATCAACCGTGATGATGCCTGAACCGCTGTCACGTTCTGAACGATTAGGCGATGATTCTGTGCCTGTGATGGATGAGGTACCAGAAGAGGACGAGGTCTCTGAGGATTTGGCCGATCCAGACAGGAGTCCCTGTTGCTTTGACATGGCAATGACCTGCATGATCCGAGGCTGATTTCCTGCCTTGAGAACTGGAATATTAGCACCACTTTTCTCTGTGATGGACAGCCATTTGGCCCGAGTGCTGGCACTTTTAGGGGACACAGGTGGAGGGACCGAGGGCTGTGCTGGGGGGCGAGGGGGCATCACTACTCTTGCCCCTGCAGGTGGGTTAGCCGGTTTGGCTGATGGTTGAACAGACGAATAGACTGAAGAGTGGACGCTATCCTCCTCTGTAGTCGTGTCGTTGCCACCATCTGAGCCCTGATCGCCGGTGTCCTCATCGGGCAAGCTGCCGCCTCGCATCTCCATTGACTTTTGCTTCCATTCAGACACTAATTGCTGTGTCCGCATGGGGTCCAGTGGTACTGGAACAGGTACTGTCACCAGACGCCTCGTTGGCTCCTCTGGAGCTGTAGCACGGGGTAATGTGTTGCTGAAGGTTACCATGGTCTCCTTACCCATTGGGCTGCGAGGCGCCAGTAGCTCCACGCCCACACTGGCTCTCTTTAAGCTTCCCAATGAGGTTTTCTCTCGCTGTACAGGCCGGTTCAGTCCATCTAGACATGCTGGTGATGTTATTTCCTCATTGCTCTCAGAGGCATGGCCTTTGTTATAGACAGAGTCGTGGCCTCTCTGGGCCAGAGCCCTCAAAGCATCCTTCTGCAGAGGAGGAGGTTGCGGGATGACAGTGTCCTCTGGAGATTTGAAGTTGGCAACAGCATGGAAAGCCTGGAATGATTTAGAGTTTTATGATACAGTGGCTTCATTACATTGCTTATTTCCCAGCAATAAAGAATATTCCTATAACCCAGTATATATATTATATTATATACAGGAAAATGTGATTTTGCCATGTGTTCCTGCATCAGTGTTGTTTTGTAAAACAAAATTACAATCAAACAGTGTTCATGTAGCTTAAACAGTAAAGCACTGCACTAGCAGTCATGGAACCAGTTTCCAGGTAATGCATGACATGGTAAAATGTATAAATTGAATGCACTGTATGTTTCGGCAATTTTATTTAGGATTGAAGTTTCTGCCAAATGTATAAATGTAAACTGCCATAGCCCTAATCCTGACAGAAGAGTTTGCTGAATGTCGTTTAAGCCCCTATTCCCTGACAGGCTTTGCCCAACCCCGAACCCTAAAATCTACTTAGTTGGTTATAATGTTGCTTCAGAGCCAACATGGAGTTTGATGCAGGAACATCTACTAGTGTAAAACACATTAAGCTCAATAGCAAGATGAGGGTGGAGGATGGTTTACCAAATAACCCTGTTTAAAAAAACAGCACATGATGGTTAGGTATGTTTTTTTGAAGCATTGTATCTGGTTTGAGCTGGTCCTTAGTTGGTCACGAGCTGGTTTAAGCTGATCCCGAGTAACTAACTTCTGCTCAGGACCAGCTTATAACCAGCTCAGGGCCAGCTTAAACCAGCTCAAACCAGCTACCATGTTTCAAAACATACCTAACCAGCATATGCAGTTTTTTTTTTACAGTGACGCTACACCACATCTGCAAAACTACATCAGTAAACCAATAACTCACCAAGTACGCTGCAATACCAGCGCCAATACAAAACCCAACGTAAACATCGATCGGGTGACTGCGGTACTGGGTGATCTGAGTGAGTCCCGTCAACGCAGCCGCAATGGCAAAGGCGAACACCAGAACGGGTTTGAGCAGCTTGGTGCTATCAGAGATTGTTGAGTTGAAGTACATCTAGAAGAGCAGAGAGCAGCAGAAGTCTCCAGCTGTCATGTGCAAATTAATAACATACTGCCTTGCAGCTTCAGACAGTCTGACAAGCGCAAGGTGGGAAGCAGCAACAACTTATCTCCACGTATGTCGCTTGAAGTGGATCCTGCCAAATAGCTAGACATGTGAAGCACTTACCTATAATTAGACTTTCTCTAATCTAGTGAACAGAACGCATATGAGCATATTAAATCGCACCTTTCTTTATAATATGATCCGTGTTGAAATCTATTACTTGTGTCAATGCATATGACATGCACATCTATTATGTTGGTTGTTCATTATTTCTATCTACAGTACAATCAGTTTAAACTGTACTAAACACTATTGCTTTCTCTTATAGAGGAGTTTACCACAGTAGCCTATTAGGTTTATATATAAACAGCATTTTCTGTAAACATTTAGTGAACACGCATTGAGACGGTGTCGAAGAGACTTACTGAAATATAAACAGCAGCAAAGGAAGAGAGGGTTGCATGCTGGGAAGGGAAGGTTTTCCTGTCACAAAGGAAAGCAAACATCTAGAGTAAGTCTAGACCAGATATGCAGCAGAAGTCAATGTCACACATTTATAAGTTTTAAAAGAAGGAGTGAGTAGGAAGTGCTCTACAGGAAGAAAACCAGAAAAGGGAGAAAGAAAATGGTGATTGTACAAAGTTGAAGTTGATCACAGTTAATCATAAAATCAGAAGTTATTTGTTACCTGGCAGACAGAATAGCATGCTGATCCTGGCCAGAGCAAATGTCTTTGGTGATGTAAGGGTTCTTGTCGCAGGACACACCTGGGATGGTATAATTGGGTTTGCACACTGTGAGAAAGAATGGTGTGTGGTAGCCAGTGGCCAGCTGGATGACATCCGTAACCAGTGCTGTTGCACAAAGACCGAACACATGAACCCCTAGAGGGAGAACAGATCATGAGGAATGAAACCTCGATGACTCATTTCATCAGTTTCATGCAACACTCTGTGCCTGACTCATGTTACATAATGTTCATCTGCATCACTCCTGCTCAGATTTTTAGTGTTGCAGTTTCAAAAAGTGCAAGGTTTTTCCTAGATTTATAATAATTTCGTATAGCGTATAATGTTCCAGCACATCACAAAATTTCCTGTGGAGTTTAATTGTAACTGTAATAAATGTATTTTTAAACTTCTACAGTAAAATGTAAAGTATAAAGAAACTAGAATTTATTATTGTAATTTATTATATCATTTATTATATTATATAATTATACTGTTAATCCACACTAAACCTCTTAGCTCACAGCCCTCACATTCAGCACTTTCATACTTTTTTTTTACTTCAAGCACTTCAAGTACTGGACATACGGCCAAGTATGGTGACCCATACTCGGAATTTGTGCTCTGCGTTTAACCCATCCAAAGTGCACACACACAGCAGTGAACACATACACACCGTGAACACACACCCGGAGCAGTGGGCAGCCATTTATTCTGTGGCGCCCGGGGAGCAGTTGGGGGTTCGGTGCCTTGCTCAAGGGTCTCACCTCAGTCGTGGTATTGAAGGTGGAGAGAGCGCTGTACATTTACTCGCCCCACCTACAATTCCTGCCAGCCCAAGACTCAAACTTAAGTCCGACTCTCTAACCATTAGGCCACGACTTCCCCCTGAAGTTACTTTAACTTCAAACATTCTGATATAAAATTGCCTTACAATGAAAAGAGTGTTACATACCAACAAAACGGACGGTTCTTCGTAAGAAAGAGTTAAAATTACATCCACCAGCATTTATGCTTCCTTCAATCCCTGGACGGACCTTCAGTTTGGACTGCATACAATACAGCAGACCTTCACCAATCATGATCTGAACACAATAAGAGAAAATCAAAGAATTATACAATTGTTAATACAAAAATAACTTGTGGAACTTGTGGCATGTGGAAATGTAATTAGAGGATGATTAAATGTGAATATCATTAGATAAGTTTTATTTCTTCTGTGGAGAAGTTATTACATTTTGATAGAAGCTAAAAAAAAAAACTTAAGTTGTTCCAAACCTCTATGAGCTTCTGTTGAGCACAAAAGAAGATATTTTGAAGAATGTTGGTAACCAAACATTTGACGGTAGCCATAGACGTTTACAGTATGGGGGAAAAAATACTATGAAAGTCAATGGGGACCATCAAATCTTTGGTTACCAACATTCTTCAAAATATATTCAACTGAGTTCAACAGAACACAGAAACTCATACAGGTTTGAAATGTCATGAGGGTGAGTAAATGTATATAGTATAGGTATACTATATAGTATAGGTTACAAAGATGTAAATGCAGTGGTGTCACGATTGCTTTCATCTCACAGAGGCAGCAGGGCCGGCGAACGCCAGACTAAGGAGCATGAGCAGAGGGATGAGCTCATCACCGCTATCCACGTACGGCATGCTGAGTGACCGGTCATGGCAGCGGAATCCCACCTGCGCCGGCTGGAGCACATCCGTCAGTTCCAGGAAGTACAGTGAAACCATGGAGGACGCCACAATGGGTAGCTATTTTCTCAGAGGAAGGAGAGTGTGTGCATAATGTGGAAGTCTTTATCAATTTTAAAAGTACTTAATTGCATGTCTTTCTCAAGTGCAAACAGATATTAAATATTGATAATACTCAAACATATCAACACCAGAGCACAATTTAATTACTGTAGAGCAACTGTGGCAGACAGCTGTTGTTAAATGTCAGCACAGAGTTCTGTACTCCAGGGCTGATAATGTGGTGGAAGGTAAACACAGTAGCACACTCAAACTGACTGCTATTATGCACTTTCAATTATGTCTTCAAAGAAAATGAGGAAGCCCAGTTGTTTAGAGTGTGTAATGTAATTACCTGAGACATTATTTGCTCTATTGAAGTATTAAACTGGTAATAAATGATGGCACGTACCTCTACGAAATAGAAGCATGGTAACAGCGTCAGACTGTCTTTGGGCGGTTTCTTCTTGATTTTTTCACGTGCAGTCATCATGGTGCTGGTCTTCTGAAGTTATTCTGTCTACACATAAGATCATTTTAAGAACCCCATGAAAAGACTTGACGAGTGCCGTTTTTTCTTACTAAAAATACCCTGCAATTGTACTTTTAGTATACTAAACTGGTATACTTAAAGTCTGCTAAATTGGAACAACTAATTTTGTGTTTAATGTGCTTTAATTGTGTGGAAGTAGTGCTGAAGTCCAACTAAAGATATACTGAAGTATATCTGATTGTGCTAAAGTGAAACTATTGCAAGTATACTTTAAATATCTTCCATTTAAAGACAGATATTATTGAAAGATCATACAATCCTCATCAATAGTGACATTAAAACATATGTCGGGCTTAATATTAAGAAATGTGCATTGTGCACAAGTAGTACTCCAATTAAAGTTTAATAATACTTTTTATACCAATAAGTCTACAACGATATGTCAGTAAATATGTTAATAGATTTGAACTATACTTAGAATGAAATTAATGTATTTTAAATATATTACTTTTTTATTAGGGAACCATGAGTGCAAGATGTTGTCATCAATATTTTTGGCCTGTTTTCTGAGAAATACTTAGACTGTAGCATCTTAAATGTGTATATCTACCCAAATTAAAATTTTATGTTAAGATACAGATAAAATATATTGATTAACATGGCTAAATGTATAAACAACAAATTGTTGTAAAATATTAGTAAATTATTATAAAATATTCCAAAAACGCCAATAACACATTGAATTAAATGTGAAACTTTGAAGTAGAAAAACTGAAACGGTATTTTTGTTTAAAACATGCTGAGAACTTAACAAAATCAACATTCATGAAAGAGCTGAAATTGCTCTAATTTTAATCAATGGAGTCATGATCATAAATCCTGGACAGTTGGAGCACCAAGATGAACTTCAACATCTATCCTGGCCAGACGATTTACCTGACTTGAATATTATCAAACAACTGTGAACAGTTTTGGTGTGTTCCTTCAACATCTCTGAAGCAACTGGAAGATGTTTTTCATTGATGACACTCTGGAGACTATTCACAAGTTGCATCTTTTCAAAGAAGGTCAGAAGATCCTTAATAAAGAAATATTGCCTATTTCCCCAAGTGTTCACATTATCTTGTCCAACCCCTGTATGTTTGCAAAAAAGTGGGCTTTGGTTAAATACTATCCAGAGGAAAAGGCCTGCACAAAAATGTTCAAGTTATTATTTCCTCATCTGAAACAGAATGAGGCCCTCCTGAATAAATGGATAACAGACTGTGTGCCTGAGGCTCCTTTCAGAATATTCTCAAAAGAGCATAATGAACAAATGTTAATGTGGGCTATTGTTTGAGCAGGCATTGAGAGAATAGTGTTTCTTGCTCTCTGCCAAATCAGCAGTGACTAAACAAGGCACTTGTCCTGAAGACACTCTCCCAACTCTCGAGTGGAAGTGAGCGAGGCTCTGCTGAAATTAGCAGGGAGCCTGTTTTCAAGAGAGGGAGCTCTGTTTATCTCAGAGCCGCATATGTCTCACAGGCAAAAGATTTCTGTGTGTGTGTGAGACTTTTAGGGAGGAATCCATAGGCGCGGAGATCTCTCCAAAAAAGACAGTGTTTGTGCTCACACATACTCACAGCATGAGGCTTCGACTGTGGAGAAAGTTAATTAAACTTGACTGGGCTTCTCACACGAATCTGTTTCCTGTGAAAGTGGGGTTAAAGAGTGAGTTGTGCAACACAGCTACTTTCTGACCCTTGTTTGTGCCAAGAATCCAAGCAAACTGACCCACGACACGACCCATGCCACAACAATGCATGGGTCGATAAAAATTTCAAGCCATGATAACCAGTCAAGGTGAAATCATTATACACTTGAAGTGAAGAGACCGGAAAAATCAATAATGTAATCAGATAAGAATGAGATAGATCAGTCTCACTAATGTTCACAAATCATGAGCAATATCACTGATGATGAGAAAGATGGCAATTATTTCAAATACACTGATAATTCTGATTACACTGACACACTGCAACACCTTGATTGTTAGAAACTGAAAATATTATTATTATTATTATTAGGCTATTATTATTATTATTAGATGTGTGTGTATGAGATGTGTATTTTATATATCCAAGATTTTACATATATGTATTATTACATTTATAAAATAGTAAATATGGTAATATTAAATTTTATATTAATTAATATAAATTAAATAGGAATTAATAATGGATTATTTATTAATTAATATATAGTATTATGATAGATAGATAGATAGATAGATAGATAGATAGATAGATATTATTTAACACATTAATATAATATTATTACATTTATTCAATATAAAACGTAAACATAATATACAATTCTATATATTAATATTAAAATAAATAAATTAAGAGTAATATAGATCACAATTGCACTGTTGAATATAATTGCAAGAGTTTTTATTCACTATTTTATTTTAAAATAAATAAAATAAAAATAATTACATAGATAGATAGATAGATAGATAGATAGATAGACAGCCTGTTATCATATTATTATTCTTGATTCAATTTAAATATGCAATATTGAAATGATATGTATTTATATATTTAATATATGTTTTTATATAGTTATATGACAAAAAAAAATAATAATACAAAAAGGACAGGAGTAATAGCTTACTAAGAGATTGTCACGATCGATTCGCAGTGGTGAATAGAATAGCAAGAGTTTTTTTAATCACGCGGGAATTGATCAGCTGTCAGATGAAGTGAGAGCTTGAGAGAATCACTATCAGTGCGGAATGACCCGCCGTCGATAAAAATATCCATACACGTTTACATAGATCTGCCTGCCCAAAATCATCTTGACTCACGCTGCAAAGTGAGACTGAGATGTTTGTTATGTAAAACCAGAATCGTTTCCGTACAGCAGAGTCACTGCGACAATCTCAGCTATCATAATACCGCATCTCCACTGGACGCGACGCGACCGTACCCGCGCGCGCTTTAATTCCCACACATAATTACAATGGCAGCGTTCTGGTCGCGTCGCGTCGGGAGTGCGTTGTTTATTCTGCTGCTGTTCATCACGCAGGTAGAAAACCGGGAAAATCTCACCTTGATTACGAAAACAGGCGATTCCCTGACGGAACGGGGATATCCTGAGTGGAAATTCCCAGCGTATTCCTTCTTCGCGAGATTAGACTGCGGCTCTTTCAGTTTATATTCCTCTTTCTGCTCACGTTTTCCACGGAGCAATCACGCAGCCGTGGACTCCTGTTATATGCTTGACTGCTGGAGCCAACCACAATATCCCTCAACTCACTGAGCTCCTGTTCCAGCTGCTCTTCTGCCAAACATGCAGTATTTGAGAGGCTTCAGTAGGAGAAGACGCACTATCAGAGATAGAAAATGTTTGTCAATGCTGTATGAAGCTGCGTCCATTGATCTTAGAGTAAAATCATTCCATCTTCAGCAGTCATCAGCATTCCTGAGTATCTTCTGAGTGCGCTCTGCACTGCTCTCCTCCAGCAGTGGTAACATGGTACTGCACAGGTAACTGTTCAGACAGCAGGGTGGGGTGGAGAGGCTGTGAACTGGTTTAACTTATGTCCAGTGGCAGGATGAAAACATCACAATGTCATTTTTGTTGTCAGGATGAAAACATCACAATGTCACATCACAATGTACAAATGTTTTCCCTTCCAGCCTTGTTAAGGACCACCGAATAACCAAATTATTTCGATTGCATGTGTTTTCTTCCTTTTTATTGTGAAGATGGAATAAATGAAACAAATCTGTTCTAAAATGTAAATCCATAAAAAAACACTTAATTTTTATAATGCATCAGTTCATCAGGTGACAGAATAAAACCCATGTGATACATATTTATTATGCTAATATAATAAAGCCATTATATTAAAACCGACCAACCCTCAATAATAAAAAGCCAGATTGTCTTGGTACTTAATATTTTTATCTTTCATAAATAACATTTACTAAATTTTCTTCGGTAGCACCTACCAATAATGTTACAAATTTATAAATACATTTAAGTATATAGAAGATACATTCAAAAGTGTTTTTTTTTATTTTGTAGATATTTTTTGTTTCTTGACTCTTGCTCACTAAGGCTGAATTTATTTGATAAAAATACAGTAAAAACAGTAAAATTGTGAAATATCATTCAAATTTTAAATCACTGTTTTCTATTGGAATACATTTTAAAATGTAATTTATTCCTGTGATCAAAGCTAAATTTTCAGCATTATTACTCCAGTCTCAGAGTCACATGATCCTTCAGAAATCATTCTAATATGCTGATTTGCTGCTCAAGAAGCATTCTTATTTTCATTGTTAAAAACAGTTGTGCTGCTTATAAGTTCTGTGAAAACAGTGAATTTTTTTTTCTGGGAGTCTTTGATGAATTGAAAGCTCAAACAGCATTTATTTGAAATAAATATTTTGTAACATTATAAATGTCCATAGTGTCACACATTGCTGAATAAAATTAATCTCAATAAATAAATAATTACCGACTCCAAACCTAATATAATGAATGAAAAATCCATTTAAAAAATCATGATATTTAAAAAAAAAAAAAAATGTAATGATATCATTATATTAAAAAGCTATCCGTTTATAGTTTTAAATGGGCATTCTAGTTGTAACCACTGATTTTGAAATGAATTTTCTTTCTTTGCTTTCAAATGGCCTGCGAATGGGGATCAACTATGGTTGAACTGAAAGGAAAAAGTGTGAACCTCCAGCGAGCTGCTGCCACTGAAGGCCTGGAGAGATGCCCGCTGGCCCGCTGGCTGTGTCTCTGCTGAGCACCCCGTGCCGTGATGACCTCTTGAATCAGAGCCAAAGCACAGTGGCTGGCCAATACACTTTTCCTCTTGATTTCCCATCGATTCCTGTGGACACATGCTCATACTGTCCCTGCAGTTAAATAGTGCTGTTAGTGAAGTGGCTGTCAACAGGTAAGTGATCACTCTAATGGTCTGTTGTTGACAGAATCAGTAGGGCATCTTTTGTATCTATTGATGTAACACAATATGCTGATTTGTCAGTGAATAAGAATGATGGATATATAACATGGCTGTGTTTGTCAGGTTTAGCACCTCCCTATGGTTCAATTTTATGCTGACACATTTAGGATGAAGACAATTTATTTTATTACAAAAATGTTTATTATGTACTACAACATTACAAAACAAAATGTATGGTTCATATTTACAACAGCAAAGAAAACAAGACATTATTCACTCTCTCGCAAACACTGTGGCTGAGAGAAAACCAGGACATGAAAATAAAGGTTGCTTTGTTGTATAGATCTATACGATGTTCACAATGAGACATCTGTGCAGCTTGAACATTTCCCTGGTTTTCAGAAGTTGTCCTTATGTCAGTGTGGAGGGGATTCTTCTCCAGAGACCTCCACACAGACAGTTCTTGATCCAGCGCTGCTCCCACTGTCTCATGGCGTTGGTTTTATTTGGGGATCTCAGCATGGTGACACAGCCACACCTAAACAGACCACAGAGACAGGAGCTCATTGAGGAATGCTGCTAAATATAGAGTCTCGGGACAGCCGGCAGCATCATATGTGAAGATGAAAGATTTGCAGGCTCAACCGACCCACAAAAGAACATAACACAATGGAGTCTGTTTAAAAGTCTTATTAGAAAAGTAATTGTATTTATTGCTGACAACCTGTTTTTAAACATATCAGTCATCAGAACTTTTTCTATCTATATGATCAGTGAAATTATTTTATTCAGCAGTGATGCAATAAATGGATCAAAAGTGACAGTAAAGACATTTATAAATCAAAAAGTCAATTTTAAATAAATGCCGTTCTTTTGAACTTTATATTCTTCAAAGAATCCTGAAAAAAACATATCACAGTTTCCACAAAATTAATAAGCAACAACTGTTTTCAACATTGATAATAAAAAAAGTTTCTTGAGCAGCAAATCAGCATATTAGAATGATTTCTGAAGGATCATGTGACACTGAGGACTGGAGTAATGATGATGAAAAGTCAGCTTTGCCATTGCAGGAATAAATTGCATTTTTTATATATATATATATATACAGCGGGGAAAATAAGTATTTGACACATCAGCATTTTTATCAGTAAGGGGATTTCTAAGTGGGCTATTGACACAAAATTTCCACCAGATGTAGCCATCAAGCCAAATATTGAATTCATACAAAGAAATCAGAACATTTAAGTATACAAGTTGAGTCATAATAAATAAAGTAAAATGACACAGGGAATAAGTATTGAACACTTTATTTAATACTTTGTAGAAAAGACTTTGTTGGTGATTACAGCTTCTAGACGCCTCTTGTATGGAGAGACCAGTCGTCTGCATTGCTCAGGAGTGATTCTGGCCCATTCTTCCACACAAATGGTCTTTAAATCTTGAAGGTTCCTTGGGCCTCTTTTATGAACTTTGATCTTCAGTTCTCTCCATAGATTTTCTATGGGATTTAGGTCAGGTGATTGACTGGGCCATTCAAGCAGCTTGATTTTCTTTCTTTGAAACCACTTCATTGTGTCCTTGGCCTTGTGTTTGGGATCATTGTCTTGCTGAAATGTCCACCCTCTTTTCATTTTCAGCTTTCTGGTAGATGGCAGTAGATTTTTATCCAGAATGTCCCAGTACATTTCTCCATTCATCCTGCCTTCAATAATATGAAGTCTGCCAGTACCCCTTGCTGAAAAGCAGCCCCAAACCATGATGCTTCCACCCCCAAACTTAACTGTTGGTATGGTGTTCTTGGGGTGGTGGGCAGTGCCATTTCTTCTCCAAACATGGTGTGTAGAATGACTGCCAAAAAGTTCAATTTTGCTTTCATCTGACCATACTATAGTCTCCCAATAATCCACAGGCTTCTCCAAATGCTCTTTCGCAAACTTTAACCGAGACTCAACATGCTTTTTGTTCAGCAATGGAGTCTTGCGTGGTGAGCGTGCATGGATGCCATGGCGGTTCAGTGCATTGCTTATAGTTTTCTTTGAAACAACAGTACCTGCTGATGCAAGGTCTTCCTGAAGTTCTGCCCGAGTGGTTCTTGGCTCTTGGAGAACTCTCCTGATTATTCTTTGGACTCCTCGGATAGGGATCTTACGTGGAGCACCTGATCGTGGCCGGTTTATGGTGAACTGATGCTCTTTCCATTTCCGGATAATGGCCCCCACAGTGCTCACAGGAACATTCAGCATTCTGGAAATGCGCCTATAACCATTCCCATCAAAATGCTTTTCAACGATAAGATTACGAAGATCTACAGAGAGTTTTTTGCTTTTACCCATCATGAAGTCTTTCCTGTGTGCCTCCTAGGTAATGAGAAGCCTTTATAGGCCATCAATTAGGACTAAAGCAGCTGATATCAATTAGTACTGATAGGGGGCAGGGGTTCTCTCTCAATACTGACAGATTTCAGGTGATCTCCTTGCTTTCTATGCCATTTTGCACCTTGTTATCTTCATGTGTTCAATACTTATTCCCTGTGTCATTTTACTTTATTTATTATGACTCAACTTGTATGCTTAAATGTTCTGATTTCTTTGTATGAATTCAATATTTGGCTTGATGGCCACATCTGGTGGAAATTTTGTGTCAATAGCCCACTTAGAAATCCCCTTACTGATAAAAATGCTGATGTGTCAAATACTTATTTTCCCCGCTGTATATATATATATATATATATATATATATATATATATATATATATATATATATATATATATATATTAGGGGTAGCACGGTTCAACTTTTTCACGGTTCGGTTTGTATCACGGTTTTAGAGTCACGGTTTCGGTATGGTTCGGTATGTTTAGGGAAAAACTATACTGTCAAATAAAAATAGAAAATAAGAATAATCTGTCTAACTACAAGCAACAGCACACTAAAAATACAATAGAGTAAAGATACAAATAAATTAAACAGTGATTTTCAGTTTTTTTTTTAGGTAGGTCTATAGCATTAGTTTTTAGGTACAGAAATTGAATAAAGTAATCAAATGTAAAACAGCATTGCATATTTGACTGTATAAATTAAAGATTAATCTTTGTTAAAGTTACAAAAGCGATTCAATCAAGAGCAGTGAGTGATTTCTTTGTTGTTGCTGTTTGATTAATATTAAGAAAGTGCTGTCACTTTAAGAGAATGCACTGATCCAGTGCACTGATACTGTACGTTCAGCTGGCTATGTCTGCTATAGGATACTTACCAAGACGGGCATTCTGACAGAATTGTTGTGTGAATTTGTCCATTCAAACAATACTTCAGAGAGAGCTTAATATTTGCGCGCGTTCTGAGGCGCGGGTTTGCGCGCATCTAATGCGCGCACGCACAAATCTTCTCATTGCGCGCGCGAGCTCGCGTCCTCTGGCTCTTAAATGTTTAAACTGGCAAAGCTTACATGAGTTTAGTTTAAACACCGATATCAACGTGTGCTGTTCAGGTCTCACCTGTGCGCGCGCACTATCAGCACCCGGGTGATGACGGAATAAATGACAGCTCATAATCCAGCATACGGCACTCGCATTGAACAAGAGTGAATGGTTTGTCCACTTTTTTTTTTCTTTTCATCGCTGTTATTGTAATGTACTGGGAAGCCAGAATGCACATCCATTAAAAGAAACATACATTAGCCGAACCCTGTTTGTTTTACATGTTATTTATAACAAACCATATTACAGATGCGTTGTCAGATTTAAGTTGAACCGCGGTCCTAGCGCGTGCCGAACCGTGTGTGGAGAACCGTACGGTTCGGTTTTTTTCCGTGAACCGTGCCACCCCTAATATATATATATATATATATATATATAAATACACGTGTGTGTATATATACATTAATCACATCATATTTTAAAGTGTAAGAATTTCATATAATTGTAATCATTAAAATACTAATTTAAAACACACACATTTTAAAGGCATTATGAACTAATTTGTTGTCAAAATTTAATTGAAGGAAATTTCATTCCAATCAATACCTGGTGCAGGCTTTGCTGTCCTCTGTTGGAGAGATGCCCAAATGTAAACATCGCAGGTGGTCCATCCTCTGAGATGCTGGACTTCTGAAACAACACCACCAAAGAGGAAATGCATTAGCCACCGGCAACAATAAAACCTATCAGACAATTTTATGTCAGATTAGTTAAATGACACAAATACTATGGATTCAGACATTTTGGAGCTTGGCTGCCCAGTCCTTAACTTCCATTACACTGAAATTAGTGCTGTCAAAAGTACCGGTACATCGCTAAATGCAAATCGATACTTACATTTTTAAAACATGGTCATACCATTTACTGTTAGTACTGAGTACCAGGTCGATCCAGTACTAGCTGTGCGTTATGTGTGTGAGCGCTCTTATCAAGAGTCAATGTGTTTTTGCAGTGTTGAGCATTGTAGCCAATCACAATGTCTGAAAAGCACGTGAAACAAATGGTAGGGCCCTATGATGTGGAAAACGTCGAAGGAATCACAGAACCCATTAAAATGGAATTTGCTGTATAACGCGGAATGTCATGGAATTTGACAATTTAATTTGATCTTTTTAACACAACATTTACTTGAACACTATTTGAAAGCGTATAGTTTTTAATAGCATTAACAATTAACTCATTTCATTTATTTAACATTTTTATTTTCAAAAAGTTAAATAAAAATTATACTAAAACTGGTACAGAGAACTGTAAAATTGTACTGGTATTGGTCCTGACTATTGAAATTTTGATACTGTGACAACACCAATTAAAATATGTATTTTTGGGTGAACTAAGCCATAATGGCTCACCTGAACACCTCCACCTGTGTGTTGGGGTTGACTCCAGGCAGGGTGTACGGTTTGCCGAACTGAAGTCTGAGCGGGTGTTTGCTCTGGATCTTAGTGATAACACCGTCGTTGATGGGCAGCCAGTCCATGCTGGGTACCAGGAGCTGACTGGGCAGCAGACAGCACTCATCAATCAACGTCTCATCGGGGTCCTGCGGGTGACTCTCATCTCGAGCTGCCAATCAAAAGAAAACAGCAAAACAAGAGTTCATTTTTTAGCCGATTTAACAGCTCAACTGACATGTTAGCTCAAAGCGTGACACAGGGTCTAACTCACAGCAGAGCCAGAGTTTGGTGAGCAGGCGGAAGAGCAGAAACATGCTGTCCTGGTTGTCAGATGTGGCCGTGTAGATGGGCAAACAGCCTGGTTTTAACAGGCCCCAAATACGGATCATCACCAGCATCTCTCGGAGCATGCCTAGAGACGCACCGTCCCGCAGGAACCCAAACCCTGGACGCACGATGGAGCCCTGCAAACATATTCAGTCATAAAGCAGCATGTTAAACTCCAAATTGGCAGCACTATGACAGCTGGTAAAGGTTGTCCAGTTGAGCTCACCTGGTTAGGCAGGTTGGCCAGCAGATAAAGAACAAAGTCTCCCACCCACTGAATGAGCTGCTGAAGGGATTGGAGGGGTGGTCCATCCAAAACAAACTCCTCCGTCTTCAGGTTGATCATCACCTTATCAATATCTGAACAGAAATCCCCATTGAGGTGCATTCACATTCACACATTTTTGCAGGCAAAAAACAGTCCATTGTCAATAGCAGTGTTGGGTAACACATTATAAGTAACATGAGTTACATAATCAGATTACTTTTTTCAAGTAGCTAGTAAAGTAACACATTACTTTCAAATTTACAATTAAATATCTAGTTACTTTTTCAAACAAGTTACTCTGTTTTCCCATTTATTCCCTGACACCTTTCCGGTCGCTGTGTTGAGAGAAATTTGGAGTGAGGTCACTTCCTTCAGACTAATTAATTTCACATTTGGTGTGAAAGGGCCCTTACAGCTGCCAAAAATATAAATTTGGGGGCTTTTGTTATTAAAGGATTAGTTCATTTTCAGAATAAAAGTTTGCTTTGTAAACACTGGGTCGGTACTTTCGCCTACGTCACGCGTGACCTTTCAAACGTGATTACGTAACACGTGAAGTTGTGGACGTGCATCGCAGAGCTAGTACAAGACGAGCATTTGTGGTTAAAAAGTATATACTTTTTTATTTTTTTAGAAAATGACCGATCATTTCGCTAGATAAGACCCTTATTCCTCAGCTGGGATTGTGTAGAGCCCTTTGAAGCTGCATTGAAACTGCAATTTAGACCTTCAACCCATTGGCTCCCATTGAAGTCCACTATATGGAGAAAAATCCTGGAATAATTTTCTTTTCGACTGAAGAAAGAAAGACAAGAACATCTTGGATGACATGGGGGTGAGTAAATTATCATGAATTTTTTATTCTGGAAGTGAACTAATCATTTAAAAAATAAATAAGCAAGCCCAGCCTAGGTGACAAAAAGTAACGCAATGTAACGTAATGCATTATTTTCCATAAAAATTAACTAAGTAACGGAATTATTTACTTTTTATGACTTAACGTAATAATGTAAGGCATTACTTTTAAAAGTAACTTTTCCCAACACAGTATAGCAAAATATGAAGCACAGCTCAAATAGAAGTCACAGTTTTCTGTTGGTCAGTGCGGCAAATCCAGGAGACCAACTTGAACATTGGCAAAATCTGCATGGGGGAATTTTTTGCCCTTGCAAGAAACTCCCATTGAAATGAATGAATTTGCCCATGAAATTTCACAGAGCATTTGTGAAGGTGAAGGTGAAGATGAAGAAAATTACCTCACCTTTATAGTATCAAAACAACAACAAAAGGGCAAAATGTCACGATAAGCCTGTCACGATTATGAATTTTGTGTTGATGATTAATTGTCATACAATTACAATTTAAATCTAATACATTACTTTTGATTTACTTCTTATGATTTACATTCATGCTCTGAAAACAAAGAATAATATAAGAATTTTCTTTCGTGTCTTTACCCATTTAAATTTCTCTTATTCGGATGGCAAAATATAACTGAAATATAAGCTGCACAATTATTGTGATTATCTTAAATAATTGCTATTAGATTAAATAACTTCAATCTGACAATTAATTAACATTTAATGTTAATTAATTAACAATTAACATTGTTTGGGTGGCGGGTTGTTACCGGTGTCAGTGTTTTTGGCACAGATCTCAGAGAGACGGTCTCCAGGACTCTTGTCGGGGGTGTTGAGCACATGAGGTCTCAGTAAAGACTTCAGCGTGGAGCTGATGGCGATGAGGAGCAGTTTAGCATGGAAGTCACAGGCTCTTGCTGCAGTGGCAGTTGACAGTTTACACAGAGACGCCTTTACTGCCACTATACGGGTGGACAAAACCTTCATCGCAAGCCATGAAACAGAGGAAAAACCACAACAAAGTCAAAAAGAAACCGATTTGAAATCAAAGTCTCTGTAATAGTATACTGATCTACCTGCTGGAGCGCTTGGTTTTGTCTCATGTACTCCTCGTGAAGCTTCTCCAGAAGGTTATGCACCATGCTTGGCTGCGCGTGCAGCAGCACGTCCCACCAGTCGTATCCCGTCACCATGCAGTACTCCAAGAGGAACAGCAGGTGCCGCAGGAGTGTGTTCATGTCCAACATTTGGCCCATGGATGGAGAAACTCGTATCATGTGCAACTGAAATCAGAAGAGGTGAACTATAAGATCTGAGGGTGCTCCTGTCACCACAAGGTGTCAAGCCATCATACCTTGCCATGATTGTCCACTCCCACCAGAGCCAGAGATGTCCAGGAGAACTGAAGGGCTTTAAAGTGCAGCGTTGGGCCACCGGCTCTCTGACGTTTAATGGCAGGTTCTTCTCCGACACGCTGGGAGGAACCAGAGGAACCGTAGAACACTCCCATGGTGTGCAGGGAAAGGCGATGGAGAATCTGGATGCTGCCATCATGGAAGGCCAGGGCAAGACCTGAGGACAACAAAATGATTATCAACCAAAGCAGTCTTAAAGCTATGTTTGTTGAAATAGGAGAAAAGATATCAAGGCTGTACCGAGGCCTGGGAAAAACTTGGTATCTGAGGCGACTTTGAGATCAGTGTTCGAAATGGAGATGGGAAGTTTAGGCAGAGCGACAGCAGACACACGGTCCAGATCATTGGTTGCTGAGAGGATACGCCACTTCAGAATCATTGGCTGCTTTTCACCCACTGTGGATGGCCAGGAAACAAACGACAAATGTTTGACTTCTGATGACTTCAGCAACTTAAGTTGCAATCCAGGGAAATCATACAGCATAAAGAAGCTTAATATGTACATTTAGGTAATATATTGTTTAAAATAATTATTAGAAAAAGCATTAACTACAATACTATTTAAGTAGTGTAAAAAAAGAAAAGAAAAAAAAGTTTATATAGCATTTGTTGTATTGCGTTTACAAACACTGCATTATAGTAATTTTTACATTTTAAAATTAAAAAGTGTATAATACTGCAACGTAACACTTTTCTACATCTGGTTTAATGTAACTTACCCACAGGTGATCGATGTTGAAAGATATTATTAACAGGGAGACCCTCCTTCCGCAAGGACCAGCACTCTACAATGCTGCCCATCTGACTGGACGCACAGAGCAGCACCTTCAGAAACACAGCAATCACAAAACAATCACGCTCAGATAAAAGAACTGGAAAACAGCTCGTAGCATGGAAATTGTGGAATTAACATCCAATTTCTGACCGACACTGATTATTCTATATCTATACTAGATTATGACATAACATTATATAAACTACTGTTCAAAAGTTTGGGGTCAGCAAGACTTTTTTTTAAAGAAATTAATACTTTTATTCAGCAAGGATGCATTCAATTGATTAAAAGTGACAGTGAAGACATTAATACTGTTATAAAAAAATATATTTAAAATAAATGCTGTTCTTCTGAACTTTCTGTTCCATCAAATAATCCTGAAAAAAAAACTGTTTTCTACTGTGATAAAAATGTTTCTTGAGCAGCAAATCAGCATATTAGAATGATTTCTGAAGAATCATGTGACACTGAAGACTGGAGTAATGATGCTGAAAATTCAGCTTTTTGCATCACAGGAATAATTTACATTTTTAAATGTATTAAAATATAAATAGGTTATTTTTTATCAAATAAATGCAGCCTTTTCTTACTGACCCCAAACTTATGAACAATAATACAGAATATATAATATTTTACACAAATCTATACTATTTTGTCTAAAAATAACAACTATTTCTTTTCATTTTTAATGTTTACATTTACAACATTTAGGCCCGGTTTCACAGACGGGGCTTAGAGTAAGCCAGGATTAGATCATAGTTCAATTAGGACATTTAAGCAATTTTTATAAACGTGCTTAGAAAAAAAACATTACTGGTGTGCATCTTGAGACAAAACAAAGGCACTGATATATTTTAAGATCAATCGGTGCAAGTTTCTTTCAGTTGAAACAGCTCAGACTTAAGATTTTGGTCTAGGACTAGGCTTAAGCCTTGTCTGTGAAACCGGGGGTTAAAAATGAATACAACAAGTGATTTTATGCATCACAATAATATAATGTCTTTTTTGAATGTTCATTATCTCACCTGTTCTGAGTTTTCGCGTGTGAGGAATTTAAGGTGAGTGACAGCGGGGTATTTGTCCCTCCGGACAGGGTCGGTGGTGCAGCGCATGAATAGCGAGGGCAAGAGCTCGGTGTCGATGCGGCACTTCTCATTCACCACGCTCACGCACACTTTATAGAACTGCACTGGAGAAGAGCTGCTGCCATCGGTGGCCGCCACCACTATATTCCCGCCACCCGTGAAGGCAATGTCAGCCAGCGCCACGCGGCCCCTCAGCCTGCACAGGCTCTCGCTGGCCGTCAGCAGAGTCCCGTTCGGCTTTAACAGTGACACGGACACCAGACCGCTCACTGTCACTGCTAACCAGCCCTCCATGGGCTTCCCGCCAAACAACGTGAGAGAGGGAGAGAACTTCACCCGGGAAAACTTCTCTCCAAAGTTCGTAGAGCCAGACTGAGGAGAAACAAAGCCATCAGGGTGTTAGTTAGTTATGTTTGTATGTTTATTTAGTAGGTGCTAAGGAGATTTCCTTGCCTTTTCAACATGCAGGGCGAGTTTAACTCCATTGTGTAACCATGAGAGGGCTACGATCGGGTCTCCGTCCACTGAGCTGCTCTGTGTGCACTCCCAGCTGTTCACCAGATGTTCTGTCATTCCCCAACACTTGATCTGACCATCTCCATCAGCAGACAACAGCCTCGAACCTGGCGTACCGCAACACACACACTGATAACACTGAGATCACTTCAGATCTGTTTGGGTCAATCTCAAGAAACCTTTCAAGAACATGTCTGGGCCACATTTAACACCAAATCTAAAAGTAAAAAAATATTTTGCATAAAGAATATAAAGTTTTTAGGATTTTTTTGCATTGTGATATTTACGATAACAAATTTATGCGTTTAAGATTTGTTTTGTTTTCAGTATTATTCATACACTATTGCAGTTGTTATTAATATCTTATATTAGCTTTTATTTTTACATATTCATTTTGATTTTTTTTTTTGTTTAATTTTTTAGGTTTTTAATTCTCATTTCAGTTTTAGCTAATATTATATAATATTATATTAGATTATTTTAGTGCAGATTTCAGTTACTTGCCAAGGCAATATTTCTCATTTTTGTTTAGTTTGAGTTTTTCATCTAATATGTTTTATTTTATATTTCATTTTAGCCAAATTTCAGTAGTTTTATCCCTCTAATGAAAACTAAGGAAAGATTTCTATTAAAAATAAATTTAAAATAAATAATCTCCAAAATAACTTTACTTAAATTGTATATTATTTAGCATCTATTGTTCTGTCTCTAATTTATGCAATCTAAATAAAATCATTAGATGTAATGATTTTATTTAGAGTGCATAAAACATGGAACCAAAATACTGCAAATCAGTGTTATTATTGTTGTTATCAAAAATTAAAACGACTGAAATATGCTAAAAATAAAAGGCTAAAATAAAATATAAAATAAATGCAATCTAAATAAAATCATTACATTGCAGTAATACACTAAAATTACTGTATTACAATAATGACAACATCCATTTAGAATACCAACAACTGAAGCGAGGAAAAATGTACAGATACATGACGGTAACAGGAATTTGTGATTTAAAGGTGCCATAGAATGGAAAACTGTCTTTACCTTGGCATAGATGAATAATAAGAGTTCTGTACATGGAAATGACATACCATGAGCCTCAAACACCATTGTTTCCTCCTTATGTAAATCTCGTGAATAAAAAAGATCACTGAAAAATAGGCGAATCAGAACATAACACCGACTGTGATGTAACAGTCGGGATCACTAATAGTTACACCCCCAAGCTTTGCATAAACCCGCCCATGTTCTATGCCAGACGCCAGCCGAATCATCAGAAGTTCTGCAGGTATTGTGAAGAAACAAGCGAGGACGACAACAGCGAAAATGGCAGATCATGGAAATAAATGTTATGTTCCAGGCTGTGCAGGGGATGTGATGTGCAGGGATGGGTTGGTGTCTGTATTCAGAAAGACACGGAAAGCAAATAACGCGTTCTAATAAAATAACGCGAGCCACTAAAGGGACATGGTTAGCTTCTTGCTAGCAGTAGCCTGTTACATTACAGTACATAAGATTTCACTTACCACATAAACCGAGTAAGGAGAGATGACGGAGGATGATGACGAATGATTTACAGATCCTGAGCACCACTGACAAGCATCTGATCTTGTAAAATGTGAGGTAAGTACTGCCGCTCCATAGTATAAACAGAGTTCGTGCGATCGCGAATCTCAAAAGTGAAAGCATAATGCGATCGACCGATCGTTAAAAAGCTGTTTCATTGCCCCGCGTATTAATAGCGGCTCCCTGATGCCCGCATTTTATATACAGTATAATTACCCAACGATATAACTGCGAGAGAAAGTGTTGAAATATATATTTTCCTCCCTGTGTTTCCGTCCTTCTGTGAGCTACTGAAATGAGCGGCACTGTGAAACAGCCAATCAGAGCAGAGCTCAACATTGATCCACACTGTAAACAGCCAATCAGAGCAGAGCTCAACATTATTATTCATGACCCTTCCAAATAAGCCAATAACAGACCATTTCATTCTGGGGAGAAATCCTAGGGTTGTACATGGACATGTAAAACCGTTTCTGGAGAATTTTTACCCTTACCTAAGCCACATACCTTCTATGTATATATCAGAGAACAATTTAAAATATTGTATCAATGCATTCTATGGCACCTTTAATTTAAAAAAAATATATATATATTTAGTCATTTAGCAGATGCTTTTGTCCAAAGCGACTTACAAATGAGGGCAATAGAAGCAATCAAAACCAACAAAAGAGCAACAACATGCAAGAGCTATGACAAGCCTTGGTTAAATGTGCTTATTTTGGAAACAATGTCATAGGCATGTTTCTTTATGCAAAACACAATTCTCTATTTTCATTTTTGGAGTGAAATATGACTGACGTTCCAGAAGTTTCACCCATTTCATGTTTCATATATTAATCAGGATGACTGACCTGACTGGTCCCATTCCAGGCAGGAAATGACCTCAGTGTGACCAGAGTTGATGGAGTTCACATCCCAGGGGTGATCAGTGTCAATGATGTGTATCATATGACTCAGATCTGCAGCAGAAAAGCCATCATTTCATAACTGAATTATCCCGTTATTGATACAGTATCTGATCATAAAAAAAAAACAGTGATGTTCTACGTGGCAAATCTCTAATTCAGAACCAATTAAAAGTGTATGCTTTTCCTCATCATTCATTTATAACTCACCAACAGGTCTGATAATATTGGTAATAAAGGCATTGTCCAGACCTTTGTCATCCTCGTCATTCTTCAGGTCAGTGGTGAAGGCGATGAGGTTTCTACAGGACCAGGCGCACACCAGAGGGATGGACGGGCAGTGGTTGCTCTTGGGTCTCTTCTCCCACTCGCAAACATACGCGATCTCCATCATACAGTGAATTAAACTGAAGGTTATGAGCACTGGTACCTTTACTCGAGACCTTAAGTGTGAAGACGATCACTGTACAAGTTAGCAAACGCTTAGCATGCCTGATACTGGACAAGGACAGAGCAAAATGATGGAAATAACAGTTATACAACTACATGCGCCAGCTTTTAAAGTAGAAAAGAAAGAAATATGTTAAGGTAAAATTGCCCTGGCATTTCAACATCTATTTTATTTTTAATTATATTAGCTGCACTATGAAGCGGCACATCACTGAGCGTCTATGTTCGTCGCTTCTTTCCGCGTTTAGAGACTCGACTACGACTTGCCGCACCCTATTGGACTGGAGGACGCATATATATATATATATATATATATATATATATATATATATATATATATCCCACCTAACATTAAAGTTTTTAAATATACTTTTATATTGCAATAATTTCACATTCAATCTTCAAATTAATGTACAAACAACATATTTGTTTAATGGCATCTTTTTTTATGACTGAAGGCCAGTATCACTGATACCAATTAATACTGATTTCCCTATAAAAATCCCCCTAATATTTAACCATTGACTATAGCATTAAACATAACATTATAATGAAGAGCTATCAATTTTAACATTTATTGGACTTTAAAAATAACTTCTAATTTAAGTGAACTTAAAACAATCTTCACATAAACCCATTATAATAAATGTTATATAACCTGTGCCCCTCAGCAGAAATATACAGAAATTGAATAAAGTTATCAAACACTAAATTCTAAACTAAATACAGATAAATACTTACAACTATAAAGTTATTAATTTCCTCATTTTCTTCTTTTGTTGTTGATTAACAAACATCACAGAAGCTGAGTTATGTTGTTTTGGCTTCTATTTCTTTAAGAGCTGCCACTGCTGAACGTGACGCGGATCTGACACGAATCGTATTTCCTCTCAACTCTCTTTACCTTTTCTGACCCACTTCAGGTCTGAGTCTGACCCATTTCAGTCTCTTCTAATGAGCGGACGAGTTGAATCGGGTGTGTTAGATGAGGGAGACAGTGCTAGGATGCTCCAGGACAGTTTTGAAAACTATTTCAGAGACATGTTCTTAATGTAACTCATATATAACATATTACATGCATGCACAGTTTTAAGGCAGCTTTAATCGCCTTTTTGGTAACTTCATGCCTTAACTGACCACGACATTGCATGCACGTAGTTTATTTCGCGCTTTGATATGAATTGATACAGGCTACAGCGCGCGCCGGTTTCCGCGCTTGTTTGACTCGGCGCTTGCCGCTGAAGTGAACCTGGAGCGCGCGTCTGAAACGTCTCCGGATTGATCTGCTCGTAAAGACATTCTGTGACTGAATAAATGCACTTCTTGTCAAGAAAAAACAAACAGAAACAGCAATTGTGAGTGGGGTGGCCAACCCTAGGCTCCGCCCCTGTGTTAATGGCGTTAAATAATTTTAACCGCGTTAAACTGAAAAAATTAATTGCCTGCTTTAACGCGCTAATTTTGACACCACTAATATATATAACAAATTGTAGTCTGTTACTGATTACAGATTACAGATGAAAACTGTAGTTAGAAACGTAATCTAGGTTACTATTTTAGGCATGTATTCTGACTACTTTTTAGATTACTTTTTTATCAAACTTGTTTCAAACGCACCATTAAACGTAGCATATTGATTATGGGAATAACAGTTATAAAACTACACGCATACAGTATTTATTAACTTGCATGTTTATTTGTTTCATACATGGTCTAATTGCTTGAGATATGCTTTCCTCTTTCCTCTTGCAAATTTATTTACATAGCATTTGTGAATATAGTCAAAGCTAAATGGTATGACATGATTTTTATAAAGGATAATTTAAAAGAAGAATAAAAAGAAGTAGAGGTAATCAAGAAGTTATGATTAAATTACTGCTGTTGTGTGAATAATATGTAATTATGTAATCCATTAACAGTAACTATAATCTGATTATGAGCATTTGAAAATATAATATACTCTAATTACAAGTACTTAATTTTTGGAATCTGATTACATAATCCAGATTACATGTAATCAGTTACCAGAGCTGCTCTTAGTTTTGTCATAAAGATTGCAGCCTATATTTCGCCTGATCAACAATTGCCATCAGGGTGTTTCATAGACTAACTGTACATCTGTAAAGCATATCTGTACATTTGTAAATCTGTCTTTTGTGTATTTTCTATATTTTTATCACTGTATTTGATTGCACTATGTCTGTTTTTTTCTGCACTGGAAGCTCCTGTCTCCAAGACAAATAATAATAAATATATTTTTCTTATTGTCAAAACGTGTTTACATGTGCATTGCCTTTTGTTAATTTCCATTTATTCGTTTTATATTTAAATTAAGCTTTTATTTATGATCTTTTTATTTGTGTCATTCTTTCATACTTTTAAGGGTCTTTATTTTTTTTTCATGTAAAATATGCATATTCTGACCTGTGTCCTGTGGTCATCCCAACAGAACCGGGCGCTCTACAGGTTTAATGTTAGAAATGGTACTTCCACCGAGTGACATGTGCCGTAGCTGCTGTACTGACTAACCCTTCCACTCTTCAATAACGCGACGACCTACTTATTTCCTCTCAAACCAGAGTAAACATTTGGTACTTATATACAATGCGCTATTTTTAGTACTGAAATTAAATTAAATTCTATTCTATTTAAATTCTATAAATATATAACTGGGAGTCAATATTTTTTTTTTTTTTACAAATTATTAGAGTTCATCGTACATTTCAAATGTGGTAGAACCATTTAGATTTTTTTGCGTGGTCAAAAATCACATGACGCGATGTCATGTGACTAACCGCGGAAGCGTGACCAGAGTGGAAACGCTTCCCTCATTAAAAGCTTCTTTGCTGCTACTCCCAATTCCGCTCCAGAAAATGGTTGTGTAAACAGATGGTCTTTAAGACAGGTTGCAGTCTCTGCCATCGGATGGTTCTGGCGGGATATCATCAAATAGCTGAGGCCTTATTTAATCGAACATTGTCAGCGTTATAGGAGGTAGTGTTTATTTAAACGTAAAGCGAACATACGGGTTCCTCAGGGGAGCTCGGCTAACTTGTTAGCTTACGACTGTTAATTTAGCAGACGTGCTGTGTGATATTCCAGATTTCTTTCTTTTTATGTACTCCGTTACAACGTCTGAGCGATATTCTACTTCCAAACCCGAGTGAATATTATGCATTTAGCTGGTGTTTGTGGCAATAAATGCATGAGTTAGTAAGTTTAACTAGTTTGGTTGGAGTGACAGTGGATGCAGGAGGCCCGAGTCACATCTGCCGGACAGATTTAGTCTAAAACACATTTTAACAGCCTGAGATGCTCCTCTCGTCTCACGGTATATAAACTACACGATTAGCAGTTGTGTCAAAGGATCTAAAGCTTTAGAAGTTTGCTAGCTCGCTAGGCTAGGTTATGACATGGTAACGTTAGTTGTGGAAAAAGCATTGCCCACAACATCCGTACAAAATTCAGCATCTGTCGGGGCGTTTTTTGTGGTGATTATCTGAAGGTCAGTCCAGTTTTGGAGAAACAGGATCATCAACGGCGTGTGCTGATGTTGTGTGACTGGCCTGCTCATCTGGATCTGCGCACATTGCTGTCTGCTTGACCTCTGCTGGTCTTTCTCCTTATCAAGTTACTGAACAACGACCACCATGTCTGACAACCAAGGCAATGTGAACAACAACGTCCCACTGAACAATAACGGTGGGCCGAACCGGATCCGGAACCCAGCGATGAACCAGAACCCACTGATCAACGTGCGAGACAGACTCTTCCACGCCTTGTTCTTTAAGATGGCAGTCACATACGCCAGACTCTTCCCACCGTCCTTCAGACGAATATTCGAGTTCCTCGTCTTGTTAAAGGTGAACTTTGACATTTTTATAATGTATATTGTGTGTATATATAAACTATAGTAATACTTCCCAGAAGCCCTACTCATGCTCAGTTTTGAACACTTATCTGCCCTCACCTGTTAGCATGCAGAATGCCATGCTCACTAAACATCAGGATTGATGCTGGTGGTTGTCAGCATCATTTATATGCCAACTAACCCATGGCTTTAGGTCTTACCTGCCAGCTATATCCTATTTGCAACTTTTGCTTAAGTCAAAATAAGTAGAGTGTCCAGTTTCATTAACAAATATGGCATAAAAATTAATGCACTAAAATTAACTAATTATTGCATTTTTTTTCTGAAATTAAACGCAATTAATCTCACCTAACATTAACGTTTTTAAAGGGGTGGTTGATTGCGATTTCACTTTTTTTAACTTTAGTTGGTGTTAGGGATGTCAATTTTCAATAATTTCCATAATCGATTGTCGTTTAAATTAACGATCAATTAATCGATTAATCGTTAACCATAACTACTGCAAAATGCGTCTATTGCAGTGGCATATAGTCACCGGCATGACAGGATGTGCAAATGCCACTCAAAACACCAGCTTCCTCACCCGAATGAAAAGGGTTTTTAGTCTAAATAAAAGGCTAGTGGCAGGATGGTAAAATGAATGGATGTGATTATGATCATTTGATAAAAGGAAGAGAGCGCGCTGTAGTTATGCACGGGGTCATTATTGTGTGCTGTTTCATATCCTGTCACGGAGACCGCTGAATGCGCCTTTTTAAATGGTTTCATGGTGCTCGTTTTTTTTTATTTTTAAAACATCATAGCAATGTTTGCAATTGACATTATCCGGATTTAAAATAAAATGATCCCAAACGCAAGTTAGGGTGACAGTCCCGATATTGGGAGCTTAGTCCCGCATCCCGCAAGATGTAAGCTGCGTCCCGCATTTCAATCATGTATTCTGTACTTTTTTTTTTTCATCCCAGAAATTGAAATACCAAAATAAGAAATACATTAACACTGTGACTGGCATTTAAAAATCCATTTGCGCAGCCGTCATGTTCTAGCTGTGAAAATAACCAACCGACGCAGTGGTAGAGAGGGTTTTTTCCGCTGATGACGACTGCGTGGACGGCGAGCTCATCAAGTGCTCCTTGCAAAGCTTGCACCTTTCAGACACGACTTTCTTCTCATTTTAATAGTTCGTTTCAGGCGGTTTCTATGGCGTTATTTTGATGACAAGTGTCCAGAGCGCATTATTGTAATGCGAGAGCGCAGTATCTCTGCTCGCAGGATTCTCTTCACTCTCACACAAAACAGATGCGCTCTCTCTCTCTCTCTCTCGATCAGACATTAGGCCTACGTGTGTGTGCTCAAACCTTATACTCTCTCCTGGATTAAATGCTACCAGAAGCGCGACCTCGTGTGTGGGCAATGGGCATCAACCGGCAGAAACATAAATCGGCGCACAAGACAACAGATGTAATGTAAATCAGTATTTAAATTGCATAACAGTAGTAAATGTATCGGTCTCACACGTGTCCCGCATTGTCCCGCAAAATCATATCTACTGTCCCGCACCAGATCTATTGCCAGGTGGTCACCCTAACGCAAGTACGGCGCGTGGGGCTGTGACGCGCGGTCAGTGATCCGCTCCCAGAACCACCGGCGCTGCTACAAACACACTGTTACCCATTTGAAACATTTTAATGTGAGTATTATGAAACAAGTGAGGTACAAAGCTTTGTTAATAAGAGAAATAATTGGTTAGCAGGCAAATGTTACATCGCGACCATGCTTTTTGATTCATGCCGAGCGCATACATTTAAATCAAGTCATATGCGGCTTTGTGTTCTGTTTTTCCGGATGGTCACGAATTTAATATTATTTATTGTTTCTTTTCCCAAATCCTCACTGTCTCACCTTCTAGATTCGCAGGTTTATTTTATTGTTGTTCACTTTTAATCACTGTTTTCGCATCACTTACTGTGGTAAACGTGGGGGGAAATGAAAGATTTCGTGGCCATGAATTGAGAATTCGTTATGACTTAAATTGTTCCCGCATTTAAGTTAAATCATGGGTTTTCTAGGGAACAAATTAATGAAACATGGACAGCTGCCACAAATTAATATGTCGTAGGAACAAATTAAAGTTGTATGAATGAATAGACTGTCCTGCTCGCGTGTGCAGCCCTGTCAAAGCGAAGTGCCCGATATGCAACAATTATCTAGGGAAATTATAACTGAACATGACTTATTACTACATTTCAATACAAAATAACTTTGTACTGTATCTGTTTTAATGTACTTTTAAAGTTTGGATCATATTAAAAGCGTAGTTTGTACATTAGTAAATTATTTTCGTGTAAGATCCAGCCCCTTCACCGTCACTCACAGCCGTTTGCACGTGTTTTGCGCACGAGCCGCACGCACCCCAAAATGAAACTGCTTAATCGACCATCGATAACTTTTATCGATTACATCTCTTATCGACAATTAATCGATCGTCGATTAATCGTTGACATCCCTAGTTGGTGTGTAATGTTGCTGTTTGAGCATAAACAATATCTGCAAAGTTGCGGCATTGAAAGTTCAATGCAAACGGAGATATTGTCTTTTAAAATTCTGTCAGTTTAATGCCTACAAAAACGAGCTACTTTCCGGGTCCGTTACATCCAGTGTTGCCAACTTTTTTCAATGGAAAGTAGCTAAAGCCAGCAGTGTTGCCAGATCGGGTTGACGATTTCCAGCCCAAAAGCTCACAAAAACCAGCCCAAAATTTTAACTGCCAAAATGATGAGAGAATTTAATTGCCATGTCAATCAAGGTTGATAAGGACCATTTTTATCTTCTTAAAATAAAATAATGATGACAAAATAAAATAAAGATAAATCAATTTCACAGGAACATGGAGGGCAAATGCGTTAAAAGCGGCAATCAAGAAATTAACTGATGACTTTAACCCTGAAAAAATGCATCATTTTCAATGTCTACAGTAAGAATAAGCTAATTTTTGTGCAAAAAGTGCACAATAACGTGATCAGAAAGCAATGTAAATTAGCTGGCATTTACTCTCGTTCATGCACACTCCCCCGACAGCCAAAAAAATATTCATTGATACATACTGTATGATAATCTGACAGCAAAAATAAAATAATAATAATAACAATTAGCAACAATAATGCGCTTACCTTTGTCTTGTGCTTTGTCTTCAGACAGAACTACAGCACGTATTTCACGAAGTACACATTTTAGAACATAATGCAGAAGTGTGCAGTCAAAACTGTTCAAGTCCAGCAGCTGCATGTCAATGCCAAGTATACCAAAGTAGAGTCTGGACGGTTTAAAAGATGTTCTGATGCAGAACAGCATCGCCATATTCAGTTTTGATTTTTAATAAATCATTCAACTGTTCTCTCATTTCAGTTACAGTTATATTTAGAAATCTTCTTTTCATCTCTCATCACGTGTAATCCACGTTGTGAGATTTGAGTCACTAGACTCTTTCTCGTGTAATTTATATTTAGGCCACTTTGCCATCGCAATCACTTAAAATGAATGAATGAATGAATATATAGCTGCACATTTAAATCTTGCCCTTTATAGCGCCAAAACCCCGTCACTCACGAGTCATCACATCTCACCAACATAAAAGATGGTAAATTCACTGACAGGTCTCGGTTAAACTGAACCAATAAGGGTTGCGTTAAGGAAAAATGAGTTGATGACTGCACTACACATTATTTTACTGTGATACTTTGAGCTCGAACATATTAAAATAACACGACTAAAGATAAATGCGAAGAAAAAAGCAGCTGATTGGGTGGCTTTTAATTTTTTAAAAGCAGCCCAAATTTTGTCTACCCGCCCAATGCGTTATTCTCCGGTCCAAACGGATCAAAAGAAGCCCAATTGGGCGGCAACCCGCCCAATCTGGCAACACTGAAAGCCAGTTTGAAAAGTCGCTAAATGTCGCCAGATGACGTCATACGCTAATTAGCATGACGTCATCGCGTCGTATTGCCTTTTACATTTGTTTGCCTCTGTGCTCACATACTGTATTTTAATCCAGCCAAATTCTCAAACTCTTTTCATTTATATAATTTATTGTTTCTGTTGTCAGTCAATAGGATAAATATGAAAGTGACTGAAATGTGGCCCTTTAAGACTACATAACCAGCTCTCCCTTCCAAGATGTTAATCTGCAAAAAAAATCCTGATTTATAATCGAGCCGTCGTCTGATGAAATCAAATATACATAACATAAGCAAAGACAAAAACAATTCCTGTGCCGTGTTTTCGGCTATATTTGCATGTAAAATTAGAGAAGCAACATCATCTATTTTAACTGAAAGTGCTGCTCCTCTCTGCCGCTCACTGAACAGAGCAGAGAGAGAGAGAGAGCGAGCAAGAGAGAGCGGGGGAGGTGTGTGCGCGCTGTGAAAGCAAGATCTCGCTCTCGTGCGGTAGTACCAGCGAGAGACTCTGTCAAAGAGACTCGCAAGGTTTGTCCAAGAAGTCGCTAGATTTGTCGCTAGACGCTTTTTTGGAAAAAAGTCGCTAGGGGGGGGTCTGAAAAGTTGACACCACTGGTTACATCACAAACCCAGATAAACCCCGCCCCCGGGAATATGTAACGAAGGGGGCGAGGCCATGCGGAAGAGAAAACTAGGGATGCATGAAAAAAATCTATTCATATATGAATCGCGATTCTGTCTTGTAACGATTCTAATGGATTCACAAGTTTGAAAATGTCTTCTAACGATTCTAATGGATTCACAAGTTTCAAAATCAATGTTCAAAAGCAGTGGTTCTTAATCATGTTCCTCGTCTCTCTCTACACAAACATATGTTTAGCATCTTTTTTATGACTGAAAAACAAATACTGATGTCTCTATGAAATTGACCATTGATTATAGCCATTCAACATTACAGTATAAATGAGCTATCGATTTTAACATTTATTAGACCTTAAAAAATAACAACTTTTAATTTAACTTAAATCTTCACATAAACCCATATAATAAATGTCTTATTTAGCTACCTGTGCCCTTCAGTAAGTAGGAAATATACAGAAATTGAATGAAGTTATCAGACACTAAATTCTAAATTAAATATAGATGAATCCTTAAAGCTATAAAAGTTAATGATTTTGTTTTTTTGTTTCTTTTGTTCTTTGATTAACAAACATCACAGCAGCTGGTTATTTGGCTCTTATTTCTTTAAGAGCTGCCGCTGCTGAACGTGACATATCTGACACGCGTCATGATTTCTCACAACCTTTTATAATATATAATTGCGCTTTAATATAAAAAGATGCAGCACACCGGCGCATTTGTATGTGCAATTGAAGAGCACGTTACAAGCACATGTAAGGCTGCATTTTATTTAATCAAAACACAGTAAAACAGTAATATTGTACAATACTATTGCATTTTAAAATAACTGTTTTCTCAGTTAATTTCTTAAAACAATTACTGGCCCAAACTTTTGAACAGTAGTGTAAATAAATATATAAGGCAAGGCAAGTTTATTTATATAGCACATTTCATGCACAGTTATAATTCAAAGTGCTTTACAGAAAGAAGATTTAAAAAAATAGTAATCACAAAGAAAAAAGCATAAAAATAAAATTTAAATAATTATAATAAAATAAATATACATATGTAATATAAATAGCATGTAAAATATTCACAAATTATTTTAGGTTCACAAAATATTTAATATCTATTGACAAGGCTGTCCTCAGACTTTGGAACTGACACAAAACACAGCAAAAAGGTTAGTTGGTCAAACGTTACGTTATCAGCCAGAGTGAAAAACAGACAGATATAGGCTGATTAATCAGCCTGGACTGTAGAGCAGCATATAAATCCAGACCTCTAACTGATCATGTTGAAAACACCCTAGTAAACTGCAGTAGCCTGTCTTTATTACTCAGTCATACTGAAACAGTTGCACACAGGAATGATGGTATTTGATTGTCGTTGACATGTGAATCTGCTTCAGAATTACCTGTTAAGTTAGTGAGGCACCAGTCTTAGCATCTCTCAGCTAACCACAAAAATATTGCTGCAGTTTATTATCTTACTAAATTATAAAGCTGCAAAACAATTACATAAGTTTTGGGATTTATTTATTTGGATAAGTTGAAGATGTAACATTGTCCAACCAGTGTTATTTTTCATTTAAATTTTATAATTTTTGATTTCAGCTTTAGTTTTATTTATTTTAGTTTATTTATCAAGTTAAACTAAATGAAAATGAGAAATGTTTGTCTTGGCAACTAACTCAATATTTTTTATGTTTTGTTTTAAGTTACCTATTTTTATTTTGTTTAATGTTTTAGTTAACTATAATAACCCTATATCCAACAAAAGTGTTGTTTATGTGTATTATTTATTTTATTTTACAAAAAAATCTATTATTTTTGATAAATGTTTCCCTATTATGCCTTTTCGAATATTACCTTTCATGCAGTGTGTCATGTAGCAGTATGTGAACATAAACTTTCTGCAAAGTTGTGAAGCCGACAGTGCACGATAAATAAAGTTATTGTCTATTAAAAAAAAAAGAGTCGGCTCGCAATCGCCTAAACGAGTCATCAGGAATTCGAATCTTATTCTGTTACATATCAGCCTAGAAAATCGCAACTTTTCGTTTTCCGTCAGTCTTAGTACACGATGTAACTACAGAAGAGTCAAGCTTTAAATAGGAAAATTATCGAAACTCTTTGGTCATTTTTGATCGTGATGCTAATGGTCTAATCTGATTCAATGATCTATGCTAAGCTAAGCTAAAAGTGCTAACGTCAGACCCGGAGATCGGCTGAATGGATTCAAAAACGGTAAAACTCAACTGTTTAACTCTAGGGGAGGTGTAAAATGAGCCTATTTCCAAAAAAAGTGGAGTGTTCCTTTAAGTTTCAGAATTTTGTCTTATGAATATAAAAGGAGGGATTTTCATGCCATTGTTGTTATGGGAGTGCATTGTTTAATGCTTAATTGTTGCCTATTCTTTAGTTTTTGTGCACCTTTTTTATTCACTTTAATTTGATGTCATTTGATTGACAGGCATTGTTTATGCTCTTCATCCTGGCCTACATCCACATTGCCTTCTCACGCTCTCCAATCAACTGCCTGGAGCATGTGCGGGATAAATGGCCCCGCGATGGCATCCTGCGTGTGGAGATCCAGCGCAACTCCAGCCGTGCGCCCATCTTTCTGCAGTTCTCTGAGACGGAGGGAATCCAGGGCCTCGTGAAAGAACCAGAGGACGGAAGTGAAACCAGAGAGACAATGGTGCCCACAGACACTGAAGAGGAGGAAGAGATGACCATGGAGATGTTTGACAACAGCACAGTACGGGTGAGTTTATTACACAGTAGGGCTGCATGATAAATCGCATGCGATCATGCGCATCTCGTCAGTAAAGCCGGTTCTGTGATTAGTTATGAACGTGATATTGCGTAGCTTGTTAGTGATCTACAGCTCTGTGTATCAAATGCTGCTCCATCTGAAAGCACGTGAAGGAGATTTACGACTAATCACAGAACCGGCTTTACTAACGAGATGCGCATGATCATCGCATGCGATTTATCGTGCAGCCGTATTACACAGCAACAGGAAAACAAGGATAGGGAGCCATCCATACTTCATTTAAAAATTGCTAATTGTTATTTAATTACTCGGTCTCCTGTTGTCCCAAACACACATGCTGTTAACATGTCAAATCAATATTAATTTCTTACATTTGTTATTGTTAATAATATTTCCCTTTTTTTATTATTATTCTTATTATCATCACTATCTAAAATTATTTATATATTATATATGATCAGTAAATAATGATATAATATTTATTCATTGTGAATTATTCCACTAAAATGATCGTTCTGACAGACTGTGCCCTTTGTCTCTCTCTCTCACGTGCAGTTTGAGCTCGACATCGAGCCACGTCTGAATCCGTCGATGAGTGGCGGTATTCCTGGCTCCAGCCTGAACGAATCCCAGGATCTGTCCTTCAGCCAGGCCCCCTCTAAAGGTATGCAGCCGCTGAGGGAGACTGTCTCCGAGATTGAGATGCTAACTCGAGCAGGTAAACATCTCAAATACGCCCCACTCCGTAGCCATCTGGTTCTCTCCTCCTCCTCCTCTTCCTCCTGTGTGAATTCACTCCCTCTCCTCCCTCCATCCAGTGCCACCCTTCTTACTTCCCCTGCTCAGATTTCCTTTCTGTTCCCACATTCTTTTATTACCTTACCCTTCCCAGAGGCCACGTGTGCTGCGTCACATGACTTCAGAAACGATCACAATGGCCTGTTGTAAGATAAGATGTCTGAGGGTCCCATATACTGTAATTTGTTAGTTTAAATACAAATTCAGTTTCCAAATCTCACATCTGGATGCAAAGGAGTTATTTACGATCTCGGGGTGGCAGTCCCCCAAATTAAAGCTTGAAACCCAGAAGCAATGATCTTTTAAAAGGACATATAATAAACACTTTATTTTGCATATTAAATCAAAAGAAAAATCAATGACAACATAGAGATGTGTTTTTTTATATTAATACAGAAAAACTAGTACCATTGTTGTGAAATAACAGCTTTTTAGAAAAATAGTAGAATTTCTAAATTCAATGAAAAGTTGTCAACATTTATCAGTGTTTGTGTGTGTTTGTGTGTAGTGTGGCCCCAAGAAGAATATATTGTTGAATATTCTTTGGAATATGGTTTCCTACGCCTGTCCCAGTCCACACGGCAGCGACTCAACATCCCTGTTATGGTGGTGACCCTGGGTGAGTACATCTCACTCTCTAGGATATCAACAGAAAATCTGGCAAAACCCACAAAAGAGTAGAATGTTCTATTATTACACTGTTATATTGTAATATTATTGGAAATAATTACCCCAAAATTAAAACTGTCAGTGTTTACCGATCTTCATGCTATTTCAATCACCTATAACTTTATATAACCTATGCCTTTGTATAATAAACAGACTAAAATTGAAGTTGTATGGTCTTTTTTTTTTTTTAATGCTCCTGGTCCTCATTCGCTAATAGAATTTAAAAGTTACAGTAAGTCACCTTTTGTGTTGCATAGAGGAAAGTGTGATGAATCGTGATCACGGTTTCTGCTTCTCTCAATTTATTAAGCATAATAATTTGCGATATTCGCCCACTGGTAAATTATCCTGAAAACATTTAATTTTAATTTGGCAGTAGTGTTACACAGCAAGTCTCCACAAGTAGGGATGCACCGACTGTTCAGCAACCGAAATTGAATAAGTGAAAAGACCGAATAATATGTACCAAACAATAACGTGACGTGATCAAATAGATTCATGCACTAATGCAGCAAACACATCTAGGGATGGGTACCGAAACTCGGTACTAAATCGGTCTCGGGGCTAAATTATGAAAGACCGGAGTATCGATAAGCTCTGACGTTATCGGTTCTGCTGTCGGTACTGGAGAAATTATGAAAACACACATTTATTGTTGCTACATATACACATTATCTTGCAAATTCTCTCTCACCAGAGTTGCCAGCTGTTTTATATGCAATAATATTCAAACATTTGTCTATGATGCATTTTTGCTATTCGCAATTCAGAAGCGAGATCGCGCTCACGCAGAGGAGCTTCAGCACGCGCAACATGAAAGCCCTGATTAATTATGATAGAATAGAGAACTAACTATTAAAACATAGGCACTTTATGCCTGTGGCTGTTATATTAAGCTAAGTTTATTTATTTATTTTTGATTTTGGCTTCTAAGGATTATAGCCGCGTTTCTTCTTGCACAACTTCCATCCCTTCACAGCGGCGCGCATTCGTTCCTCCCTAACCAACACTTAACGTCTGAATCAGCTCAATCGGTGATTGTTGTAAGATGCCGTCTTTACTGTTGCTAAATTGCGGGACATGTTTGATAATAAAACGTTGAAAGCACAATCCGCACAAGAGACGCTGCTCCCCAGGCTGAAATGTGTGTGTGTGTGTGTGTGTGCGTGTGTGTGTGTGCGTGCGCGCGCGCGTGAGTGAGTGCCTGCGCAGCGCGCTCCAAAACGGACAGACTTCACTTTGAGCTTCGGGCGCGTCCAAACGATCAAATACACACAAAAATATGTCACAATGGCCAGCTACGAGAGTATTCACTTAAACAGTTTGTCTTAAGTGGACCAGAACTGTTCGGAGAAAATCCGATATTGCGTGTCAATATATTGCCTTAAAGTGACAGACTGACGCTTCAATGCTAATCAAAGAAAAAAATGCAAAGAGAAAATCCACCACAGCTCTTAATCTGAATAACGTTATAGCTTTAATAATCATTAATCTATCAATACATACAGTGAAAACTATGTAGTGTGCATTTACATTTGATTACTTTTAGATTTCTTTTGCAGGCTATTACTTGCCTGAACAGTAATGTTAGTAGACCTTCATGGAAAAATTAAAGCACTGTTTATTTCATTTAATTTGTATATTTGTTTTATTGAATTTGTCAGTTTGTTTTTACTTTGTTTCTTTGTTCATATTCTTACTGTATCTTATCTTATGTATATAAAACACTAAAAATGCATGCACACTGGTGCATTTACAAATTGATGTTTTATATTAATTTAATTAAATATTTATTTTACATTTCAGAATATAAAGTAATGTTAATTCAGCTCCTAATTTGTCATATATATATATATATATACATAAAGTATAACAAAAAGTACCGATAAGAATACCGTTAAAGTACCGGACCGATAAGCGGTATCGATAAGAGTAGTAATACCGTTAAAACCTTAACGATACCCATCCCTAAACACATCTGTAGTGTGAAAGTATTTAAACTGTCGGAGAAAGATGCAAAAATCATTACAAGCACGAAGCACCGACAGCGAGAGACTGTTTAGCGCTGCATCTCATGTATCTCATGCATCTTCCCAAATTCGTAATGAGAATCATTTAAATATCTGCATGCTGTTGTCAGCGAAAAGAAGCACAGATCTTCCTGCGGGTTTCTGCCCAAATAAAATCTGAGAAAAAGCAACAACTCCATCAACATTCATAAATGTTAGTATTGTAATTTTACTGTTGTTCTGTAAAATAAAATTAAAAAAAGACAATAATAATGATAATAATAACAGCTCTATACATTTATTATAACATTCACACATAGTGTTCAAATTGGGATCTGTAATATATTCTAATGTTTTAAAAGAAGTCTCTTCTGCTCAGAAAGGCTGCATTTATTTGTACAGTAAAAAAATACATGCCTGATTCAAGAAGGGGTCTCAAAAATGGCCAAAATATTATTTTAGTAGCTTATTAATTTTAAGTTAAATTGTGCTTTGTTGGTATAATGTCTGATAGAATGTTAAAAAAAATGTTCGGTGTTAAGTAAATATTTTTTCAATTGTTGTTTTGTAATTTATTTTTTTTACTTAAAGCAGGACAAAACAGTAAAAAGCACATTTTGGCTATTTAATTTATGCAATGGTGAAAAAAATGGCAAAAAATAGGCCTACATGGGGAAAAGAAAATTAAAAACTGTGTTCGGTATTTGACCTTTGGCCCAGTGTTTCATTTTTTTTCAGCTTTGGACAAGAATTTTCATTTCGGTGCATCCCTATCCACAAGCATTCATGTTTGGGGTTGCCAGATATCAAACATTTAAATCCCCCAATAAGAGTTTTTCTCTTAAATGGATACATTTAATATATATGTAAGTTTGGAGTTTAGTGATCTCTATTGATATATTGCGCTCAAATTGAAGTGTAATACAGCCTAGGGGTCGACCGATTATCGGCCTGGCCGATTATCGCCGTCGATATTAAGCATTTTCATGATAATCGGTATCGGCCATTTTCAAAATCGATGTGCCGATAAAATAATTTAATTTTGAAACGCGCTATTTGGCTCTGACGCAGCCTGTCGGAACTCACCACTCTGTGGGCTAGAGCAGTCTCCGCCCACCGCGCATCTGATTTGTTGGGAGTCACGAATCCGACCAATCAGCGTGGGAGACTAAAGGCACTCTCACACCGAAAGCGCTTGCTAACTGGAGCTGCTTGTTTCAGTGATCACGCATCAGTTGTCTCTCAAAGGCAGCAGCAGACGTTGCTCAAGTTGCAATAAATCACAATCCACTACACTGAAGTTGCAAAACACCTCAATATTATCTACTTATGGTTTCCGCGATGGGGGAAACCCGGACGGAATCGCGGAATCCAGTCATATAAATGGAATTTACTGTATAACGCGGAGTCACAGAATTTGTCAAAGTTTGGATGAATTAATCAAAAGTAGGTCAGTACACTTAAATCGACTCGCGCTATGGACTAGTATCTGTAAACATTAAGCTGCAAAAAGACTATTTAAATATGAATTCTGCATGCTCTGCGTGTCTCTGTATATGTGAATGGCACAGACGCGCGGTTTTTACTACACACACACACACACACACACACACACACACACAGAGAAGTGCGCGACTGCTCGCAGTGTTTTCAGCATCTGCCGTCACTAAATGAGGACATAAATACATGAACAACATCCCCAGAACTGCTCTGAGAGTCACTTCATGAGCATTTGACCGTTTCATTTGAGTAAAACGATCGTCATATCATACACAGGCTACAGAAACTTAAGAGGTCCTCATGGCAACCAGTCAAAATAAAAGTTCGATTTATCTACAAATACTACTACAACAATTATTACAACTTTGTTTAAAAGAATAATCACACAATACGCTATTTCTTCCATGTTTTAATTTTAATAGTAAACCCATTTGTTTGCCAAAAATAGAGTTTAACTCTCATTTGATTAAAAGATAAATGAAATTAATGTGTTATGCCTTCATTTGCACTGCACTGTAAATTAAAACTAATAGAAATTACTGTCACATAGGCCAAGACTAAGATACTGTCACATAGGCCAAGATTAAGATACTGTCACATAGGCCAAGATTAAGATATAGGCTATTGAACCAAGTGTGCCTATAATAGGCTATTAGTGTTATAGTTTCATTAAAATAGTTGCGGTCTTCTTAACTTCTACAATGGAGCTATGAAGACAATTAAATTATTTACACTTATTATATACATTGTGCCTTTTAAGTTAATCAATTGATGTGCATTAGATGATGAATTGAATAGTCACCTCTTGTAGGTTATGATTTAATCATCAGAAAATAATTAATGAAGAATTATGAGAGGTTATGCTATTACACATTCCCAACATGTAAATTATTGAAGCCAAATACTTACATTTCCCCAAGCTGTTTAGCTGTAGTACAGTATTCATAGGCTTAATCATGAAGCATACAGTGGCCTATGGCTGCACAATATATTGCATGCGATAGTCATGTGCATCTCGTCAGTAAAGCCGGTTCTGTGATTAGCAGTAAATCTCCATCACCTGCTTTCAGATGGAGCGGCATTTAATACACAGAGCTGTAGTTCACTGACAAGCTACGCAACATCACGTTCATTATCGAAGGCGATTCATCTGTGATTATGAGCACGAATTGCGTAGCTTGTCAGTGAACTACGGCTCTGTGTATTAAATGCCGCTCCATCTACTGGGTTGGAAAGCATGTGATGGAGATTTAATACTAATCACAGAACCGGCTTTACTGAAGAGATGTGCATGACAATCGCATGCAATATATCATGCAGCCCTACAGTGGCCCCACTTTTAACTCTCTCTTTATATTACCCGTATTGTAGATGGATGCATGGAGGAAGACAAGATTAAGAAGTGCAACCAACACCAGGGAAGGCAGTTTTTGTCAGAGCCCTTGTTATTCTAAACTTTGACATTAATTGTCATTTTTTACACCAGACATATATCGGTTCAAAATATCGGTTATCGGTCTAGTTGGTCTGTAATAATCGGTATCGGCATCGGCCCTGAAAAAGGCATATCGGTCGACCCCTAATACAGCCAGCCTGTTTTCTTTCACACGGTCGTTTGCTGCGACTAAATCTGGGAGCAAACCAGTTTGAGCAAACAGAGTTGACATTCTCTTGATTTGTGCTAATGTGAAAGTGCTGTAATTCTCATAAAATGCAAATATAATAATAAATGAATTTACAATTATTTTGGAGGTCTATAAGAAGGTCATAAAGATTTTGAATGACATGAGAGCTCTTCCTACAAGGCCAATAGACGTCATACGACTTTTTTTTTTTTTTTTTTTTTTTTTTGTTATATAAAGGGAAACATAAAGTTGTACTTAATCTCTCTCCATCTGTCTGCAGACCCCATGAAGGATCAGTGCTTTGGAGATGGTTTCAGTCGCTTCCTCTTGGATGAATGCCTGGGCTATGATGATATCCTGATGTCCAGTGTGAAGGCTTTAGCAGAGAACGAGGAAAACAAAGGTAAATTAGATGTCCCCACTTAAGAACGCTGATTCCTTGGTGATGCCGTAACTATGAAGTGAGTGTGATTTGTTTTTTTAGGGTTTCTGAGGAACGTGGTTTCTGGAGAACACTACCGTTTTGTCAGTATGTGGATGGCTCGTACCTCCTACCTAGCAGCCTTTGTAATCATGGTTATCTTTGTAAGTACTTTCTCTACTGTAGCAGCCCTTACACAGCAGTTGCTTGTTAGTGATTGGATTATATGTGATGTCATCACATTAGTTCAATTTGAGCATTTAGGTAATTAGTTTACCCAGAAATGTAAATTAATATATTCCCATGACTTTTATAAATGGAACACATGGTAAAAATTGTACGGCGTTCTAATTACAACGAATGGTGACTAGAGCTTTCAAGCTTGGAATTTTTTTTTTAAATCAGCTGAAATTATTATAAAGTGGCCTATGCACTAAATTCTGAATCTTCTAAGCCATATGATAGATTTTGGTAAGCAACATACTGAAATTAAAGTCATCAATTACTAATAATCTTCCCCTTCAGTGAAGTATTAACAGCTGTGACCAAAGGTCAAGGAGTTGAATTTGGAAAAAAAAGCTCTGATTTTGTAAACGTCATTCAGATTGTTTTGGCGAGCTGGATGAACTGATTCACTGAAAAGATATGACTTAAAAGAATGATCCATTTGCAAACTTGCAGTAAATAATGATTTCAACTTTGGTCTGTTTTTTGTAACTTGTTATCATTCATTTACATCATATTAAGAAGTGACCAGAATATTCTTCAGGAATTGACCTTTTGGGTTTCATTAAAGAAACAAACTCATACAAGTGAGGAAATTATGAGAGAACTATAATATTTAAACTATTCCTTGCTGAATCAAATGGAAACTAAGAGTCACTTTTTATTTTCTCTCTCAGACTCTATCTGTGTCCATGCTGCTGCGGTACTCGCACCACCAGATCTTTGTTTTTATAGGTATGTTCCCATCAGCCTCTTTGGTCTTCATCAGTGAAAAACCATTTATCATGTTCCATGATCAAGTCTGTAATGCAGTCTAAAGCTATTATTTTTAACAAGACTATCTCTCTGCTGTTTGGTTTTTCTCAGTGGACCTTCTCCAGATGTTGGAGATGAATATGACCATTGCCTTCCCTGCCGCCCCTCTCCTCACTGTCATCCTGGCTCTTGTGGGTAGGTACAGGTCACTGCTGGGGTTTGGAGAGATGTTCTCATATTCATGTGCGTCTCCCATCAACTCCATGCCTGATCTTTTATTTTGTTGACTTCATCACAAAAATGTCGTATTAAAATATTTGATGAAAGTCGTTTGACTGCAGATATACCCTCTTTTTGATCCTGACTGCAGGGATGGAGGCCATCATGTCTGAGTTTTTCAATGACACAACCACTGCCTTCTACATCATCCTCATTGTTTGGTTAGCAGACCAATACGATGCCATCTGCTGCCACACCAATACAAGCAAGCGCCACTGGCTCAGGTATGTTTTCAGGTAACAGGTAAATGCCAATGGCTCAGATGTCTTACTAGACTCCTACTGCTGTTTTACATTAGTATTTACATTTATGCATTTATTATTTTAAAAAAATCTTTTTCCAGTAGTCATCATTCAGCTTAGCAACACTTCATCACCTTCTACTGAAATCAATTTTGAGTTCTCAGGAGTGATATTTGTGTGGCGTCACTCAATGGCTACGTTTACATGCAACCAAATAATCTGTTAGGAATCAGATTGACTGCTTAATCAGACTGAAAAGCCTTCATGTAAACACCTTAATCGATCCGATTGAGCTCAATCTGAATAAAATTTCAATCGGATTGAAAGGGGTGCTTTATTCCTTTTCTAATACGATCGAGAGTGCATGTAAACACTTGATCGAATTGAAAACTGAAACTGAAAGGACTGCGCATTTGCATTGGCGTAGAAATAGTGTAATGACATATGATGCGTGGAACGAGCTCCTCTTCCTGTTGTATAAATTAGTGTCCTGTCATTATAAAACTTTCCTTTTGCTCAGTGTCTATAAAGTGGAGCAGGACAACGTCCCACCAGTCCTTGTTTTGGATTCTCATCCACAGACGACTGTTTTGGGCACGATGACGGAAATGACGGGCGTTTTTACTGCGTGATAAATATAAGCAGTGCAGCATGGCTCAGCGGTTTATGTAATATTTATCCAGAAATACATAAATATGAATTCTTCTGTTTAAAACAAATAAAGAGAGTGTAGGAGAATGTGTGCAATGAGTGGGAAACTCTCTACATTTGTGTAGTGTGCGCATGTTAAAAAATCAATGCTGATTTGAAGCTTGTGACATAAATACACACATCGACCTAATCACTTTATTTAGCGTACATGTAAACACTACATTCAGATTCATCAATCGGAATGAATTCAGATTGAAACAAAAGTTGTGCAGGTAAACAGCCAAAGCGAGCTCCTTATGTAGGGAATGGACAGAAAGGCAGCTCACTAAATGCATCTAAGAGATCTCTTGTGCTGTTTTTCAGATTCTTTTATCTGTATCACTTTGCCTTCTATGCGTATCATTACCGATTTAACGGCCAGTACAGCAGTCTTGCTCTGGTCACTTCCTGGCTCTTCATTCAGGTATCTTATTTCAGCCCTTTTTCAGTGTAGCCAATTGCATAGAATTGTCTGTAGCTCATAAGATTTTTCGTTTTTGTCTTGCACAGCATTCAATGATCTATTTTTTCCACCACTACGAACTTCCGGCCATCCTGCAGCAGATCCGGATCCAGGAGATGCTGCTTCAAAATCAGCAGGTGGGTCAAGGAAACCAGACTGCATTGCAGGACAATCTCAACAACAACACTAGCAGTGCTGCACCCGCCGGCCAGGCTAACGCAGCCGCTAATGCGAACACTAACGGCCAGGACCGGCAAGCCTCTCGGGACCAACCTCAACTGGAAACTCACAACGGCTTGGTGGTAAATACCGGTCTGCCCAGCGAACCATCGAACTCCGACCTCGACTGGATAGCCGAGATCGCCATTGGCCCGGACGTCCTCTCAGTTCCACACTTGGGCGACTCTCTTTTGGAGCTGGGAAGGATCCAGGAACCGGCGTCGTTGGGTGCAGGGGTAACAGAGCTGTGTGCTTCGAGCACTACAGGAGAGAACCAAGTCGGAAACATTAGCGCAGCCAGTGCTCCTCTGGCACGGGGTTGCGCTCAGGGTCTGGGTCCCCCTGGTGGTGGAGGAGGGCAAACGGAATCCGAAACTTCCTCCCCAATGACCTCACACACAGACTGCAGAGTTGCAGAAACGCTTAAAGGCACCAAGGACTGGGACGACAAGATGGAGAACAAAAGCGAGAGCTCGGACTCCCACTCTGCCCCGGCTTGAGTCGCGCACCTCCATTCTGAATGAATGAATCCACGCTCTACATTCACCACCCCTCTCTGTAAATTATTCCAGAAGGCATCAAGAGGAGAAGCCGTGATGGAGCTTTATGTAATTACATCCTGGAAACCTCCAACGTGAACATGAGGAGGGCCGAAGCAAACTTCTGCCGTCTAGTCATGTTCTCAAGAGTAAATTCGTATTGAATTGTCCAAATGATGCCGTGTGAGGGTGTGATCATTTGAAGTCTTTGTGATTTTCTTTTTTATTTAATTGATTAAAACTTTTAATAAAGGGAGTATTCAGTTTAAAACGTGATGTATCGCTCAATAACGGTACTTTTCGTTTCTCCTGATTATGGAGTTGCAGGTATCAGTGGGCCGCACAGGTGACAGTCTTACTTCAAAGTCGCACTTTGTGCATCTCGTGCAAGGATTGTTTCAGCTTTCTTTTCATTCCGCTAATGATATAACATTAATGCTGCCTACTTGAAGCAGTGAAAATTATGTTTAGGCCTCTTCTAACTTGTTCAATACAGCAAGCTGCCAAAAATGTTCCTCATGCGATTTCAAATCTTGCTTGCGACCTGCCGTTGCATTCAGATATGGTGTTGTCCTAGGTATGGAGCAGCTTGACTCCTGAATCCAGTGCTATTGGGTGGTCAGAGTGCTTATTGGTCAAAAGAAGTGGACGTCAAAGCAACATTACATTCAAAATAAGTCCTCCTTCCACATGATCCTCATTGAAAGCTCTGTCTAAATCATGGGGTAATTTCTGTGCTTTGTAATTTGTTTTTGTGGTTAGTTTAGACAGATGTTGTCTTTTGTACAAACTCATCAGCGAGTCGTCGGTTTTTCTTCAGGTCAAGTCTGGCGTTGAGAGAGTTGGTGTATAGATTATTGCCTTATGCTTCTAAAACCGAACATTAACCTTGTATTTCCATCTTTGGCCAAGTACACTGGTGGTCGAAAGCCTTATCAGAGGCTTCAAAGCCAGTAGAGAAAATAGCAACTGAAGCAAGAATGAACGTAGTTGCTTTAGCAGAAAAAAATTTGAAACCGCAGTAAGCAGTGAAGGTCAGACTGTGCTCATTTCACAGCCTTGCAGCCCATCAGCTGAAGTCACTGATCCAGAAGTCCGTTGTCTTTTCATAATCTGCTTGTGTTGAGGTTTCTCCATATGTTTGACTTGGGAAGATCAGTGGCTGTCTCTAATGATCTTTGTGACCATGTGTAAAAACCTCACTAAACGCACCGCAAACTAAGAGAACAAACAAAGGAAGCTGTTGTGACACATGACTGTAGATGGGGATGGTCATTTATAGGCTATGCAACAATATGGCAAGTAATTGTTGCATTTTTTTCTTCAAATTGTGCAATATTTTTTAAAGCGCCGATCCATAAAGGATAATAGGTCTGAAAGAGTGATTTATGGTTTTATGATCAGTTCCTCAATATATTTTTTTCTGTGCCTATTTGCCATTGTCAGAGGAAACGGATGATTGTGGTGTTTAGATGCATTGTGTAGGATGTTTAGACGGAACCTGAAAAAAAAATATTCTCAGTTCTGTGATTCTGTCATTCAAATGTATTTAACTGTAATGTTTAAAAACTGCATAAAGAGATGAAATTAATTTCCACTTAAAACTTTTTGTGTGGTTATTTCAGTGGCATTTCACACAAAGTTTTAACTGTTTCAAAGTAGGTTATCAGTTAAACACTCACTATAAACTTTCTCTGTCAACTCGGGGTTTGAGCCGGAGTATATAATGAACTCTGGAGCATGTGCATTAATGTGTGACGTCTGCCCATCACACGAAACATGGAAATCATGAAAAATTGAGAAGGCAGGAAAAAGAAAACATGACTACATTAATGCAAGTGAATCAACTATTCAGTAATTTACAACAAAGAGTTTAAATCAATCAGGTTTAGCCATTTTAAAAGTTTTCGAGATATATTATTTTTTATTTAGCCCCTGCAACAGTCTCATTCCATTAATGGGGTACAGTTTAATTGTTTTAAACTGCCAGAAGTGTTAAAATATATTCTATTTTTTAACTTGATATTCAATTAAGTTTAAGAAGATAATTGTAGAAACTTTTGAACAGCATGGTGAGAGGGCGGTAGTTTAATATTAAAGTTAAATATTAATACACATATTTATGACTTAATTTTGAATTAAAATTGCAACCCTCTCACCTCATATATATTAGATATATATCATGTAACCCATTCATGGAAAGCACCTTCCTCACGGTAGTGGTGGGCAGAGCGAGGCTTCGTGAAACACTGAAGCAGTCGAAGCAAATGTGTCGAGGCTTCGAAACATTTCGACACCCGTCTCTACGGTGACACCTAGTGGTCATTTTCAAGTATTGCTCTGAAACAGCGTCGACAAAGAAACAGTTAAGCGAATTGACGAATTATAACGTATGTTGTATTAGTCGATCCACCAAGTGATTTGGGGGAGTGGTTAGTGTGCTCGACTGGAATGCTGTCTCCTTCGGTTCGAATCATCTTTACAAAATTATAATGAACAATTAAAATGAATGTTTTTATTGTTCTGTTCTTGTAAAGTGTTGAAACATCGGTCTGACATCTGAATGAACTCTTTGTGAATAAATAAGTTATTTTGGTAATGAAACGCAGACAATAAAATACATCAAGCTACAATGTCTTATTATTTTTTTTTTTTTTTTTACACAAATATTTTTATTTAAAAATATTTGTTCTGATGTTGATGGACTTAGCCTACTTCTTTTTTTACATAGAATTTCTCCAGCCTTTGAAAAAAAAAAAACACGAAGTGAAGATGCGTTAACTCCACTTTTATACTTTGTGGGAGTTATGTTGAGACAGATGTGCAATTGTGTGATTTGTTCCCGACCCTGTCAATCAAACGCAGAATCGGCAGGTATGCCACGTCTCGAAACACCCCGATGCTTCGAATCGCCTGGGTGTTTCGAATCACGCTTCGGAGCAGTGTTTCGAAACATCTGCGCTTCGGGATCTCGACACTGTGTCGAAACGTCAGTTTCGCGTCAGCCATCCCTACCTCACGGGTTAAAAGACTGCAGCGTGATGCTAAAATCTCACATATAAAAAGTCATGAGATGGGTGTTTTGAGTTTGTGTTGAATATACTGGGAATTTACTGTGGAAATAAAAAAATCCACCATCATTAGAAAGCATTGCTGTCAACATCTGCTTAAAGTGAATATCCTAAATGTTTGCCAGCATCATATAAGCAAGCGTAAATAATATAATCTATAATCATCACTTAACTAGATCAACTAGATGATATTTCTGAACTATGATAGCAATCCAGGTATAGTATTGTCCAGGTAACTCTGAGCTGAAAGTTTTCAAGTAAGATTCCAAATTTATGACAAGATCACATTTATTTCTTCAACATCAAACTTAATTCAAACAGGCAACCTGGCCATTCATATGTCCATATGACTTTATGGAGGGAAGAAAGGTCAATAACAGTGGCAGTTTTGAGATCAGACACAACCGAGCAATAAAATCATTGCCAAAGCAGCAAAGTCAATGTTCTGTTCTACCTTTGATTCCATGACGAGGCCTTGGGTGCAACAGGGGTTTATTCCGATCCATATCCACCAAGAAAACAACAGCCGGGCAGAGGGAAAGCTCCAGAAATAAACAAAGCTCTGAGAGGAAAGCATGGACTTGCTTGGTGCTTTCATCGGTTTCAAACGCAAACGTCTAGGTAGCTCCTGCTGTCACAGCGGGACTTTAGAAAATAAGCCACATGAGGCCCTATTAGCGTTATCATTAGCAAAACCGTACCAAGGATCAATGTTGCCTTAGTATGATGATTTTAAAAGAGTTCAGGGAGATTTTTTTGGGAGGAAAAAGATAGAAAAACATGTCCATTGTCACGTGTACCGTGTTCACTTCAGACATTGTGAGCGTCACCTTTTCAAATCGGCTGGCTCTTTGGTGAGGACGGGGCATATGGTGGCTGTGACCGTGGGCGGAGCTGCTGTGGTGGTCGCCGGGGCGATGACAGCAGCCGCTCGTTCTTTGGCCAGTGTAGTCTGAAGCTCCGCCCTACGAGCCAGAGCAGCTTTCAAATGGCCACGGATTTCCTCGATCTTGGCCTGGAGCTCCTCAAACTCGCTCTCTCTGGAGGGGCTCGAGGATCTCACTGAGGAGGAGGAGGTGGGCCGCTGAACAGGCCCTCCGTTTTCACACACTCTCGCCAATAAACTTCCAGCCCCAGAGGTGGAGCTGGCCTGACCGCCCTCCGACATGACACGGGGCAGGAGTCGGCGCGTGTTGAGGGTCTCCAGGTTGAAATGGACCCTCTTGTTGTCTTTGGGCTCCTGCGCCACGTTGGCGCTTTCGTTGTTCCATCTGGCGAAGGATCCGAGGGGAGCAGGTAGAGGTGGCGGATGCGGCTGGGCTTTCTGGATGTTACAACTAGGAAGACAGAGCCAAGACAAAAGATTTTGTTAAAGGGATAGATCGCCTAAAAATAAAAATCCTGTCATTATTTATTGAGTTTTCATACAATATCCTTTTCTGTGTAAAGAAGTGAATGGGGACTGGGGCCCTCAAGTTCCAAAATGACAAAAAAACACCATAAAAGAAGTCATCCATATGACTTGAGTGCTATATTTGAACTTTTCTGAAGCTTTTTGAGCCACATAGAATATTTTATGGTACTTTAATGGTGCTTTTGAAGCTTGACAGCTCCAGTCCCCATCCACTTTTAAAATAGTGAAAAGAGCAGCCAAAATATTAATCAAAAAGTCACAATGTCTTCCATAGAAGAGAGAAAGTCAAGGAATTATGGAATAGCATGAGGGAAAAAAAAGCTTCAGTTAAATTACAAAAATTACTAAAGCTAAACAGACGCTAAACAGAAAATATATACAAATAAAATAAAATGACAAAAGCACATAAATTACTCAAACTAAAAAATGTTAATGAAAACAGTATATATTCTAAATATGAATAAATCACCCAACATAAATAATAGTATTTATATTTGGGTGAACTATCCCTTTAAATGAGCTACACTCAGGGCCGTCCTTAGCTGACTGACTTGCTGTAATAACATCAGCAGCAGCATTATTACTGGTTAAAAATCATTTTCCTTAACTGAAATAAAATAAAATATAAACATTAGATGAAAAACGGAACATTTAAAAAAGTAGAAATGTTGTCTTGGAAAATAATTAAAATAAGTAAATATTACTAAAAATGAAATAAAAATATATGGAAGCTAAACAGAAAAAATATATATAAAATACAAATACAAATGACAGCACATAAAAACTCACAATATGAAAATACAAATTATTCAAAATGTTAGTAAATATTACAATAGTATAATATTAAGAAGCATTTTCATTAATTGAAATAAAGCTAATTAAAATAAAATATAAATATTACATAAAAAACTTAAAAGTAGCAATGTTTCCTTGAAAATGAATTAAAACAGGTTTCAGTTGAATTACTAAAACTGAAATAAAAATAAAGCTAAATAGAAATAAAAAAACTAATATAAAATGACTAAAGCACATACAATTTGTAAAACTTAAAATTAAATAAAAATGAAAACTAAAAATATATAAATAATTCTACTATATATATATAAATAAATACTATAGTAATATTTATTTTTGGGGTGAACTATAACTATTAAAAGAGCTCCAATATCATAACAATATCGTCCTCTTTCTATAATAACATCAGCATTCTGAGTAAAAACAATGAAATATCATTTAAACCCAAGTGCATTTTTGACATTCAAAATGAAGTAAGCTGCCATAAGCTGCTGTTAAAATGAAAAATAGATTAATAAAACAAAGTCAAAACCTTTTCTCTGTGTTCACCCGCTGCCGTTTCACATCCTCATAAGTCATGTTCAGTGCTCTGTGGATTTTCTGCAAAAAAAAAATACGGAGAAGAGAAAAGAGGATTTATCTCAGCAAGGGATGAATGAGAGAGATCAACATCATGCTTTTGATTTTAAAAATCAATATTCCAGAGATGGCAATTACTGACTCGGCTTGGCAGTAATCTCTCCACAAGCCCTCAGAGAAAGAGCCGGAGAGATCAAGCTCAGCTCATCTACAGAGTCAAAGCTTCGGCCATGAATAACACAACTGTGCCATTCCTAGTCTTAGTCATCAGTGGAAGGAAGAAAGGAAACTTTCTGATAGAATAATAAACTTGGCAACAGCTGACATTTTTTTGGGGGGAAAAATAGCCCCGACAATAAAAAAAAAAAAAAAAGAACATTTAAAGAGATAGTTTGGTCAACTGTTAATATTTGTCTATCAACCCTCACATTGTTTGATACATGTTGGGTTCAGTGTTACTTTTGTTTTTTTTCCCTTAATATATTATGTATATTTTATTTTCAACTGATCTAAATTTATATTTATAATATAAATATAATTATATATTTTTTTAAACAATACTATTTAGTTGTTATTTATTTTTATTTTATTGATTAACCTGTAAGTACATCAGCTGGCCTACTGAAAATTGAATAAAGCCTAGGTTAAGTTCTGATTGTACTTTTGAACTTATTACCCAAAATACCTGAGATGTAATCATTGTCCAAATACTTATTAAAACAAATAATTATTTATTAAAACAAATATACAGATTTAACTGATATATTATTTTATTATTTAATTAAAATAAATAAGTTTCAGATGAATCACAAAAATTACTAAAACTGAAATAAAAATAAAATAAGGTTAAATATGTGTCTGTGTGTGTTTCTGTAGTATATATATATATATATATATGTATGTGTATATATATATATATATATATATATATATATATATATATACACACACACACTGTATATATATTTTTTTCCCTCTTTTTTCTTTTCGTTAACAAAAATATATTGTTTTTTGGAACAAAAAACGTCTAAATCTGACAGATGTGATCACCAATCACTTTCATTACGAAAAGGACATTCTACGAAACATCTCCTATTGTGTTAAATGGGAGAAACAAAGTCACACGGGTGAGTAAAGCATGACAGAGTTTTTATTATGGGGTGAACTGTCCCTTTGAATTAGGCTCACGAGTCACGACTCACCTGACTGGTGTGAAGCCAGTACTTGAACTTCTGTTTGCGGCGGATGTGTGGCAGAACCAGGCGAAAGAAGGCATGTTCTCCTGCCAGAGTGAGTAAGGCCCCGGTCACACCCACACACAGCAACACAAACAACCCTGAGAAGTGATGAATACCCATCTGCAGCGTCTGGACAGAGACAGAACAAACAGAGGAAATGAGACACTGCACTGTTTGTACACAGGAGGGCAGTATAATCCTGCTGACTGACATTAGATTAGCCTGAAAGAACCTTCCCGGTATGCCTTTGATGGAGAAAGATTCCTACCAACTTGAACTAATTGACATTAAAAATCATCTTGTTAAAAGCGAAGCAGGAGCCACATCAATATTAGATGGGAGAGCTGATCTGTATGTACCTCTAGATAGCTAGAACTAAACCACCTACTCTAATAGACACAAAAATCAATCAAATCAAAGCGCTCTACATAATAATGGTGTTTTTTTAAATCATAAATCTGTAGGTTTTTGAAAGTGTTTCACACTGCATTATATGATAAAGATGACTGTAAAGAAAATGTTGAAAGTTAAAGGTACAGTAAAGTGTCTGATTTATTTAGAAACAGTTGTATGTCCTGTGTTAACATATTTCCTACATTTGGACAGACTGTTTTTTTTTGTGCAGGCAACATTAGAGATGGTACATTTTAAAGAGCATTTGATTGGAGAAAATCCTAAAACGGATCAGGATGAGTCACCAAAGTTTGGTTAATAATCCTGGAAAAGAAAGACTGTACATTTTAATAAAATTAAAAATGTAATACTATTTTAAAATTTAAAAAATAAATAAATAAATAAAATAATAAAATGTGTATATATTGGATGATAGACAATTTTAGAAGTAGAATAGCATATAGGCCTACCCAAAATGTTAAGATTTTTTTTAAATGTTTTTGAAAGATGTTTCTTATGCTGCAAAATACAGTAAAAAAAAACCCAGTAATATTGAGAAATATTATTACAATTTAAAATAACAATTTGAACATATTGTAAAATGTAATTTATTCCTGTGATGCAAAGCTGAATTTTCAGCATCATTACTCCAGTCTTCAGTGTCACATGATCCTTCAGAAATCATTCTAATATGCTGATTTGCTGCTCAAGACACATTTCTATTATTATAGATGTTGAAAACAGTTGGATTGCTAAATGATTTTTGTAGAAACCATGATAGATTTTTGACGAATAGCATTATGAATTTCTGGGTTCTTTAAAATAATTTCTATAGAAGCAGAGTCAACTTTAAGTGAACCACCTGAAGATTTATTTACCTGGAAAGTGTAAATCCTAAAGCTGCATTCACACTAGCAGCGACTTTTGTCTGGCTGGCGATGAGGTCGCTAGTGGGCGTTCTCACTACTGGTTGCCTTGACAGCTAATTAGGTTTCTTGCCGCTACATACAAACATTTTGGAGGCAAAATACTAAATATAATATAAATATGAATTAAGTCCATACATACAAACAAAAATGAATGAGAAACAGAGCCTATTTTTTCCCCATTGAGTATGTTTATCTACCGCTGAGAGGAGAACGATCACGTGAGCTCAACCGTCTTCTTTCCTATTGGCTGTCACTCCCGAAAGTCGCTCTTCATTTGCATAAAGTTGAAGGATTCTGAACTTTGTCGCGTAGCTGGACACGCCCCATCCAGTCGCCAACAGTCACTATCGCTCGCTGTCGCTCGTGTCGCCGGAAATTGCCAGCTCTCCATTGAAATGAATGGGATCGTGTCGCTTTGTCGCTGAGTGTCGCTTGTAGTGTGAACGGGGCTTAAAGCTGCATTCACACTAGCAGCGACTCTGTCAAAAACAAAAATGAATGAGAAACAGAGCCTATTTTTTTCCCATTGAGTATGTTTATCTACCGCTGAGAGGAGAACGATCACGTGAGCTCAACCGTTTTTTTTTCCTATTGGCTGTCGCTCCCGAAAGTCGCTCTTCATTTGGATAAAGTTGAAGGATTCTGAACTTTGTCGTGTCGCTGGACACGCCCCATCCAGTCGCCAACGGTCGCTATCGCTCGCTGTCGCTCGTGTCGCCGGAAATCGCCAGCTCTCCATTGAAATTAATGGGATCGTGTCGCTTTGTCGCTGAGTGTCGCTTGTAGTGTGAACGGGGCTTAAGACTCTGACGCTCTGTTGTTTGAGTTTCCTAAGCAGTTTGACATAGCAACAGTAGCTCAGCCAATAGAGTGAGTTTGGGGTGGAGCTATATGTTTGCAAACCAATAGAAAAAGGGGGAGTGTTTGTGGAAACCTTTTGAAAACAGTCACTAGTTTTGCACATTTGTTTGGTGCAGATGATGACCTGAGAATCTCTTAACAGAAACAGGGACTCCAGAAAAGAAAGAAACATGAATAAACATCTAACTCTTTCATGTGTGTGTTTAGACCGCAGGGCATGAGGCCTATATCTTGGCGGAGAAACATTTCAACTGCTGCACAACTCTTTTTCGGGTACCTTGTGTTCTCAAAACCAGCGAGAGAGCAGGTGAAGCCAGGTTCACTGTGTATTTGACTGATCCACAAGCATGAATCCAATCCTGTAAATCTATGTAAGGCCGCTGCGTACTGCCAAGCAGCATTCTGGGAAATAACACATCCTATTAGCTCTGTTTCAGACATGTTCACTTGTCGGATCGATTCAAAACCGAGTGTATCTTGCGTAGGTTTTAACCAGCTCACAATGCTTCGTCCTCATGTTCCTGTCCTTCTGTGAGGCTCTGATGCCACAAGAGCGCCGAGATTTGAAATGGAAATGAGGAATAATCTTTTCTGCTCAGGCAATGGTAATTTTCCCCCTGAAATTAAGAGATGGAAAAAAACATGCCCTGCCGCAAGCTTAAAGCGTTCGGGAGCATGGAGAAATCTGTCATAGGAGAGAGGGATAGTTCGGCCGTTCTGGATGTCAGCTGTCAGCCGATCAGCACACTCCAAAAGTGTCATTTACTCTGGAATCTTCTGAGGTTTCGAGCAGATCTAACGCACACCTCTGTCAGCACCGGAGATAATGACACAAGATAAGTTAGTGAAGGTACCGAGCCAAATCAATGTGCAAGCACTGAAGCCCCTCTAAAGCAAACATCACTTACTCATATCAGCCTGTCAGACTTAAAGGGGCTCTGTGGAAATGATAAACATTTGAGCTCTCTATTGGCGGTTTAATATGAAGAATGACAGGATGGTGTCACCGCTGAGATCTCAGGAGCTTTGTTTGATTGGATAAAACCGAGTAATTAATTAAAGAAAAATTTAATTTGGTAGTACATGACAGGCTGGAGATTTGGAGGTTTAATTGATTGGCACAAAGATTTTATGTCGACGCTTTAAGAAGGACCCCGTGAAATTAGGGTGACCACCTGCTTATTGCTCTGGTGCAGATGTGATTTTGCAGGACAATGCGGGACATGTGTGAAAGAGATACATTTAGTGCTATTATACTATGTAAATATTGATTTACATTAGTTGGAAAGCCTATCTCACTGTAAAAAAAAAAAAGTTGGGCTACCTTAAAATTTTAAGTCAACCAGCTAAAGCAGATTTTTGAGTTTTCTCAACTTATTTTTTAGGAAATTTCTCAACATTTTGTTGTATAAACTTAAAACAAGAAGTTCAGAAAACTCAAAAATCTGCTGAAGCTGGTTGCCTTAAAATTTTAAGTTTGCCAAACTTTTTTTTTTTTTACAGTGGAAGGATTTTCCGGACTATTTTAAAATAGAATTGCAAAATGTATTTTCAATTGCGTTTTCCATATGTGGATGCATAAATTGTGACATAATTCAAATGCAATTGCAAATCTTGCATTACCGTTTGCATTTTAGCTTTCGCGAACGCACAGTGACTGCCACATTTCAAATGAAAAAGCAAAGTCCATTTGCAACTGTATTTCCCATGTCTTACAAGATATGAGCCTGTCATATTTAAATAGCAATATTAATTACCACATCTGCTTTTTCACTCTCTCTGCGCTGCGCATTTAACCTACCAAAACTCAAATGGAATCGCAATTCCTTTTGCATTTGAATTTCCGATGTCTACACGGAAAACTGTCAATCATTGTCAGGGGCGGGACTATACTAGGGGGCGTGTTTGTTTTGGGAGGTGACGTCACTCACAGACGACCGTGCCGAAAGCTTTGATCAATGCAGGTAATCGGTAAAGGCTTCGCTAAAGGCAGCTGCCAATCAGTTCGTGCCTGTGGTAATGAACAGACAGTGCAACCTTCTTGGCGCAATACATAATTCTGTCTTTTTTACCCCAAATACAGCGATTATACCCTGCTAACAGAGCCACAAACGGTACGCACAATAGGTCAATATTCACTATTACCCAAACGCTTTTCACCTGTCTCAACATCTCTCACTGTTTCTCTCATTCCGATTGATGCAAGTGAGAAAACAGAAAGTGCAATTCTACACTTATTACAGTACATTTTATTCCTTTCTTTTAATCTGTAATAGGCTAGTAATTGTTTTCTCATGATCACGACTTCATTTAGTCTACTGTTGCAATAGTAACAAATGCAACCTTGACAGGGACATTCTAAAACGCTTAACCTGGCTTAATGTGTTAATTGACCGTTCGCAAAGAGCTTGATTGACAGGCGATCTGACCAATCAGAAAGCAGAGATTATGTGCCGCTGCTGCTATCCGCCATCTTGCCTGACAGCTACGACCTGTCTCCATAGAAATACATGTTAAAACGGGGTAAAAAAGATACACTGAATTTAAACTTTTTCAATATAACTCAATGTAAAAATGTGCAGAGGGTTAAGCTTTGCTGTTCTTGGTTGCCACGGTAATGGCAATAAGCTAAGGTATTCCTTTAAAGTACTTGTTTTGCGTACCAGAAAATCTGTCATGTCCGGCGCTGTATGCATGGCTTGCAGCGCTAAAGTTAAATGCTGAGTGTTAAATAATAAAATAATATGTTAAAACGTGTGCTCTTATCATTCTGTGGACAAAATCCTGTGAACTTCCCCCCGATCGGGAGCTTTATATGCACGTGCGCTCGATCTGTTTTCAATGCAGGTTAACCGCGACCAGGGCCGTCCCTGGCTGACGCGGGGCCCGGTGCGAGGTATGGAGTGGGGCCCCCCTCGGTCCGTTTGCGATCGCGTTACGGGGGGGGGGGGGGGGGGGGGGGGTGTTGGGGGGGGGGGTTGGATTCCGTTCGGCGCGGGGCGCGGGGCCCGGTGCGACCGCACCAGTTGCACCGCCCAAAGGACGGCCCTGACCGCGACGCTTCATGTCATCTTCCACTCATTAAACTATGACAGGTCCTTTACTGCAAAAAGACAGTCACTGCGACACTCTAAAGCAGGGGTGGGGAACGTTGATCCTAGAGGGCCACTCTCCTTCAGAGTTTAGCTCCAACCCTGAAAAACCCTGAAAATAAAATACCTAACTGCATCCTGAAGACCTTAATTAGCTGCTTCAGCTGTTTGATTAGGGTTGGAGCTAAACTCTGCAGGGACACCGGCCCTCCAGGATCAACGTTCCCCACCCCTGCTCTAAAGTGATGAAACTATGGCACTATGAACTTTTTAAAACCATTTTTATAGGTTTCACATTATATTGTTGGCTCGGGAAATATGTAAATATGCATGGCCAGTATAGCCACAGCTGTATCCTTCTAGCCTTAACCACAAATCAGACAGAAGAGCAGATTAACTTTGGTGGACTTAAAGGAACACCACTTTTTTTGAAAATAGGCTCATTTTACAACTCCCCATTTTTTAATCCATTCAGGCGATCTCCAGGTCTGGCGGTAGCACTTTTAGTTTAGCTTAGCACAGATCATTGAATCTGATTAGACCATTAGCATCTCGCTCAAAAATTACCAAAGAGTTTCGATAATTTTCCTATTTAAAGCTTGACTCTTCTGTAGTTACATCGTGTACTAAGACCGACGGAAAATGAAAAGTTGTGATTTTCTAGGCCGATTTGGCTAGGAACTATACTCTCATTCCGGTGTAATAATCAAGGAACTTTGCTGCCGTACCATGAGTGCAGCAGGCGCAGTGATATGACGCAGCACCTGAAAGTAGTCCCCAGCTATATTAAAACTAGTTACCTAGCTGGGGAATACTTTCAGGTGCTGCATAATATCATTGCGCCTGCTGCACTCATGGTACGGCAGCAAAGTTCCTTGACAAATAAGTCGTTGTAAATGAGAAACTGTGATGATGAGTGCAGCAGTAATAATGTAAGCATTTAACATTTATAAGTTAATTAAATGTCAGTAATAAACTGCATAAATTATAGCGATCACGAAGAAGGTCCTCTGTCCCAAACGCGTACAGTAGGCTATAGTTGATACAGTATACAACTCCCCATCAGTAGTTCTATACTGCCACCTGCTGGTGCAGTTGTGTAACTAAGAGAACGACTTTTGTTATGTATGTTGAGATCACGAGAAAAATAGGCTAAGTTGTGATAACGAGAAAGCATTTTTTGTTATGTTGAGATCGCGAGAAAAATAAAGTCTTTTTGGTGACGCTTTGGTGCCACGGGACGCGTGCTCCATAACGGATTAAAACTGTTGAATAAAATATAAAGTAAGGTGCAAAATGGGTAAATAAATATAGATTTGCACTGTTTGTTGTACTGTAATAAGTTTAGAATTGCACTTTCTGTTTTCTCACTTGCATCAATCGAAATGAGAGCTGTTGAGACAGGTGAAAAGCATTTGGGTAATAGTGAATATTGACCTATTGTGCGTACCGTTTGTGGCTCTGTTAGCAGGGTATAATCGCTGTATTTGGGGTAAAAAAGACAGAATTATGTATTGTGCCAAGAAGGTTGCACTGTCTGTTCGTTAACACAGGCACGAACTGATTGGCAGCTGCCTTTAGCGAAGCCTTTACCGATTACCTGCATTGATCAAAGCATTCGGCACGGTCGTCTGTGAGTGACGTCACCTCCCAAAACAAACACGCCCCCTAGTATAGTCCCGCCCCTGACAATGATTGACAGCTTTCCGTGTAGACATCGGAAATTCAAATGCAAAAGGAATTGCGATTCCATTTAAGTTTTGACAGGTTAAATGCGCAGCGTAGAGAGGGTGAAAAAGCAGACGTGGTAATTAATATTGCTATTTTAATATGACAGGCTCATATCTTGTAAAACAAGGGAAATACAGTTGCAAATGGACTTTGCTTTTTCATTTGAAATGTGGCAGTCACTGTGCGTTCGCGAAAGCTAAAATGCAAACGGTAATGCAAGATTTACAATTGCATTTGAATTATGTCACAATTTATGCGTCCACATATGAAAAACGCAATTGAAAATACATTTTGCAATTCTATTTTAAAATAGTCCGGAAAATCCTTCCATACCTATCCGCCATTATATTGGATGATAACATGTTTTAAATCACCTATAAGTTATGTTAATGTGACCGGTTCTGTGACTTTGGTTTGAGTGATACAGTGTAATTTACTTTACAAGACCTATTCAGTCTGCAAAATATGATGAACTGAGTATTTTCATTTTTGGCTGAACTGGCCCTTTAAGAATGGTGATTTTATTCACCTTTTGTGAAGTCTAATTTGCATGTTTTGTTAGAGATTTCAAAGAAGTAATGAAAGTGAGATGGTAGAAAAATAGTGCCTCCCAGACTCTGAGAGGCTTTTAGTGAAAACCGAGTAACAGGCTAGTAGGTAAAAATCACCTTGAGCAGCAACTAGTTTATTTTCTTTTATTAGACTATGCAAACATTAACTGCCTTTACTGGGTTCAATACAGCTTGAACTTGTAGTTTTTGATGGATCTGGCAGGTTAAATCAGGATGTTCTTATCCAGCATGTGTGATGAATGATTTTCTACTTGCTAGGTGGAATTAGCGGGAGGGACATTTTCATTCTAGAGAGCATTTGATTGGATAGAATTTAGACACACCCATGAGTGCAAGATGATGTCATCTAAATTTTTAGTTCATTTCCTAATAAGATTTAAATTATTTATTTTTTTTACTAAAAAAAGTGTTATATAAAAAAAAAAGTGTAATTCATACATACAATAGTGCACCTCCAATGTTTTACATTTCTGCTTCATTCGGCTGAACCTAAATATTTAATTTACATTTATTTATTTACTTGATAATTAACTGTCTAATAAGTAATATATACATTTTTCTTTATACGTTATTCCTTATTTATTTCATGTTACTGCTTCATTCAGCTGAACCTAAATATTTAATTTACATTTATTCATTTATTCAATTAGCTGTCTAATAAGAGGGATAATGTACAGTTATAAAATAAACATTTTTCTTTATTAATTTTGCATTATTTATTTGCTGTATCACTTAATAATCATTATTTCCCAGCAATGTAAGTGGGATAAAGTACAGTTATAAAATTAACATATTTTACACACTATGCCTTATTTACTCACTGTATCACTTAATAATCTTTATTTCCCAACAATATAACTGTAAACATTTAGGTGAAATCTAAATGTAACGTACAACCATAAAAATCAAATCAACACAAGTGCACAGCATTTCCATTTACATGGCATGGAGAACACCATCAAACAGCTCAAACGTATGAGATCGAAAAGTGACACTGCCAACCATGAATTCATTACATGCTTCTAATCCGGTAAAAAGGATTGAACTGATATAGGAATTATGCAAATAATATTTTTTTAATTTGTTAATGTTAAAACCAAATGATCCAGTTCTGTTTTGGGCCACCTCTGAAGATTTCTTGCACTACACACCATTGTTGATTTTTCTTTTGACAATTCAATTGATAGTTTTCACACCCTTATAGGAACGCCCACCTGGCGGGCAAAACAAAGCTTTGCTCCACTGACTGCCAGCTATTTTTACACAGATTGTATCAAGTAATAATGTAGTAAAACGCAGATATTAAAAGGCGAGATTCAGTGGAAACCTTATTGATGATGTATATTTTGTACAGACAAGAAGATAAAGCCAGAGTATAAACACAATGTGCAAAGTTTCACATTAAATGGCTTCCCATAGAAAACCATTAGAAGGAAAACACTGAACCGTTAAGCGGACTGCGTTCATGTTCCCGGCCTCATCTGTTTGCCTATGTAAACTATGCATCATTAATGTGGTGATTACTGAATTAGATTTTTTTATATTACTGTTTTAAATATATTAAGGCACTTTAAGTGTTTTTACAATGTTTTGTCGCACTGTTTATGATTGAAATACTGCGTTCGCGAAAGCTAAAATGCAAACGGTAATGCAAGATTTACAATTGCATTTGAATTATGTCACAATTTATGCGTCCACATATGAAAAACGCAATTGAAAATACATTTTGCAATTCTATTTTAAAATAGTCCGGAAAATCCTTCCATACCTATCCGCCATTATATTGGATGATAACATGTTTTAAATCACCTATAAGTTATGTTAATGTGACCGGTTCTGTGACTTTGGTTTGAGTGATACAGTGTAATTTACTTTACAAGACCTATTCAGTCTGCAAAATATGATGAACTGAGTATTTTCATTTTTGGCTGAACTGGCCCTTTAAGAATGGTGATTTTATTCACCTTTTGTGAAGTCTAATTTGCATGTTTTGTTAGAGATTTCAAAGAAGTAATGAAAGTGAGATGGTAGAAAAATAGTGCCTCCCAGACTCTGAGAGGCTTTTAGTGAAAACCGAGTAACAGGCTAGTAGGTAAAAATCACCTTGAGCAGCAACTAGTTTATTTTCTTTTATTAGACTATGCAAACATTAACTGCCTTTACTGGGTTCAATACAGCTTGAACTTGTAGTTTTTGATGGATCTGGCAGGTTAAATCAGGATGTTCTTATCCAGCATGTGTGATGAATGATTTTCTACTTGCTAGGTGGAATTAGTGGGAGGGACATTTTCATTCTAGAGAGCATTTGATTGGATAGAATTTAGACACACCCATGAGTGCAAGATGATGTCATCTAAATTTTTAGTTCATTTCCTAATAAGATTTAAATTATTTATTTTTTTTACTAAAAAAAGTGTTATATAAAAAAAAAAGTGTAATTCATACATACAATAGTGCACCTCCAATGTTTTACATTTCTGCTTCATTCGGCTGAACCTAAATATTTAATTTACATTTATTTATTTACTTGATAATTAACTGTCTAATAAGTAATATATACATTTTTCTTTATACGTTATTCCTTATTTATTTCATGTTACTGCTTCATTCAGCTGAACCTAAATATTTAATTTACATTTATTCATTTATTCAATTAGCTGTCTAATAAGAGGGATAATGTACAGTTATAAAATAAACATTTTTCTTTATTAATTTTGCATTATTTATTTGCTGTATCACTTAATAATCATTATTTCCCAGCAATGTAAGTGGGATAAAGTACAGTTATAAAATTAACATATTTTACACACTATGCCTTATTTACTCACTGTATCACTTAATAATCTTTATTTCCCAACAATATAACTGTAAACATTTAGGTGAAATCTAAATGTAACGTACAACCATAAAAATCAAATCAACACAAGTGCACAGCATTTCCATTTACATGGCATGGAGAACACCATCAAACAGCTCAAACGTATGAGATCGAAAAGTGACACTGCCAACCATGAATTCATTACATGCTTCTAATCCGGTAAAAAGGATTGAACTGATATAGGAATTATGCAAATAATATTTTTTTAATTTGTTAATGTTAAAACCAAATGATCCAGTTCTGTTTTGGGCCACCTCTGAAGATTTCTTGCACTACACACCATTGTTGATTTTTCTTTTGACAATTCAATTGATAGTTTTCACACCCTTATAGGAACGCCCACCTGGCGGGCAAAACAAAGCTTTGCTCCACTGACTGCCAGCTATTTTTACACAGATTGTATCAAGTAATAATGTAGTAAAACGCAGATATTAAAAGGCGAGATTCAGTGGAAACCTTATTGATGATGTATATTTTGTACAGACAAGAAGATAAAGCCAGAGTATAAACACAATGTGCAAAGTTTCACATTAAATGGCTTCCCATAGAAAACCATTAGAAGGAAAACACTGAACCGTTAAGCGGACTGCGTTCATGTTCCCGGCCTCATCTGTTTGCCTATGTAAACTATGCATCATTAATGTGGTGATTACTGAATTAGATTTTTTTATATTACTGTTTTAAATATATTAAGGCACTTTAAGTGTTTTTACAATGTTTTGTCGCACTGTTTATGATTGAAATACTGCAGCGGGTGCTTAAAGGGATAGTTCACCCAAAAATGAAAATTCTGTCATCATTTACTCATCCTCAAGTAGTTCCAAACCTGTATGAATTTCTTTGTTCTGCTGAACACAAAGGAAGATATTTTGAAGAAAGTTTGTAACCAGGCTGTTTTGGGGCACCATTGACTTCCATAGTAGGAAAAAAAAACTACTATGTAAGTCAATGGTGCCCCAGAACTGCTCTGTTTCCCACATTCTTCAGAATATTTTCCTTTGTGTTCAGCAGAACAAAGAAATTCATACAGGTTTGGAACTACTTGAGGATGAGTAAATGATGACAGAATTTTCATTTTTGGGTGAACTATCCCTTTAATATGGATTGCAAAAGGCCAAAACTTGCATTTTGTTCAGAAATACCTTTGTTTTATTCTTTTGAGAGGTGATCTAAATATTTGTGGCTGTGAAACAGATGAAAAATTGACACGCTTGCACAGCAGTTCTATGGATGTTTTGCCAAGTCTTCGAGCCGGTCACGTGACTGAATCCTGCTCACCTCTGTAACTGCGAAGACTCTCTTTCCGCACGGCACCACCTTGTACCACTTGTCATGCAGCATGTCCATGTAGCCGTCTGACTTGTAACGGCTGATGAATTCAGATATGTTGGAGGTGAGCTGTGAGTTCTGGGGCACTCCGATCCCGTAACCTGAGGGGGGGAAACCACTCAGTCAGTCCAATTCATCAAAACACCTCCAGAACAAACAGAATGTGCTACAAAGCTTCATTAACCTGCCTGTCTCTGAACCGCTAATAGATTTTCGAACAATTTCTTTCAGTGTTTTATAGGAAATTATCGTTACGTGCCCAATGAGCTGAAATAATGGAGGGATGAGAGAAACAAATAGGCTACATGACAAACTGCGAATGTTCGCAAATTTCAGGTTTTGACAAGCCGAGTCAATAACTGACACCTGAATAATGCTAATCTTACTGGAGTTAGTAGAGTTAGCAAAACACGCTCACAGCTTTTTAAGTTTGCTCAACTTTTTTTTTACAGTGTACCATCTCACTTTCATTGCTTCTTTGAAATCTCTAACAAAACATGCAAATTAGACTTCACAAACGGTGAATAAAATCACCATTCTTAAAGGGCCAGTTCAGCCAAAAATGAAAATACTCTATTTACTCAACCCTCATGCTGTTAATAGTTCAATATTGGGTAACACTTTAGAATAGGGAACACTTATTCACTATAAACTACCACTTTTCCCTCAATAAATTCCTAATTTGCTGCTTATTAATAGTTAGTAAGGTAGTTGTTGAGTTTAGGTATTGGGTAGGATTAGGGATGTAGAATAAGGTCATGTAGAATAAGGCATTAATATTTGCTTAATTAGTTCTAATAAATGGCTAATATTCTAGTAATATGCATGCTAATAAACAACTAGTTAAGAGACCCTAAAATAAAGTGTTACTTAATATTGTAACAGAGGCTTGTATTGTACATCTATTGCACTGTATGCCACTATATATGTTCATGTTTAATATTTCCTGCATGAAGAAATATATTTTGTGTTCAGTCATCAACTGTCATCAGTATACATACTCATCTTAATGATGTATTTTTATCTCTTATCCTGCCCGAAAAAAAACAAACATTACAGATATCATCTGAAGTAACAGATTAATTTACATACATATGTAGTAAAAAACTAATCCTGTGTGACTGAAATGCTGAATCAGGTGATTTTAGGTCAAGGTTTTGGCTGTTTTGCTCAATGATGCCCTCTGTTGGTAGGGAATAGTATTGTGGCCGCTTGAACACTTCTGGTAACTAAAAAATTACAATTTAAATTTTCAGGGTACTATTTCTTTAAAGTGTGTCAGAGAATGGATATGTGACTTCAGAAACGTAGATAAAAATGGACTTAGATGAAGTGATGCAGTGACAAGAGGGGTGTGTCACTCTGGGCCATCTCATAGGTGAGTTATGATGTGGGCGGGGCTTAAGAGTCATATCATTCATATATCATTTCATAGACCTGTGTTCTCAGACAGGCATGAATCTCATTCAATCAGCACACACGTGGGAGACAAACTAACGCAGGAAATTGGACGACAGGCATATGATAATTAACATGGTCAGGAGTCCTGCACGAGCCCAGAGGATTCTGATTATGCCGAACCTCAATTACTGTTTTAGCCCAGATTGCCAGCGGAGGGTCAGGCCTGGAAATGGAGAAATTATAGCTAGGACAAAATATAGGGAAGACCAACTATAAGGCGCAAATATAATACTTGGTCCATTCGGTGGGCTGTTTTCCCTCCAGCTCTCTGCAGTAAATCTGTCACTCACCAGCCCCCACTGGCTCCTAAGTGGCTGACAGATCACAGATATTCAAATGTTGACATCTACGCATTTCATCACTGCCAAGCTGCAGCATGTACACATGCAAACACTACTGTAGCTCTGCATTTCAGCCTAAAACGCCTAAATTAAGCACTCATTAACAAACCATGTGCTGAAATAGCACTGCATTGTGTAATTAAATCTTATAGACTGAGCCTTTTTCACAATGGTCAGAGCTATATGTCTGTTGCAATTAACCTCTTATGAAAAAGAAGTGCTCTGAGTTGCATTGAATGTGTATGTGTACTCAAAATATTAAATATTAAAAATTGTACTTTCAGATAAGATTAATGAAATAAAAGGCCACTTAAAGGCAGGGTAAGCGATTTTTCAAAAACGTTTTAGAAAACTGAGTCGGGGCCGAGTACCAAAACAAACTTGTAGCCAATCAGCAGTAAGGGGCGTGTCTACTCATGCGTTCAGTGAACAGTGAACAGCCGAGCAGAGCGACAGAAAGATAGAGATGGCAGATAAAAAACAAAAGAGGAAAACGTCTGCGAAACGATAAGGCAAGAAGTAGGACCCGTGTAAATATCGGATCAGCTTTCCAGCGCTGGAGAGAACTCAAGGAGCGGAAGGCCTGCGATCGGACGCCAAGGTTTCTTTGTTTCTTCCTGATAGGTGAGTAACACATACCTGTCAACCCTCCCGTTTTTCCCGGGATTCTCCCGTATTTTACCATTATATCTCGCTATCATCCCGTTTAAATATTTTCCCGTATTTTATGTTTGCTACATTCACCTCCGGTAAAACTCCCGTAATTTGTATGGCCCAAACCTCATTATATGAATCACGACAATATAGCCTATTCCAAGGTTGTCCGGTTGCCAGATCTTGTATGAAACGCATCCTTCTCACACAAATTTCAACCCATTTGTCCCCTTAACTTGACAACTTTACAACCCAGTGATGCTGTTGATATCCGCGCAGTAACGGCTATATTCCTGGCAAAAAGACTCCGCCCCCTTCCCCCATAGACATGCCCCCTCCCCCGGTCTCCCGTATTGTGGTACCCAAATGTTGACAGGTATGGAGTAACACCGTGTCTACACCGGACGCGCCGCGCCGCAACAGCTAAAGCCTGCCTACACTGGATGTGTGTATTTCAGGCGAGAATGTAGTTGTTTAAAACTCAAATCTGCGGTTTATTTATAAAAACAGCGCCTATTTGAAAATGTGCTTCGCCGATTTCGGAGACGACAGCTCCACGCGATCACCGGGCGCTCAGTGCTCATGTTTCCCACTGAGAGGAGCATAACCTCGGTTAGTCCTTCTGACATTTGCCGCTGGCTCTGATGTCTCTGTAGTGGTTAAACATAAGATATAATTCTTTTTGGGTAAATCTAACAGGTAATCTTTGGTCTTTATTCTATTGCGGCTATTAATATCTTTAAATAAAAACGAAAAGAGGCAGTGGTGTTTGATATATTTCGTCTGTAAATACAGTGAGGAAGATTGCAGCAGCCGAGGCGAGCTGACTGATGTTATCAAGTACGCTGCTCTTTGCAGAATTACCAGACTTGCGTCGTTCCGTCCACGGGAGTTCACATTCCCGAGTCTAACTCTTGAAGTCCGAACAACCGAGGATGCAAGTCCGAAATTTGCGTACTTGGTATTGAGAAACGCGCGCAAACCTAACGTTACATCACCAGACTATTTGCCTAATCTTCTCGGTAGTTTAGACCGCGATGGAAACGCAGACAGCAACAGGTCTGGGGGAAAAAAAGTTCCTGGGACATATTGTTCCAGGTAATATTGTTGGAAAAGTGGCTTATGTTTCACAGAACTAATCGTTGCCTGGGTTGCGTAGGCTACGTATATGTGGGGCGGATCTATCAAAATATCAACATTGGCTTCCAGAAATCGCTTACCCTGCCTTTAAGTGTGTTTAAAGAGAGTAAACTTTTATAAAAAAGTAGTTTCTTAACACTTACTGTGAGTTCATTTATAAAAAGTGCACATTTAAATGTTAAATTGAAAGTTTTAAGATTTAAAAGTAATTTTTTTGTTAAAGTTAATGTTTTGACTAAAATATTAAAGCACATATGCTTGTACAATTACTTGATTATAATTTTAACTGTAGTGTGTTATTATTCGATATTACGTTTAAAGTTAATATATTTTAAATTCATCATCATTATAAACTTGTAATTAAAATATATTTAAATACTGACAAACAAGTAAAATATTTTTCAGTTTTCCATAAATGCTTGTCTGTACATTCGGCAGTAAACTTTTACCATATATTAGTAACAGTGATCATGAAATTATACATAAAGAACTACTCAAGTCATATGTAAGTGGCTCAAAAGCAAAAGTTCAGCTAAATGCAGTTATATTATAGTTAAATGCACTTAAATATAATACATTTTCATGTAATTGCAAATAACATCCAATTAATGCAGGTGCCCAAAACGTTACATTCCGTTCACACTTTTATTCTTTTAAAGTTTATTATTTCAATAATAAACACTTTTTTAAAGTTCTTTTTCACAAGGGACTTTAGTTAGTTAATTTTACAGATTTGTCTACATTTAATATTGATGAGAGTAATTAAACAAACAATGGAGAAGACCATTTATAACCACTTAGGTTTGGTGTGCAGTATGCTAGTTTATTTCATAAATACCCCACTATCCTTTTTTTAAAGATTAATTTATCAGTTGAGTGACATAATGAGGTTCATTGCTTAGAACACAGCAACAATAATTATAGTAATAATAACAATAATATACAATCTAAAATAAGTAAAACAGGAAAAAAAAATTGAGAAATAATGTTAAAATATTTTCAGTACCTCTCTGCAGTCATAAATGCTGAGCAATTTCGTGAGTGTGACAAATAATTTTGCAGCATTTAAGGGCAGAACTGAAGGGCAAGACCTGTCTGTTAAATTACAGCTGATGCATGAGACCATGCTTATTAATCCATTAAAAAAACATGCATAACATCACCCAGCATGGACACAGAGGTATAATACGTGCTGAGGGGGAATGAACAGACATGAGACATGAGACAACAGGCATATGGTAATTAACAAGACACGAGCGGGGCATGAGCTCAATTAGCCCTGCCGCCCAGCTCAGGGTTTGGCCTGGGAAATGAAAACATTACAGACCGGACCACAATTATTTTCTCCAGCACTCTCTCTTTCCTCCAGCACACCTTTCAGTGCCGTCTTCAGGAAAGATCTGTGCTTCCTGCAGGCAGCTCAGGAAAACAGCCCAGGTTTGCATTTAAATTGGCTTCCCCACAAAAATGCATGACAGCAGGAGAGATCTCTGCCAAGTTGACTTCTTACTTTTTCTCCCCTTATCAGTTGTGGATTTGTTGAAGTTTGAATACTTCTAATCAATTTGTCTCTATTCTCATCTCTTTATTCCATTCAAGCACAGTATCTACCTCCTGATGGCAGTCCAGATTTCTAATGACAGTCATTTTGGTCAGTGAATAACATAACACAGCAGTTTTCTCCACATCCAGGGAAGAATCATACAGTATTCTGACTGATCTTCCTCTAGCTTTTACATATATTTGATAAAATATAAATCGATTCATATAAAAATCATGTAATTTATTATTTATAAACGCTGCATTACATTTGCTATCCATTAAAACAATGATCCTTATATCTATAATTCAGATATCTATCATCATGGATGTAGCATCATGCAAAAGCTATATTTTCTATTACCAATAGCAGAAATACTTTTCAAACAAAATCCAATGATAGAGAGTGCGTCTCAGGGTCCTGATGCTGGTCAAGGTGCTCTCTGGTCTAGTGTTTATCACAGTCCATCAAAAAAATACTTCAGAATGACCACAGCACTCTTGAAAATTAAAAAGACTTTATTATCAAATGGCTACATCCAGAAAGTCTAAACACTTTCAAGAGTGCCATGGTCATTCTGAAGTATTTGTTTCATGAGCAGAAATACTTTATTTGCAGGTATATTTGTCTTCTGTGATTCACTTATTTCACAACAGAGGTGCCACTAAGATAAAGTGACTAGCATTTAAGTTTCTGTATGCCAGTGAATTTGTCAAGGGAGGTAAAGTTGTCTTAAATAATGATAGGAAAAACAAATGTTTTTTTAGTCTAAATGAGATTAAAAGCTTTACATTTTATATTGGTATATAAATACCATATTACTGTTGTATTATATCCAGGGCCATCTTCAATCCTCTTCAAGCGCCAAATGCGAGTAAAACTCAGTGTTGGTGAGTAAATGAAACAGTATTTTGTTTACAGGTAACTTGTTTTTATCAATTATTAATTCAAAAATGGAGTTAAAAATAAAAATAATAATAATTATTATTATTACAATTACTGTAATTATAATTATTCGTATTAATTACAATTGTGAAATACTTTACAGTTGAGTAGTATTAGTGATAATTCTTTATTAATCTTTATAATGCGATTTATTAATATTAATAATAATAAATATCAATAAGAACAATACAATAAAAATTGCAATTAGATGTTTTCCCAATTTGTTCTGCCTATTTTTTTATAAAATAATGCATACAGTTTCATGGCTGGTAAAACATATTTAAGGGTGGTACATTTTCTCAAGTCGCCGGCCACTGGCAGGCAGTGTTGGGCTAGTTACTCAAATTATGTAATATATTACTCATTACTAGTTACTCCTTTCAAAAGTAATATTGTTACTTTACTTATTACTTCCTGGCAACAGTAATTAGTTACACTACTAGTTACATTACTTTTTCTTCACGCCCCACAGAAGTTGTAACTGTGTATCTTCCACATATAATTCTTCTAGAATGTTACTAATAACATATTTCTTCCTCATCATTTGATCAAAATCCACATTGGATCGCAGTCAGAAGTTATTACAAACACTCAATAGTGATTGATAGTGACATTCAAGTAGAAGTGTTGTATTAATCTCATTAACTGTCATGTGTAGCTTGAAGTAATTTTTCCGTTACCCATATATACACGATTATATTTCGTTATGTATTTTATCAAATCACATAAGTTTGTAAGAAACTGTTTAATTTTCCAAAAAGATTTTTAATTATAGTAATATAATGTACATGTTGATCAGAGGGATGTAATGCCAGAGTAAAGTAAAGCCACAACTTACACAACAGTGTTCAGATCATCTTTTTTCCTGACAAAATCAATATAATGCAATATTTATATCTGCTGAATGTGAGCTTTTCCATATTCCAAGCTTGCCTGCTGCACTGGGGACATCGCATGCATGTGCGAGTCGTGAAAATTATGACAATAAATCTAGGAATTATTTTATTGTTGGATTTTAAATCAGCAGGGTTGAGGCATCAAAAGTAACTAAGTAACTAAGCTGTTTTATGGATAGTAACTGTAATATTATTACTGAAATCTTATTAGTAATTAGTTACACTACTAGTTACTGCAAAAAGTAATATTATTACAGTAACTAAATTACTAGTAATTAGTTATTGCCCAACACTGCTGGCAGGTGTTGAGAATTGTTAGCTTTAGGCCCTGGTTGTATCGGTATTTTGACAATGTGTGTTTCAACTCTTATCCTCAATTGTAACCTGTATCAGAATAAGAATCAGAATCAGAATCATGTTTATTGCCAAGTACAATACATGTACGAGGAATTTGACTTGGTAAATTGGTACTTGACAAGAACAATAATCAAAAATAAATAATAAAAACAATAAGGTAACAATTTAAAAAAATAAATTTGGGAAAATAAAATAAAATTGAAATATAAAATACAAAAATAAACATTAAACATTTTAAACACTAAACATTAAAAAAACATTTTCTCTACATTTGTGCAGAATATGTATAAGTGGGGGCAGTACATTTCTGAACATTGTGCAAAATGTGCAGTGAGGGGCCAGTGCAACTGATTACAGCCTAAGGTGTATTTCTTATTGTTAAGTGTAATGTCCATGGGCGTAAGTAAAAAACCCTGATGGATCCTGGGTGTTGTTAATAAGGGCAGTTACGGATGGAAAAAAAACTATTTTTGTGGCGTGAGGTCCTGGTCCTGATGGACCGCAGTCTTCTGCCAGACGGAAGTGCTTCAAAAAGTTTGTGTCCAGGGTGAGAAGTGTCAGCCACAATCTTAACCGCCCGCTGATCCTGGAAGTGTACAGGTCCTGAAGAGATGGAAGGTTGCATCCAATTACCTTCTCAGCAGAGCAAATAACACGTTTCAGTCGGCCTTTTTCCTTAGCAGTGGCAGCAGCATACCAGATGGTAATGGAGGAAGTGAGAATGGACTCAATGATGGAAGTGTAGAAATTAACCATCATTGTCTTTGGCAGGTTAAACTTCTTCAACTGCCTCAGGAAGTACATCCTCTGCTGTGCTTTTTTAATTAGAGAGCTGATGTTTAGCTTCCACTTGAGGTCTTGGGTGATGATGGTACCCAGGAAGCGGACAGAGTCCACAGTTTCCACTGGGGAATTACACAAGATAATGGGGGCAGGTGGGGCTGGGTTCTTCCTGAAGTCAATCACCATCTCCACAGTTTTTACAGCGTTGAGCTCCAGATTGTGCTGATTGCACCAAGTCACCAGATGGTCAATCCCCCACCTATAAGCAGACTCATCCCCATCAGAGATGAGCCCAATGAGGGTGGTGTCATCCGCAAATTTCAGTAGTTTGACAGACTCGTGACAGGAGGTGCAATTGTTGGTATATAGAGAGAAGAGGAGAGGAGAAAGAACGCAGCCTTGAGGGGAGCCAGTACTGATGGTTCGGGGGTCAGAAACATGTTTTCCCATTCTCACATGCTGCTTCCTGTCAGACAGGAAGTCTATGATCCACCTACAGGTGGAATCAGGCACATTCAACTGGGAGAGCTTGTCCTGTAGCAGAGCCGGTATGATTGTATTGAACGCAGAGCTGAAGTCCACAAACAGGATCCTGGCATAGGTTCCTGAGCAGTCCAGATGCTGAAGGATAAAGTGGAGAGCCATGTTAACTGCGTCATCTACAGGCCTGTTGGCTCTGTAGGCAAACTGCAGGGGGTCCAGGAGAGGGTCTGTGATAGATTTGAGGTGGGACAATACAAGGCGCTCGAAGGACTTCATTACTACAGATGTCAGGGCGACAGGTCTGTAGTCATTTAGACCTGTAATCCTGTTTTTTTTGGAGATGGGGATGATGGTGGAGGTCTTGAAGCAGGCTGGCACATGGCATATCTCCAAAGAGGTCTTAAAAATATCTGTAAACACTGGAGACAGCTGGTCAGCACAGTGCTTCAAGGTGGATGGAGAAACAGAGTCAGGTCCGGCTGCTTTCCGAGGATTCTGTCTCTTGAAGATTCTGTTTACATCTCTTTCCTGGATAGTGAGAGACATTCCTATGATGGGGCTGGAGGGGGAGGGGGCCGTTAAGGTGTGGAGCTGTGAAGAGGCCTCAGCTCCTGCTGTGGTGAAGCTGATGAGCTGATGTTCAAGCTCAAGCTGAGGGCTGATGTCTCGGGGGATAGTATCAGGACTGTCCCATTGTCTTTCAAAGCGACAGTAAAACTCATTCAGGTTGTTGGCCAGTCGTTGGTCATTAGTAGAGTGAGGGGCATTAGGTTTACAGTTTGTGATCTGTCTGAGTCCTTTCCAGACAGAAGTAGAGTCATTAGCTGAAAATTGCTGTTGTAGTTTCTCAGAGTACAGATGTTTAGCTTCTCTCACCGCCTTGCTAAACTTGTACTTAGACTCTTTAAACCTGATTTTATCCCCACATTTAAATGCAGCATCCTTCTCTAGCCTTAGGTGTCTGAGTCTGGCTGTGAACCAGGGTTTGTCATTATTATAACTCACCCTGGTGCGTGATGGAACACAGCTATCTTCACAGAAGCTTATATACGATGTCACAGCCTCTGTATACTCATCCAGGTTGTTGGTATCAGTCCTGAATACATCCCAGTCAGTACAGTCCAAACATGCCTGGAGATTCCCCACAGCTTTTCTTGTCCACTGCTTTGATGTCCTCACAACAGGTTTAGAAAGCTTTAATTTCTGCCTGTATGCAGGAATCAGATGGTCAATTACATGGTCAGAGTGTCCCAGTGAAGCTCGTGGAACTGCATGATAGGCACTGCTTACTGTAGTATAGCAGTGATCCAGAGTGTTCTTCTCTCTGGTGGGACATTTAATAGATTGTCTGTATTTGTGGAGTTCACTTGTGAGATTTCCTTTGTTAAAGTCACCGAGGACAATAACAAAAGAGTCCGGGTATGTGCGCTCCACGCACAATATCTGTTCAGCAAGCGTACGCTGTGCGTCCTGCACGTTTGCTTGCGGTGGAATATACACACCGACCAGTATGAAAGAAACGAACTCTCGTGGGGAGTAAAAAGGCTTACAGTTAATGAAAAATGACTCAAGATCAGGAGAACAGTACTGCTGAATCACTGTCACATCATTACACCATCCACTGTTAGTATAAAAATAGATTCCTCCACCTTTCGTCTTTCCTGAAAGTTCCGCACGGCGATCCGCTCTCGGAATCCTGCCAGCTGCAACGCAAACTCTGGTATTAGCCCACACAGCCAAGTTTCAGTGAAGCACAAGACTGAGGACGAAGAAAAATCTCTGTTTTTTCCTACCAGTAGCTGAAGTTCGTCCATTTTGTTGCTCAGTGAACACACATTGGAAAGAAATATTCCTGGTAGCGGTGTACGATGTCTGCGTCGGCGGAGGCGCACGAGCGCACCAGCACGCTTCCCCCTCCTCCGGCGTTTCACTGCATACGCAAAGGTGAGCGCACCTTTGACCAAAATGTCCAAGAATTTCACGGATGTGTCGATGAAAATGGGGCATAAATCCTTAGGGACTGTAGCTCTAATGTTCATGAGCTCTTCTCTGGTGTACGAGCTCAATGTATCATCACAAAAGACCGTTTTAACGAACAAAACTACACAAAACAAAGCGCACCAACACACCGAGGCAGCCATCCGCGGCGCCATCTTGTTATCAAGTATGTCTGATCATGTGATCTCAACATGGCCGCCATTTCCATACAATGAAAGTCAATTGGGTCTAAAACAACATGAGGGTGAGTAAACGATGACAGTATTTTCTCTGTTTATGTGGACTATCCCTTCAGTGTTAAATAAACCATAAACTACATAATCTGTCCAAATAAATTGTTCCAACTCAATTTGTACATTCTGCTTACCTTCAATAGCAAAGGGTTTTCCAACTGTCAGCAGCTTGCAGTCGGCATCAATGGACACCTCGTAGTCCAGCAGGGCTTTGTCCATGATAAAAGCATCAAGTTGAGGCGGATCTGTCCTTCACAACATAAAAAGAGGGGGGCTACAAAACTACACATACAGGCAGGCACACACACACACTCACTCTCTCTCTCATTAAACATGCACAGTATGATTTTCATAAGTCAGATTGTGCATCTCATTCTGGTGCAAATGGAACACAGACATCATTTGTCTGAGCTAAATGTTCATAAACTGCAGCGGCGGCCATAAATCAGCAGCTACGCTAAACTAGATGCAAGCTGAATAGAGCCCAAAAAGGACTTTTAATGGATAGTGGCACCTTAAGGGCAGCGGCCCACCCTTACTTAATTTAATGATAATAAAAGACATAATTTATCAAAACGTTCAGCCAGCAGCAAATTCGAAGTTAAACAAATTCAGCAGCAACAACAAAAATAAGAACAGTTATTTTCCATGTATTTTTTGTCAGTACAAATCAAAATGATCATTGCCAAATGAAAGCTATGAACATTTTACCACCAGTAGTTTCTTTTAAAATAATAATAAAAAACAAACTTTTGAATCTGGAGTACAAACATGACTGCATAGAAACGGTATCAAAAGGCAAGAGCAGACAGACTGTGGCATAAATTTAAAAAACCAACTGTTTCAGAAATGAATTGCTTTGCTGCTTCTTTGCGATACATATGGTCACTGATACCTCTGATCCTCTTCTCAAAATTAAAAAAAGGATTAAAGTGTTTTCAGCCAATTCAAATACTTCATGGATCTTTGACTCTTTTGAAGACGTTTGTCTCTTTTAAGTTCTTTTCCAATTACATTCTGAATGATACATCCAAAAAATTAAATGAAGCAACTTCTATGCCCTGATTTCAGGCTTAATTTTGCCATCTGTCATGACTCAAAACTTTACTAAGGAATTATTGAAGGAACTGAGACACGGCGACTCTCGAAATGTTAATATTTTCTGCTCTCCTTCTAAATTAATCTCTGGTGTGAGTGCAAACTAGGCTAGAAGTCTGAGTCCAGCCAAAAAAAAAAAAAAAAAATCCAGTTATGTGGTTTACTTTCATTGAAAATAAACTTGTTAATTAGGCTTTACTGATCACATAGGATTTTTTAATTCTCCTCCTCATACTTTTTTTCTCTCCCAGATCTCCTCTCACTTTTTTTTTTATTTTTTATATAGCCCAAAAATAAAACAATATTTAAATAAATAAACAAAAACACACTCTTCACAATTTGGTATGTGTGTGACAGACTGTGGCACTGCAGCTGGAAGGAAACAACAAACGGCTCGCCTGGCGAGCAGCAGTGAGAAGCAATCTCAGAACTTAGACTCAAATATGCTGAGAGAAAAACTGCTTCAGGCAAACACCTCATTTTAATGACAGCGTTATTCAAAAATTGAATTAATTTGGCCGAGATATTGACACCTGCAGTATTGTACACCACCAGTGAGTCACTAAGGGGGACTCTTAGAGAAAAGATTCAGCATACGCATTTGCATTGTAATGAACAGGGTGCAACTGCTGTTTGAATTATTGATCACAGTATGCACAAGGTTTTTTTCTATGTGTTGTAAATTTCACTTTTTGCTAATAGGGTTTGGCAGTATTACTACACCAGCAGCACTTGCTGCCATCTGCTAGCCGAATGCATTTTGTTGGATGAATTGATCGCTTACTTGAGAGTGGCGACACCTTCGGGTGTGGTGGGCTCATTGAACTGCCGCATGTACTCGTGCATCTCAGGAAAACTCTTTTTCATGTAATCCTCCGCACTGCTTTCCCGAACAGTGCCAAATCGGAATCCCTGAGATGGGTGGTGGAGCTGAAGCCAAAGGCGGGGAAAAATCAGCAAAAGTGTGATAAATAAATAATAAATCATGATACATTTTCCACGATTAATATAATATAGGCATTTTTATCCACAGTGCATTCAAAGTATCAGTTCATGCATTCTCTGGGAATGTCACACTGTGATATTTGCATTGCTAGTGCCACGCTCTACTGTTTGAGCTATAGGAGTGCTCTTTGAACTTTGATATATAACAGTTGTATGTACAATGCAAACAAAGTATGTTTCAGAGCCCAAAATTAAATTCCCAGTCCAAAAGACCATTTACTGACTACCCATGTCAACACCCATTTAATATTTATAAACTTGGCACGGAAGTACTATAAGACTTAGTAATGAATACACAGGAGTTTTTAAGGTAGAAGAAGGTAGACTGCTTTAAATGTAGACAAAAACAGTACAGTAGCAACATTGTTTCTAGAGGTTATTACTACACTACATTCTATAATTTAGGGTACATTTTTATATCCATTGATGATAATTGTTTTTTTCTAACAAATTTCTTCTGAAATATCACATTTTATCCATTACGACAATACACACCATAATCACACACATACTTTGCGCACCTTGTTTTTCACTTGAAATTGCATTCATGTCCCTTAAAGGGGGGTACAATGCTGTTTCATGCATTCATAGTTGTTTACACTGGTAAAGAGTTTGATTCTCATGCTAAGCATGGACAAAGTTTAAAAAAAAAAATTGGATGTATAACAGAGTATTTCTGTGCCAAAAATCTCACTTCCGGATTCGTACAAGTTTCGGAGAGTTTTTTTCGATCGTTGTACTTTATGACGTAAACGACGGTGGAACTCCTTATATGGGCATTTCTCCCGGAAAGAACGCGTCCGTGCACGCATCGACCAGAGTGAGAGCGAGAGCGCGCCCATCAACGCGCTTCAATTGGCAGGCTGGCAGCACGGGCCTTGCTCGGGAAGAATGTCTCTAAAGAAGTGTGTTTTTGGTTGTGAGGGAAAGATAACCTTGCTCAGCTTCCCAAAACAACCCACCGTTACGTGAACAGTGGATATAGTTTGTTTTTCCGGGGCAGCAATGGAGTTTCTCAAGTGTTTTGTTGACGAACGTTTTATAAACAAGGCCCAATTCGACGCTGGATTTGCACATCGTTTAATACTGAAAGATGGAGCGGTCCCAGCTATAAAAGATCCCGGTCATGATTCAGAACTGCAGATGGTAAGTGAAACGGCATCAAATGTCTGTTTTGTTGGCGATCGGAGCAAGTGCTCGTCACTCTTTAGCTCCGCCCACATGGCACGCCTCCAGGAGCTCGGCTTTTTTCGGAGAGGATCGTAAATCTGTATCTTTCTTTTATAAATATGATAAAACTAAAGAATTTTTGGAGATATGAAGGATGCAGTACTACTCTATAGGTACTCAAGATTAACATGAGATTGGGTGAAACGGTGTGCGTTAGGTCCCCTTTAAAGGAATAGTTCACCCAAAAATGAAAATTCTGTCATCATTTACTCACCCTCAAGTAGTTTCAAACCTGTATGAATGTGTTTGTTCTGCTGAACACAAAGGAAGATATTTTGAAGAAAGTTTGTAACCAGGCTGTTTTGGGGCACCATTGACTTCCATAGTAGGAAAAAAATACTATGGAAGTCAATGGTGCCCCAGAACTGCTCTGTTTCCCACTTTCTTCAGAATATCTTCCTTTGTGTTCAGCAGAACAAAGACATTCATACAGGTTTGGAACTACTTGAGGGTGAGTAAATGATGACAGAATTTTCATTTTTAGGTGAACTATCCCTTTAAATTACAGTTTTTGCTAGTCTTGAGTTCAAAATAATGAATAAAAAATGTTCAAAAAACAATCCAAAAACAAATTGACTTTAAATGTCTTTCTTGCATATAAGAAAAAAAATCATTTTACTCACATCCACAAAAATTGTCATCTATGTTACAAACTAAACCCACTGTTTTTTAATTCAAATAGATATTAAAAATTGAGGTTAACCTGGTCAAGAAAATAATATTTGGTTGGCCAGACAAGGCCAGTGCCATTGATTGAGTCAAAATGGTGAAATTGTCAACTGTTACCTGTCAATCCATACAGTTTGCCCATAACATAGTTGACAAACTCATCTTCAGGGAAAACATCTTTTTCCATGTAATATCAAAATGGTATTTAACGATTAAGCTTAGCTAGCAGATAAGCTTCACTGACAAAATCCATAAATCAAAACAGCAGTTGTTTTATTGAGAAAACATATTGAATTTACACTTATTTGCTGATGTGAAATGTACCTTAAATTAAAGCGAAGCATCTTAAAAGATCTCACCTTGGCATCATGTATTCCAGAGACCTCTTCGAAGGTCTTTTCCCCAACCATAACTGCAGCCAGGTTTGCAGTGTAACTAGACAAAACCAGCAAGCAAAATATGGCCCACAGGTTCATCAGGAAACGTCCAGTCCAACACTTGGGCGTCTTACTGGAGACAGTGCGGCCGAAGAGGATGGCGTAGCAGAGGTTGAGGGCTGATGAGTAGGAGAAAACCTTCACACGGTTTCGCCCATGAGGCGTCATGCCGAAGGGACTCTTCCATTCGTAGAGGGTGAGGAAGAGCGCCGTAATGTGCAGTGCCACAAAGATGCCCATCCACATAGACCAGTGCAACGGCCACATGAATGCTCCGATGGGTGCCGCTGTGTCCTTACTGCGCACTAGTATTCCCAAACTCGTGGAAAAGAACGGACTGGTGAAGTCGATCACTTTACTGCGAGCTGAGTTGATGCTGAAGCTGGTAACAGCCATATCGGCCACCCCGCTCAGCAGATCGCCCACCAACCCTGTCCACTGGCCACCCTTGACTGCTCCATATTTCCCATCCCCAACTATGTACAGGTCATACTCGAAGTCCATGTCCTCTGCCAGCTTCTCCAGCAGATCAATACAGTATCCATAGCAGCACTTGCTGAAATCCGGTGGCAGGAAGCTGCTGTTGCCTTGAGCCCGTTCACCGTATAAGTGGTCCAGGGTTTCTGAGTTATTTGTCCCTGCATCCAGACAGTATTGCCCAGCAGGACAGTTCCCATCCTCATCTACCTCTCGAGTGAACACAAATGGGTGCTCCACTAGAGTGACCACCCGCAGACGACTCCCCGACACGGGAAAGCCGGCCCGCCATCTACGACCCACCCGGCCCATCTGGCCCTCGGTGCGCTGCCGTGGGGGCGATCCCTGCCATAATCCCTGCTCCTCTACATCCAACCTACCGCTTTCCCAGCTGCCTACAGTCACCCACGTGGGCTGACCGACGGCATCACGGCGCAGACTCCAAATGTGGACCTTCTTAGAGGTGAGTACACGGGAAAGGTTGCGTTGAATGCTGACAGGGCCCGTCAACCCTACAAAGGACGTATTAGAGAGGAACCTGAGGGTGAAAGAATACAAGAGTCAGATGATGATTGGAAGAGGCCTAGACGGTCTATAACACCTGGAGAAAGCTATGCATTAGTATTCCTATTCATGCCAAATTGCTCAGCTGGAGCAGAACCTTCCAGAAGAATGAAACCACCTTTGCTCATGGGTGCCAGAATTGACCCTTCACAAAGAAATTTGTCAACCGGTAGAGATTTTGGACTATTGTCTCTATCGCGGTTACACACTCATGTGACGCTGCTGTGCTACGTGGTCACGAAAATGTATTGTTTGCATGCATTTTTAAGCATTGCGGTTTAAAAACAAGTGATTTTAAGCCATTAAAATGCATTTAGCAGCAAAAGAGAACTAATTTTGCTATATGTACGCGCTGTCTGAAAGACTGTTTCTGAGCACTGTCAGAAAGGCGCACACGTGCTTATAGAGCGCGAGAGTATTGAACAAAGTTATTTTTGCCGCTTTACACGCCTTGAACAGTTAAATACACACACTTTTTTGTGTCAAAATGTCCATCATTGCAAGTATTCTTGCAAACACAGTAATTAAGGTCTTAAGTGAAAGCAAACAGCTGAGAAAAAAAAAAACAGTGTAACAGTATATTGGATCTGGGCAGCTCTTAAAGTGACAGCAGTCTAATATATTCCCGTTGTCTGTCATTCATGTTAATCAAACAACAAAAGAGAAAAAATCTCTCTACTCTTGACTAAATCACTTTTGCAACTTCAATAAATAGAAATATATATTTAATTTACACAGTGAAGAATATGCAGTGTTTTTATACATTTTATACATTTGATTACTTTACACATTGTGTGTAATATGTCTTATTTATTTGTTCTATTGTAGTTTTTGTCCTATTGCTTATAATTAGTTACTTATTCTTATTTAATCTCTGTGGCTCTTTTGTGGCTCTTTAATGTGTCGTGACATAGCACGAAATGAACATAAGTGAACATCAGAAGGTATCTTGTTTCAACTGCGGAACAACATCAATACACACCATTTTTCAATCCACAGACGTTAATCTACTCTCCTGTCTGGTTTGTTTGTCAGACAAAATGGCAGATTCGGCATTATGATTGGTGAGATCGCTTGTCAATCAAATTCCCTGCGAAGGGTCAATTGAAATTTTTAATGGCCATCAGTGAACAAAGATGCTTATGATGTAGCTACAACATATACCAGCATGAGCTAATGGGCCTATGCTAATCAGCCCTGCAAAATTACTCAAGGGGAACCCAGACAAAGAGTCTGGTTCAAGTAGGAGTAAGAAACAGGATCGGACACAGGTTAAGCTAGCTTCATCCTCTCCAGCAGCAAAGCAGCAGTGTTGGGCAAGCTACTCGGAAAATATAGTGAGCTAAGCTAACAGTTACTCTTCATTAAATGAAGCTTCACTACACTAAAGCTAGAAATGTATCAAGCTAAGCTACAGCAAAGTAGTTTACTACATCTAAGCTATTTTTTAAAAAATTCATTTTTATATTGAACCAACATCATACCAAGTCAATGCTCTCTCAGTGATCAATAAAACTGTCAGTCAAGCAGATAGACAGGCACAATAGTTCAGGTTAATTGTTTATTCAACAACTGTTCCAAACCAATTTGTCAACAAAAATCAGAATCATGTACAGGGCCGGATTTACCTCATATTGTGACATAGGCAAAATAAATTTTTGCTGTCAGCCAGAAACCTCCTATTGGTAGTTGGTATTGTGGCTTTATTGTAGGCTATACAGATACATTTATACAAAGGATAACACTTAACAATAAGGTCCATTAATTAACATTAGTTAACTAGTGTAGTTAACATGAATTAAGAATGAACAATACTTCTGCAGCATTTTTTATTCTTAATTTCAACATTTACTAATACATTATTAAAATCAAAAGTGGTGTTTGTTAACATTAGTTAATGCACTGTGAACTAACGTGAACTACCAATGAACGACTGTATTTTCATTAACATTAACAAAGATGAATAAATACTGTAATAAATGTATTGTCCATTGTTCACTCATGTTAGTTAATACATTAATGAAATCTTATTGTATAGTGTTACCATAAATGTATAGGCCTACAGATAGTCTACGTTTATTTGCATCGTTGCATGTGTCATTATATTAACATTTCACCAAAATCAAGTTCAAATACGAAGTTTTTGACCAGCGAATATTTTTCCCCGTCAGGTTATACAGTTTTCCTATGTGGGCGCTCAATTGTTTTCTGTTATTTGGCCAAAATATCATATTATAAAAGATTCAGCACTTCGCACAAGCTATTTGGCTGTGACTCGACAACAAATGCTCCTTAAAAACATTAGCCTTTATAAATATAGTGTTTCTCGAGTAAAGAAAACGCTGTACTTATTCAATCAACAGTTATTTTATTTACCTTCAGACTGCAGACAAACTGAGATGCTCCAAACTGCGCGCGCCGTACTTCATTCACGAGAGAGGCGGGAGGAATAATGAGGTTTGACTGACAGTTTGAGGAGCCAATGGCGTTACGAGCTTTAGTGGCTGTGGCTTCACTTTTATTGATCCAGGATCAGTGATCCGTAGCAGTTATATTTCTGATTTGAGCTTGAGTTTCAGAAATGCTTTGGAAAATGTAACGTTAGCTTTTGTTGACGCTACTTGATCAAAAATAGAGCTTCGCTACTGAAAAGCTATTTGATTCAGAAAGCAGCGACGCTACCACCACACTACTGAGAAATGTAGTTAACTTAAACTACTAGCGTCACTAACGTACTTGTACACTGCCCATCACTGCAAAGCAGACAGTAAATATGACTGCGGAAGAGGGGGAAGGCCTGGGAGAGGGATTGCCTAGCTGGACGACTGACACGGTCTGGCATCCGTCACACCATAAACTACAAATGTTGCTTTCACAGAGCAATATATTTGATTGTGAAACCCCCTTCCACTCTTCAGAATTACAGCCACTCAGTCGGCAGGCCTGCCGCTCTGTGCAGCTCGGGTCACTTAAGGAAACTCTTTGACATTGAGCTTGAAGATTAATGTCTGGGGTCATAAATAATAGATATGACATTTGACTAATGCTGTTCTGGTTAATGAAAAACTGAGTAAGTTAAAGCTTAACATGTAATTTGGCTCTTTCATTCATAGTTTTACCTGTCACGGGAAGTCAAATGGTCCACCTTAGCCAAACAATGATTGACTGTGTGTCTGTGATATCAAATTAACAGTATGTGTGTTAGAATGACATGTTGCTATGTACTTAAAAGCCCTCTTTGATTTGATTATACTCAATAATGGGGGGATGGGTTAGTTTGCTAAAATATTTTTAGAACCGATGATTAAAAAAAATGAAAATATCCTTAATAATGATTATTTCAACACTTCATTTCAATAGTCCACTTTAGACATTCTACTTACTATGAGTAACTTTGCAACTACATGTCAACTAACTCTGACTAGAGTATTAGTAGACTGTTAGATTAGGAATAGGTAAAATAATTTGACACAAAACTATTACTTCTAATAATCAAATTGTGCACTGTAGGTAAAGCTACTTTGAAATTGTCGTGACTTCATTTAAAGTACTTAATCTTTTCTAATCTAATTAAAAAAACAGCCAAACTAAAAGCTACCAACAAAAGGTAGCTCAGTCAGTACAATGAATATACCTTTTGTTACTCCATGATATTAATAAACACCACCAATATTTCAATATAAAAAAAGATCTGAAATGCAGCACAGGACCTCTGTAAAGCAGGGTCTGTGAAAAGTTTCTGCAATCTGAACATATTCACTAAAATCAATCAGACATTTCAGCATTATAAAGGTTTACTCTGTATAAACACGCATGCTCAAAAAAGTTAGCCTGTTACTATGTGTATAATGGATATTGATCAATCTATCTAAAAAAAATCTAAATATATGTCTAATCTGTCTGTGTACAATTTTCTTGAAAAGAACATAATTTTGAATTACAATAGTCATCCACATTATGATTGAACTGTCATATGTGGGCAAGATAATGTTGACTAATAACAATCTCCTCACTTGCTCATCTCCTCAAGGTAAGACAAATGAATGCATTTGCAAAATCATTGTTAAAAGAACAAAGTTTTCCACTTTTATAGTGCTACAATGCAGGCAAAGTCTTGCATGAGCTGCAGAGCTATGTATCACTCTCCCGCAGCAATGCCCTCGCAATCGTCCGGCATTATGCAGCATGGTTGGGTCCGGTTGGCAGATTTTCAGCCTTATCCTGTTGTGATGAGAGGCCCAGGCTTCCCACACAGCCACATTTCACTTCTGTTTGTAGTGAGAGATATAGTGGTGTGTGGCAGAGTGCTGGCATGATCCACACAAAATGACGGGCCTGCGTGGTAGGCGGGTGCCAGAGCTTTTGATAAGAGTGATCCCTCCTCAGGGAAAGAAAACTGAGGGGAAGTCATAAATAAAGCTTAAAGCTCTAAAGCATGACTGCATTCCAGCTGAATGTCTGAGCAAACACCAGTAATTTGCCGCAGCATGAGAAAGTGGCCGTGCGCCTGTCCTTAAGCATGACACTAGCTGTCTGGGACATCTCATCCAGATGGTAGGATGTTCTACTGATGAGTGTTTAGAATAAAACATCAAAGCAATTTAGTCTCTCAAAATATGTGACAAATAATAAAGCAAATGTGACGGTTGTATTACTATTTAGCTATTATTGATGAATTTCGAGAATCTAATTTGTCTATCCAATTATTTATGTATGAAATTCCAATCCATTTGAAAAAGCAGTTAATTTATAGCTCACAAATTGCAAATCTTAGAGCCCACACCACAAAACATGAGGTGGGACAATTGTGGCATCAAGCACAAGCGTTCACAGGTACTACAGGTAACATAGTAGCAGTATCATGAGCAGTAGCACTAGCTACCCAGCTAACAGGGAACATTCTCACAACTTTAACTTTTTTTCATTTTTTTTTTTACAAATTATATAAATGCTAGGACAAAACGTTCTTAAAGTAATGTTTACAGAACTTTCTCATAACTTAATATCTGATATAGGTTCTCATAACATTAAAATAAAACGTTCTTAGAACAACATACTCAGAACGTCCTTATGATGTTATTATTTGATGAATACTCTAAGAAACATTTTTAGAACCTTAAAATAATTGTCACGGTTCATGGGTCTGTGTGTCCATTCTGTCTGTCTATGTGTTGTCTCTGTACTGATTGCTTGTCAGCGTTGCCCAGCAACCCTAACCCTAAGCTAATCAGAGCGGCTGCAACTGATATTCATCTCGGCACCTATATCCGCCGCTCTGTTTGGTGTTGCTGTTGTCAGTTCGTTGTTGCTCATGCCTTGTCCAGTTCTCGTCTGTGTCTAGCGTTGTTTGCTGTTCCTGTTTCTCTTGCTGCCTTATGAGGACGTTATCTCCGGGATTGGAGTTCCAGTTGTCAGGCGCCCTGGATTTCTGCTCATGCTGGATTATCTCACTTGTTGCTGTCTACGCTATCCCTGATCAGCTATTGTTGCATATTTATGCTTCTGATTACTGCCAGTTCTTCGTGAGCATCAATAAACCACCTTATTTCACTCGCAACTGGATTTTGAGTTTTTTGCCATGACAGAACTGACCAAGATGGATCCAGCAAGTGCTTCAGAACTCCGGGAAATTTTATCTAACAGCAATGCACGTATGGAACGGCAAGAACAACAAATGATGGCAACTGGACGAGCTGTACAGGCCCTTGTAACACAGGTTTCTGACCTAACTACCCAGCTCCAGCATTTAAAGACCGAGTCTGCACAAGCCCAACAGCCCGCTGCGCTTAACCCACCTGTTGTCTTACCTAATGTTCACACCATTCGCCACACGGAGCCTCGTCTGCCGTCTCCCGCTGTCTACTCCGGTGAGCCCCATTTATGTCGATCATTCCTGACTAAATGTTCTTTGTATATCGCCCTTCAGCCGTCACTTTTCCCTACAGAGAAATTCAAAGTGGCTTTCGTGATCACTTTGTTGTCTGGTCGAGCGGCGCTCTGGGGAACGGCTTTGTGGGATCAGAAACACCTGTGCTGTTCATTATTTAATTCCTTCAAGGAGGAGCTGAAGAAGGTGCTCGACCGGGCGGTTTCGGGTAGAGAGGCAGCGCGAGTGTTGGCGGAATTGCGTCAGGGAGATCGGACTGTCACCGATTATTCCATCGAGTTTCGGATTCTGGCCGTGGAATGCAGTTGGAATATAGAGGCGCAGTGGGACATGTTTTTGCATGGGCTGGCCGACCGCATCCAAGATGAAATATATTCACTGGAATTACCTCCTTCTTTGGATGGGTTAATCGATCTGGCTAAACGAGTGGATGCTAGGTTACGTCGTCGAGAGCAACGAACCCTGCATAACCCCGTCACCAATACGGAGGATTTTTGTGTTGCTCCTTCAAGTGATGCGCTTGGTCACCTTCTCGATCCTGAGCCCATGCAAATGGGCAGGGCTCGGCTTTCCAAGGCAGAGAAGGATAGGCGCAGGATTAATGGACTGTGTCTTTACTGTGGTACAGCGGGTCATATCACTGCACAATGCCCAGTAAAAGCCAAAGCCCGTCAGTAGAGAAGAGGTTACTGACGGGTGGGCTTCAGGCCCGGCGCCAGGGCACCTCAGTCGGGGGGGCATTTAAATTTCTAGGGGGGGCACAAATCACATTGGGGGGGGGTGCAATCTGTGATCGCGTGCAGTTGCTGATGCTCGCGAGAGCGTGCAATGGCTTTCGTATGCACGCTATTTGTTTCCGATTTCACTTTCACTTTCAGCAAGGAGGGGAGAGGATGGAAAGAGGCAGTGACTCAGGGGGGCACGGCCCACGAATGCCCCCCTCTTGACACCTGCCCTGGAACAATGTAGAACAATGTAGAACAATCTTTTGTGTGTAAATTCACTTTTTTATCGGTTTTATTTTGATAAACATGACACAATATGCTATAGCATTAATATAACATGAAAAGAGTTTGTAACCCTATTAAAGCACGGGATGAAATACAGTGAGTGAGTCTGGTAAATCGTGAATTAGCTGTCATCATCAGAGCTCGTGCAGCCTGGAGAAACTGCGATGACCATAATCTAACGTTAACCTAACCCGCGTCTGCTTGCGAATCGCTCTTGCTGTAGCCTACTTTGATAGGCTATACTGCTTCAAGTCAGATGCTGATTGATCTGCTCAAATCGAACACAACTTTATGTGCTCTGCAGACGGTGTGCCCATGCTCCTCCAATTAATTATCCATTAACGGTTTAAATAAATAAACCCCTTTTGTTGTCTGCCTGTTCTTCTGTGTCTTGTTCTGTGTTACAGGATGAACCCACGGACCTGTCTAACGTGCCCAGTGAGTACCTTGGCCTGAAGGGAGTGTTCAGTAAGTCTCGAGCTGCTTCCCTTCCTCCACATTGTCCCTATGACTGTGCCATAGATTTATTGTCAGGTACGTCTCCACCTAAAGGCAGATTATACTCGCTATCCGCTCCAGAAAGGGAGGCCATGGAGAAATATATTTCTGATTCTCTAGCAGCCAAAATCATCCACCCTTCTTCTCCTGCAGGTGCTGGGTTCTTCTTCGTGGAAAAGAAAGATGGATCCCTGTGCCCGTGTATTGACTATCGAGGGCTGAACAACATCACGGTAAAGAATACCTATCCTTTGCCGTTGATGTCTTCAGCCTTGGAACGGCTGCAGGGGGCTTCCTTTTTCACAAAGTTGGATCTCCGTAACGCCTATCATTTGGTCCGCATAAGGGAGGGGGATGAGTAGAAGACCGCTTTTAATACCCCCAGGGGGCACTTTGAATATTTGGTTATGCCCTTTGGGCTATCCAACGCCCCGGCGGTCTTCCAGGCACTGGTCAATGATGTGTTGCGAGACATGGTTGATCAGTTCATATATGTCTACCTGGATGACACATTGATATTTTCTTGTTCTCTCCAGGAACAAGTTCAACACATCAGGCGAGTGCTTCAGAGGCTGTTGGAGAATGGGCTTTATGTCAGAGAAATGCGCTTTTCATGCACAGTCTGTTCCCTTTTTGGGATATATCTTGTCGTCTGAGGGCGTGCGCATTCATCCTGCCAAGATTCAGGCTGTGATAGATTAGCCAATTCCAAATTCCCGCAAGGCCCTGCAGAGGTTTCTGGGCTTTGCCAATTTTAATCGGCATTTTATCTGCAATTTCAGCCAACTAGCCGCCCCTTTGACTGCCTTGACCTCCACCAGAATGACGTTCAGGTGGTCTAATGCAGCTGATGCTGTGTTTTCTAAACTGAAGAGTTGCTTCGTTTCAGCTCCCATTCTTGTCGCCCCTGACACTTCTCATCAGTTTGTGGTGGAGGTTGACGCGTCTTAGGTGGGGGTTGGTGCGGTTCTTCCCCAGCGCTCTTCCGCGGACGATAAGATGCATCCCTGCACATTTTTTTCACATCGTTTATCACCCGCTGATCGCAATTACGACATTGGTAATAGAGAGTTGCTTGCAGTCAAGCTAGCCTTGGAGGAATGGCGTCATTGGTTGGAGGGTGCGGGGGTACCTTTCATCGTTTGGGCCGACCATAAGAACCTTGAGTACATCAGGTCCGCCGAAAGGTTAAACTCAAGGCAGGCTCGGTGGGCTCTATTTTTCGGCCGTTTTGATTTTTCCATTTCCTACCGCTCGGTTTCCAAAAACAGCAAACCCGATGGTTTATCCCAGGTTTTTGATCAATCCGAGCGCCCGTCGTCTCCCGAGTTTATCGTGCCACAGAAGATCATGGGCTCTATGGTAACTTGGGAGATCGAATCGAAGGTCCGTACGGCCTTACAAGGGGTAATGCTTCTGCCTAGGTGTCCACCGAATCGTTTATTTGTGCCAGAGAGTTTACGGTCTGACGTCATCTGTTGGGGTCATTGTTCCAAGGTGGCTTGTCATCCGGGGGTGAGTCGTACCATTTATGGCCCGTGACATTCGTCTTGTTGTTTTAGCCTGCTCAGTTTGTGCTACCTCCAAGACTTCCAATCGACCCCCTGTTGGACTCCTTCAGCCGCTGTCAGTTCCTTCGAGACCTTGGTCCCATATATCGCTAGATTTTGTTATGGGTCTCCCGCCCTCTCAAGGGAACATGGCAGTTTTAACCGTGGTGGACCGGTTCTCGAAGGCAACTCATTTTATTCCTTTCCCCAAATTACCTTCAGCCAGAGAAACAGCAGATGCTGTCATAGACCACGTCTTTCGCATTCATGGCCTCCCGACGGATGTGGTTTCTGACAGGGGGCCTCAGTTCATTTCCAAATTTTGGAGGGAATTTTGTCATTTATTGGGGGCGAGTGTCAGTCTTTCTTCTGGTTTTCATCCTCAGAGCAATGGCCAAACGGAGAGGGCTAACCAAGATTTAGAATGGGTGTTGCGGTGTTTGGTCTCTCAGAAACCGTCCTCTTGGAGTCAGCAACTTTCATGGGTTGAGTACGCACATAACTCATTACCAGTGTCAGCTACGGGCCTATCTCCATTTGAGTGTAGTTTAGGTTACCAGCCACCTACTTTTCCAAGTCTGGAATCCGAAGTCGCGGTCCCCTCTGCCCACGCCTTTGTCCAAAGGTGCTACCGCACTTGGAGAAGAGCCAGAGGGACTCTCCTCCAGGTGAGGTCTCGCACCACCGGTCTGAGCCTCCCGTCTACGTCGTAGGTCAAAAAGTGTGGCTTTCATCCAGAAATATTCCACTCCGCACCGTTTGTAACAAGCTTGCTCCTAAATTCATTGGACCATTTACTGTCACCAAAATCATTAGTCTGGTGGCAGTCTGCCTCAAACTTCCTCCAACGTACAGGAGGATTCATTCTGTCTTTCATGTATCCAAATTAAAACCCGTTTTTCATTCTACCATTAATCCGCCTGCCCTGGTTCCCCCACCGCCGCGACTCGTAGATGGGGAACCAGTTTATTCGGTAAACTGTATTTTGGACACAAGATGGAGGGGACGCGGATTTCAGTATTTGGTGGACTGGGAAGGTTATGGTCCGGAGGAGAGGAGTTGGGTTCCTGCGAGGTACATATTGGATCAGTCCCTTATCGATGATTACAATCACCAGGTAAATTCCCCTGGGAGCATCAGGAGACGCTCTTAGGGGAAGGGGTACTGTCACTGTTCATGGGTCTGTGTGTCCATTCTGTCTATGTGTTGTCTCTGTGTTGATTGCTTGTCAGCGTTGCACAGCAACCCCGGTGCTGATGAGCTAATCAGAGCGGCTGCACCTGATATGTCCTGTTCTCATCTGTGTCTAGTGTTGTTTGCTGTTCCTGTTTCTCTTGCTGCCTTACGAGGACGTTATCTCTGGGATTGGAGTTCCAGTTGTCAGGCGTCCTGGATTTCTGCTCATGTTGGATTATCTCACTTGTTGCTGTCTACGCTATCCCTGATCAGCAATTGTTGCATATTTATGCTTCTGATTACTGCCAGTTCTTTGTGAGCATCAATAAACCACCTTATTTCACTCGCAACTGGATTTTGAGGTTTTTGCCGTTACAATAATGTTCTAAATCATGAAAAAAAACAAAACAAAAAAAAAACTGGACAATTTAAGGTTCTTAAATTATAAAAATAAATGGTGAAATAATGTTATATTTTGGGTGAAAAAGTTAGTAAAATGTTCTAAGAAATGTTTAAATAATGTTATAATCACAACAAAAAAAATCCAAAACAATTTTCGAACTATAACCTAAATTTGTTACCAGGGTAGGAGGTTGTTAGCTATTTTATGCTCTGTAAATATCTGACTTGTCATAGTAAAGCCAACATACAGTACACTGTAAAAAAAAAACTGTAATAATAGGTCACAATGTACTGTATTAAAATTAAGGAATTTTTACCTGTATTTTGAATTTCGCACTTACGTGTACTTTCACAGTACTGCACTTTTTTTTATTTTTATACAGTGTAGGCTCACTGGAAAAAACATGAACTCCAAAAACACACAACTTACTGCAGTTTCCAGCTGAAATGATCACTAGTGGTAGTGAAACACCAACAAGTTTATTCCTGCTCATATTGGCAAATTATGATGAAAGGGGCAGATTATAAAATAATAAAGACCTTTTAACAGTCTCTTGCACAATGCTATGTTATGACCTCAAAACACTTTTACCATATAATGCATGATTTCTTTGTGCTGATACATTTTGATGTTTGATCACATAATCAACTCTATAGGTATGGATTTTCTGACACAGTAAAATTGCTCGATAGCTCCCCTGGTACAGCACTGCACTTGTGATGCGGCGCTCTTGGGTATGAGTCATGATTAAAAAAAGCTCAAAGACTTGTAGTAGCATGGTGAAATGGCATGGTTACTTAAGCAAATGTGTTTTTATCTTAGGTTTAGACCGTGTTTGAGCAGTAACCTACTGTATAAGTGACACTCACCAGACATTTCATTTCATTTCTGAACTGCCACAATACATACAACTACTAACGTAATAAAATGTTGACACATTCTTCTGTTTTGGATAAAACTGAACACGCTTTTAATGCTACTCACTGGATATTTAACTTTGAATGTGTCAAGAAGCATCATATCATCAGTAATATCATTTTGCAGAAATATTTTTTTATTTTCCCCCAGTGAGCCTGCAATGTTTAAAAAAAATAAAAAATTATACTGGCGCTTTATTATATCAATCAACATGCAACTTTCATTATCAGATTTGAGCATGTGACACATTAAACAATCATTCTGGTTCTGAGCACAGTGTCAGTTGTAGTTCCATTAGAACACAGTTCAGTAAGATTACCTGTTCTAACTTTCCAGCGCAGTTAGCAAACCATGCTTAGGACAGGAGATCTATGCTGGTGCAATGGCTTTAGTGACTCATAATTGGTTACATGTATTCTAACACTGATTTTACAGTTCCATTGAAAAGGAAACTAGAACTGTATCAAAGTTGGCTTGGTACAAAACGGCACAACTCAGCATCTGTAACCATTCGGCCTGATGGTGGAAAAGCACTAACTGTTTATCTAATTATTTTGTTTCGGAATGTACACAGCTTTAAAAAGTATTTTTATATTTGTTGTATATTTATATTTCTTATATGTTCCACTTTGATGTGGATTCTTTGAAGAGGAAAATCACTTCTAATTTAATTCATAATTTAACTGGCTCATAATGCTGTAAGAAGGTCCCCTGCTTTGTGAGTGTGCACTAATGCATACACCGTGTTCTGACTACAAGCTTACCTCAATACAAAAGCAAAACAGATGTATTGAAACATATTGTTTCACAAAATATAATAATAAAAAAAAAAACTGAACAGCTTGCTGTCTTTTCAGTCAGGGTGTAGTGGCTGTTGCTGTTGAGAGCTACATTTGAGAAACGTGTTTCAAAAAATGTTCAGCAGCATATGAATAAAGCATGTAACTTTTCCAAAGAATCTATGAATAAATAGATTAATTTATGTGGTGGTCTGGGATGGTGTCATTTTGATGCTACAGTAGCCTGTAGACTTAGCCTAGTCATGTTGTTCCCATTTCACACAACTATGCACTGTTATATGCAATTTTGTAGTAAAAGTAATGTGAATAGTGAGTTCTAAGAGTACCAGGATGAGTACCAAGACTATTTTAACTGAAACAACAATATTGGATACTTTATGGAATATAATACATTGCTTTGTGGAGGGGGAAATGGAAAACAAGAAATGCTTCAAATGTTAAGTTTCCGATTTGACATGAATTCAACAAGGTTGGATACTTTATGGACTATTTTATACAGCTTTGTTTATGTAGTGGAAATGGATAACAACAAATGCTTCAAACGGTATGTTTACCATTTGAAATGAATGCATACACTCTATGAGTATAGTGTGTTTTGTAAATGCGCAGTGAGTAGAATTTATTTACTTTTTTAATCAAATAATAAAAATTTAACAAATCAATAAATATCACTATACCACTGAACTGTAAATTATTCTCTGATGTATTCATTTAAATTGATATAATAATATAATAATAATACCACCGAACTGTAAAGTATTCCATGATGTGTTAATTTAAATTTATATATAATAATAATAATAATAATCTATATCAACAGTACATTTACAATACTAATACAGTATGTATGATTGTTTTGCTTGGCTTTCGTTAAAAAAGCTTTAATTTGGCGGCAAACCACAGGGATGCTTCTCTTTGGAAATGCTTCTCTTTTGTTGACAAAATATTCATTAACCATTCTCATTACAAACTTAAGAACACGTTTGATTGATATTGCATTTTCAAATGCATGTTATAAGTGAGATTACATATTTATGTAATTACAATGCAATTTTTACAATCTGATAATTGTACTAAATCGTATTGTGTTCTCAGGAAATGTCAAAATGAATAAAAATGTTAAAGGCCAGCTGACAATTAACGCTGTTTCGTATATTCTCCAACGTTTATGTTAATTCGCATTTGGTGCTTGGCGAGTGTTATTTTTAGACCCTGCGAAGTTCTACGAAGTTTGGTCGGTGCGATAGCCTCGTGGGCAGCACGTCGACATACAGCTCCTTTGTGCTTAGGGTGTCCCAAATTCGAGTCCCAGCTCACAGACATTTCCCGATCCCATCCCCCTCTCACTCTTCCACTGCGCTTCCTGTCCTCTCTACACTCGCCTATCAAATTAAAGGCAAAAACGGCAAAAAACAAAACAAAAACAAGTTCGTTGTGGACCTGGACCCAAAACAAAACACACCTTTTTAACAGAGAATGCACTGAGCGGACTGATACAATGAGAGAATATGGATTTACCTGGCAATGTACTGTCCTGATGAGGGCAGCTCGTGTTTGTTGGGTTTGTCAAAACAGTTTACCATATTTTGGATGAGGGCTAGATCAGGCCGTACAACCGTGGCCGCAGTAACAGCTCGGTTGACCAACTGCAGGGCATCACGGATGTAGTAGTCCAGCGGTTTGCGGTCGACCTCTCCATAGGCCAACAGTCCTAAAGGCAGACCAATAGAATGAAGGGCGTCTGGGCTTAGGGGATGTCCCATAATCCAGTGTACAGTGGGCAATGTCAGCCCCAGGTCATGCGCACTGCGCAGAACGGAAGAGGCACACTCCGGGTCGGCCCCGAAAAGCAGGACCGAGGTGGGTGGAGAAAGGTCCTGATTAAAGTGCTCAGACAAGAAGTCAGAAATATTAGCCATGTGAGGTGTGCTGTGGGAGAGGTTCAGAGTGGCCCGCAGGTGCCAGTGTGAGGGTCCCCAGCTGGAGCGGCCTTGGAGTTTCAGGAGATCCAGCAGACCAGCGTCCTCCCAGCCTTGGCAAAGCACCGCCATGCTCTCCTCCCAGCCACTGCGCTGCAGGACGGCTAGAAGCAGCTCCACCAGTCCCGACGGGGGAATACGGGTTGTCATCTGCAAGTGGAAGCGATTCTGAAGACAAAGGAGGCAACAGAAAGACAACATGGTCAATAAATTATCAGACTTTGCGGTCACAATGTGACTTATATCTCACAATTGCAACGTTAGAGCTCACAACTTGTAACTGCATCTTTATTGATCTCACAATTGCTACTCTTTATCTTTATTTCTCATAGTTGTGACTCTAGGTCTTACAATTGTGACTTTTATCCGAATTTCTTGTAATTCATAATGTGTTACTTTTTATTTTAATTTCACATAATTGCAGCTTTATTTCCCATAACTGTGACTTTAGTTCTCACAATTGTTGCTTTTCATCTTTATTACTCATAATTGTGACTTTAGGTCTGACAGACTTTTTATCTGAATTTCTCATAAGTGCATCTTTATTACTTGCAACTGCAACCTTAGATCGCACATTTGTGAGTTTTTATCTTTATTTCTCGTTGTGTCGTAATTATGACTTTAGATATCACAAGTGTGACTTTTTATCTTTTTTTCTCATAAATGCAACATAATTTCTCTTCATTTTGACATTAGATATCACAATTGTAACTTTTTTATCGTTATTTCTCATAATTGAGAAATAAAGACTCTCGCAACCTAATTTCATGTAGTTGTGAATTTTTATTTTGCAGTTATGACTTTACTTTGCTCAATTGTGACTTTACAGCTGCCAAATGTGACTTTGTAGCCCAAATAGTATATATATATATATATATATATATATATATATATATATATTTCAATACACCTGAGCTTTAGAAAGAGCAACCGTGGAGCAATTACATTTTCTTCTGGGTAACCAAAGTCCAAAGTTATTCATTAAATGGCAATTTACCCTGAGAATTTAAGTCCCCCTTAAGGGAAAGGGAAAGGGAAGTGGTGTGTGGCCAAGTATGGTGACCCATACTCGGAATTTGTCCTCTGCATTTAACCCATCCAAGTGCACACACACAGCAGTGAACACACACCCGGAGCAGTGGGCAGCCATATTGCGGCGCCCGGGGAGCAGTTGGGGGATCGGTGCCTTGCTCAAGGGTCTCACCTCAGTCGTGGTATTGAAGGTGGAGAGAGCACTAGTTATTCACTTCCTCCCCACCGACAATCCCTGCCAGACCTGGGAATCGAACCTGCAACCTTTGGGTTACAAGTCCAACTCTCTAACCATTAGGCCACGGCTGCCCCTTAAGGTCAAAAATAGAATAAGTGCTTTGCTTCCTTTATCAGAGTCCACATCCTTTCAGCTTTACTCTTCTTTAAGTTCCCTCCTTCCTCGTCAGTATGCCACTCACATGAAATAACAGTACATTTCCCGCCATCTTGTATTCTTGGCCACAGTTCTGCATGTCCTTCCACAATATTACTAGTTGCGCTATTGATTTTGTACCATAAAACCAAAGGCTGTAATAAATTTCCTCTCTCTAGCATGGTCTCGACAGACAGTGCTACACCAGCAGTTTTAATGCCATGCAGAAAAAAAACGGCCCATTGCTCTTCAGCGACTACTTATGTACCGTTAAACACAGATCATTGCACACTCTCAGGATGTGCATCTCAGGATTGACTCATCTCATAATCGACAGTCTGATTCAAAAGGCCAATGTTTATTCCTTGACCTGTCTGACGCGTTAATACAACAGCCCTCCAGAGTCCAGACCGCAGTGGTGGGAGATACAGACTACTATTCTGAGTTTATGAGTCAGAAAAAAACTCTTTCCAAGTTTCTCAATACAGCCGGAGAAAATCAAGGGTTTGATTTCAATTGATGATGCAATGCATTTCAACTAGGTTTACTGAACCAAAGATCAGATCCAAGGCCGAGAAGACCCGAGTTCAGAGGGTATATTGGGAATACTGTGAGATGCATGATGAAGACATGCACAGAAAATGAAAATGTATAGAGCAATAGAGCACTTTGGGAAAAAGGGTTGGGGTAAGATGTGCCATTGGGAAATCTATGGTGGCCCCTTAATCTAGCAAACTTACAAAATAGCCCTTCAAATGATTTCACACTCATCAAAGCTTCTGCACAGAGGAATTATATAATCATAGTACACTGATTCAATGAAACTACCCACAACCCTCACATGTACCGATTTAGTGCATATAAAGTACATGTACAATTGCTTTATGATTGAAGCACAGAAACCAAAGCACCTGTCTGTGGATGATGAGGATAAATCGCTCTAGTGTCTAATGCAGTCTCTGCACATGCAGCTGAACTGATGGGACCCAAATCAACTCACTCCAAGTCCCTGCAGCTGTTGCGTTTAGTCACTTGAGACCCATCAGCATTATCATCATCAGAAACACACACACATTACAACATCCGGTGCAGTATGCGTATGCATGCAGAAGACAGTACAGTTGTTAAAAGTTTTTTTCTTTTTTTTTCTTTCATGGTGAGAATTTATTTGCTGTTAATTAAATAGGGTGATCCGAAATTTTTTTGGCCATGACCAATGAAAATTCTGTCATCATTTACTCGCCCTTAAGTTGTTCCAAACCTCTGTGAATTTGTTTCTTCTGTTAAACAAAAAAAGAAGATATTTTGAAGAATGTGTAACCAACCATTTCTGGTGCCCTTTGACTTTCAAAGTGTTTTTTTCTTAATACGTAAATCAATGGGGTCCAACAACTGTTGCTGTGTAAAATGGACTTCCCAATAGTTATACTAAAGCTCCAGATAGCAAGTTTTTGATTTGTAATGTTGAAGTGTATTTTTTATAATACTAGATTATGTTGTATTTTAAAATTACAATTTCTAAATTGATATAAAACAGAAAAAGAATGCACTTGTGTTATTTGCTTTTTCTAATTTAGCAAATAAAAAACTACTTAATTAAAAAAATTTAGTGGAGTAATTGGACAGCAACTGATATTACAATTATTTCAAATGAACTTAAATCAACTTGGAATTTGGTGCATTGAACTTAAATGTAGTAAGTGTATTAACAGTCATTTTAAGTTTAATTCACTCAGAAGTTATTAGTACACATTACTTAATTGTTTAAGCCAGTTTCCTCAAAGTAATTTCAGCAGTCAGGTTCAGTGTTGTTTTGTTGAGTCACTGGACTAAAACATTCTTCAAAGTATGTTCTTTTCTGTTCCATAGAAGAAAAATCCATAATAGGGCACATTTATAGCTTACAGACTGATTGTCAATTAAAGGGATAGTTCACCCAAAAAAATACAATTTTGTCATCATTTTCTCACCTGTATGAATGTCTTTCTTCCTCTGAACACAAAAGGAGATATTTTTAAGATATTTTAAAGATTTCCCTAGTATTTTTTTCTATACTATGGAAGTCAATGGCTACCATCAACTGTGTGATTACAATACCAACACTAGTACACAACAGACAAATGAGAACAATCCAGTTTTATAAAGAGCTCTAGTAACTCCCTGATGAAAAATAAAAATGCATAAAATGCCTAAAATGGTTTGCTGGTCTTAGCAGGTTTAAGATGATTTTTCTTCAGCAAGGTTTTCTGTATTCTGAATGCATTATTTTTTCACAAATTCATCACAAAATAGGATAAAGATTTGTGCAGGTTTTGTCCAAAACCCCAGTTTGCCTAGGTTGTTTCCAAACCTTTGGAGGGCACTGTATATATTATAAATATGACAGCATATTATTGTTTCAAAGAGCTCAGGTTTCAGGATGCTCTCTTGGGAGGAACTGAACAGCAAGCTTTTTTATTCTGTCAGGATACATTTCAATGCTGCCATGTCGTGTACATCTGACAAGCATATTTCTAGAACATTCTGCCATGTACTGTATAAATAAAGCATGTAACACTGGCCTAACAGCACGTATGAAGCAGGAGGCAGCTTTTCTCAATGAAGGATTCACTACTGCTGGAAATGATTGATCTGCTGAACATACAAGCATTGATCTTCACCAGTACAGTATATGCTTTTAATGCAGATGTGCTGGTGTCCCTATAGGAATCTGAACTAGCATAACCAACAGAATGTCCTTGGTTAACAAGACAATACTCTAATTTAAAGGATGTTAGAGCTGGTAAGACTGATTCATTTGTACGAGTCTGTTGAAACTGTCCATTTCAATTAATTGATGCACAACCTCGATTTGAATGATTTGTTTGTATTCACAGAATATCAAAATGGTATGTGATATAAGATGATATGATAATGATGAAATGATAGGGCCTTTTATTTAAAGACTTTATTGTGTCTTTGTTCCCATTTTACACACACACACACACACACACACACACACACACACACACACACACACACACACACATACGAGTTCATCTTAACTTAAAATGATAATTTACCAATGAAACCTGGAAGAAACTTTTGAGATGGCTGTTTAGCATATGCCTTTGGTACAGTGTTTATTGGAGGAGATTCATTAATCTTAAAGGAGACAGGAATCCAAAATGCATATAACAACAGCAACCATAAATTTCAATTTCTCCCCTGTCAGACACCTGCATTATTCTGAAGACGTCTCTTGTTATATTGTTGTGTCCACCTGAATGCTGCTGTAATATAAGAGGATGTTCACAAAAAAATACAATAGACTTCTAGAGGAACCGACTGTATTCAGAGCATTAGTATTCGTTTTGATGGATAAATATAAACATTAGAGATGACAGAATGTTTACTTCCAATTTATAGCAGCTCGGGTAGATGTATTAGTTTTCTGTGTTGCATATAGTGCCTTTCTCAATAATGATCATTGATATATTATACACTAAAAACACATCGGAGGCTATCAAAACTCATTCTGCTTTCTGGTCATTTGCTCAGTCCTTTCTCACATAAAAAGTGATATATTCAGCCCGAGCTGCAGCAGTTCCCTCAGGCTCTGCAGTATAAATGTTTGAAATCACTAATGTCCAGATAGATACTCAAAGAGCCAAATTACGCAACTATTTTACATGCGATTCAGCTCAAAGGCAGTGGCGAAAATAACTAACAGACTGTGTACCTGTATCGTGACTACGTCAGTCAAACTTGTGAATATGTAAGCAAAAATCTCTACGTTTTTGTAAAGTGAGATTACTATGGTAATAGACAGAGAAAGGGGAATATTTTAATACTGCAGGCTGCCATCATAATGCAAAATGCCGGCATCATAACGGCAGCTAATCAACATTTATGAAGCTTTACGGCTAATGCCGACTCTGCATAAGGGGAACATTCTTGTATCATTTCCCTAGGAAGTGAAAGCATAAATTGTCCCTAAACCTCTATAAGATTCATAACATGGTGAAGGCAGCCACAAGGAATGGACAAGAGGTTTTTTTGTATATTGATTATCACGAGGATGATGTATTGAGGAGATTTTCTTTCGTGGAAGATGAAATGCTCATCATCAATAGAGACGAGACGTCCCATTTTGGTGTCAGCATCAAATTAAATTTAGAAAAGTGTTTTATATACATAGAAAGCATGCTGAATGCATGTAATTGGGCTGCTTTGATGTTTTAAGTAACTTTTGTCAAAATATTGGTATATTTATATTTAGATGTATTTATGTAAAAATGAAAATAAATTAAATGAAAAATACTTATTCACTCTATAAAAGAATAAGTTATACTGAATTTGATTATATTTTAAACAATTAAAAGCTTTCTGCTGACAAATGGGTAAAATCAAGTGGTTTGAGGGATCGTGGCAAAAAATTGGTGAATATTTAAAATGACAGGGCTGTGCTGTGATCCTTAAACACAAACTTTTAATATCATCTAATGATTTTTGTTCTAAATATGCCTGACAAGGTTTTTTGTTATATGAACTATCGTTACACTGAATAACATTTTAGTAGGTGCCTTCTGTAAATCATGGTAAAAACATATGACAATCATTATTTTTTGCTTAGGAAAAAATTTACAAAATCAAAATGTGTATGGTCTCTTTAAACATCATTTAGATGGACTGCTCCAGTCTGATCAAGCATTCTTGGCCATACGCTGCAGTGTGAACCAGCCCTATTGCCATTCAGTCAAATCACGCATGACTAACTTGTAAACAGTTTTTTTGGGGGGGGGGGTAAGAAGCGTTTGCCAGGAACATAAATGTGAATGTAAATGTAAATGTAAATGAATTTCTCTTTGCCAATTCAGACTCCATCCTTCTAAATGCATCATCGTGATTATAAGAATGCAACCCAGGGAGAAAAATGTAATCAGCAAATACGCTTGGATTCAATATTTTTAGTCTTCAGCTAATTGGGTATGTCAAGAAAATACATTATTTGGAACACAAGATTCTTTTAGCAAAGTAAAACTACAAAATAGTTGAAAAGCTCAAGCGTAACTGCTCAGTAAGAAGCTTCTATGTTGTCTTTAATTATTGCAGAAAACACAGAGGCTTCTTCAGCATCTCAGCTCAACATCACCATTCAGTTAGCCTCACAAACAAATAATACCTTCCAGGGCAGTCTGTGACAACATTATGAAGACCACCTGGTCTTGCAGATGAATCCAAAATCAGCAGACCTGCTGCAAAACTCTTGTATTGTCTCTAGACCAGAGTTTTAGGCCAATGTCTTCGAGACCCCGACCGGTAAACAGAAAATGATCCAGATCAAGACACAACCAGATACCCTTTTATTCAGACCAGGCCTGGTTCTGCAGGGGTTCTTTACAGCTCTGTCTTCACTCAGAGAATCATTCCCTCTAGGTCAGTGAGATTGTGGATTGATCTTCCCAATGCTTATCTGAGCAGCCAAGTTGGTCTAAAGAAACATCTAAATGTATTTTTTTTTTTTGTTATGCTGGTTGGAAGTCTCTTCACATCCCAAAAGCAATCACTAAGTTATGTGGTTTAAATGTATTTATATCGTCTGTGGAATGTTTGTGCAATCATCATTTGCAATTGTGCAAAATGTTTGTGCAATCATAAGCCTCAGTCCAAGGGCTATGATAAGACTGTCCTACCTGCCTGTCAACATATGTATTTTCACATCATGGTGTTTTGGAGGAGGTATGGCTTTGGAGAGTGATTTGCAGGGAGGGTGGAATCTTTTGGGAACTAGTCCGTACCTCTGTCACCCTAGCCCCAATTTTGCCCCCCAAAGTTCACAAGTGAAGCCTCTCCCACGCTCAACGGACAGTATAGACGTTTCGTCCTGTGGATTTCATTCGGAGGTCATGATAGTTAAAGTGTGCAGTGAGGATTCAGGGTGACAGGAGGCAGAGGGCAGCTGATCTCCAGAGACTTCTAATGATTGCCGTGATGACTCTGGAGCTAGGCGTCCCGCGGGCCTGACCGGCGCTGATTGAATTCCTCTGATCTCTGCTCAGTTCAGGCTCAGCTGAGTGCATCCGTGAGACATTGTTACTGGAGTCAAGAATGAAGTATTGATCAAGATATGCGCTTCTCTTTCTGTCCTCTATCGACTGAGATGCTTGTGTTCCTGTTTGTGCAAGTCATTACTTTCATTTTGAGCAAAAAATTACTAAACGGCCATGACTGACAACTCAAATTTGTGTGGCGTAAAAAGACACATGAATGAAAAAGATCAAATAAATCAGACTTTTATTTTATGTGGCAAGCTTCCACATCAAAGTGCTAGAAAGATGGACCTGGTGTTTTCTGATGTTTCACAAAGGAAAAGTATTGCTTTCTGTCTTCTATGTGTCTGAACTCTGTCTTTGTATATTTTCTACAGAGAAAACTTACTCAGACTGCATACATCATCATGTCAAACATCTCTGAAGGCTAAAACTTCAATGATTTTATTGAACCTTAGCAGCAAAATAAAAAAACTATTCCTATACCTATAATCTTCCTCACCACAAAGTTTACAATGATATTCTATTATATTCTATTTTTATAAATATGTAAATACATTTTAAATAAAATAAAAATGTATTATTAATACTATTATTATTATTAAAGATTTGTATGATTATATTTATTATCTATAATTAAATATATATTTTTATAATTATTATATTGTATATATACTATTATAAAAATATTTTTGAGAGTTTTGTGTTTGCATAAATTATTGTGTATATATATATATATATATATATATATATTCATCAGCAAAGGACTGAAGTAATATGGAAGAAGTAGAGCCCACTTCTCTGCCTTTCAGCAAATCAGGTAGGAATATTAGGTCATTGTTGCATCACATAATTAATATTCATGAGCCAAGCTGATAAGATTTACATGTGGACCCCGGAAGCCCCGCCACCGCCCAAGGGTGCCAGCACTTTCAGCACACTCTGCCAATGTTAGTCGGCTGATATTAAAATATCCACCTCTTCAGGCTCACATTAAAAACACATTTCTTATCCAGGCTATATTCGCAATGTTTTTCACTCCTGATATTACTTCAAAACAGGTAAATGTGCCTTTTTCGCCTCAAAGATCTGAGTGTCTGCCTATAGCCCTAATAAATTCCCAGTCAATGTCATGTCAATCATCAGCTAATTAATATTCATGACAGTCTTCTCAGTGACATCATAACCCACCCATCTTTGTCCCCGCCCACATTAAAACTTCCTGCAGCACTACTGCCACACACACACTTCTGCCATGGTTTGAGAGGCCTGCATTTTCTTACCTTATTCTCCTTTTCTCATCCCAATAATTACCTGTCATTCTCTACTATATATGTTAAGTAAAAAGAATCAAAAGCACAAGATAAAAAGTTAACCCACCACCTGAGCTCATCTAAACTCACTAGTGACTGAGGAGAGAATGAGATTCAGCTACATCCTCCACTGCAGACACTGTGGATCTGTCCCACAACTCCCTCAGCATCTCTGCATTATTTGGTACCTGACAGATTGTTTGTGACCAACCACCTGCCACTGGCATAGATGTCCGACTGAAAATGTTTAAAATACGAAGAGTATAATGAAGAAGACCTCCTCATCGTGACTAATCTTTTCTCATGAAGATGCTCTGCAGTAATGAGTAAATCTTCTGTTTCTTATTCAAAGATTCTACTCTAACCATGATATTACATGTAAAGGTCCATGTTAAAGATACATACAACGCCTGTTGCATAAACATGGCCACAAACAGAAGAACATAATGTCATCAGATTGGACACAAATGACGCCTGTGACATAAATGACTATTTACAACTGGGTATAGGTTTTCCTAAACGTTTGAAATATGGATATTTTTCTTACAAAAATGCATGGATTTGCTACAAGAGGCCTTTATTCACTCCCCGGAGCCACGTGAGGCATGTTTTATTATGGATGCGCACGCTTTATTTGACGTCTTTTGGACTATTCATCAGAAACACCCACCAACTGCAATGATAACGCTTGGAAGAGCCAGGACAATTTTTAATATAACTCCGATTGGATACGTCTGAAAGAAGAAAGTCATATACACACTGTAAAAAAAAAAAGTTGAGAAAACTTAAAGGTTTAAGGCAACCAGCTTCAGATAAGTTCAGCATAACTTATTTTTGTAGGAGATTTTTGAGTTCTCTCAACTTTTTGAATAAACTTAAAACAACAAGTTAAGAAAACTCAAAAAAATCTGCTGAAGCCGGTTGCCTTAAACTGTTTAAGTTCGCTCAACTTTTTATTTTTATACAACGCACCTAGGATGCCTCGAGGGTGAGTAAAACGGGCTAATTTTTATTTTTCGGTGAAGTAACCCTTTAATAATCACATTTATTTAATAATCAACACTCAAATATGAGTTGCATACTGTATAAACATTTAAATTGCACGAAGTGTTTAGATAAATTTTTTACTGATATAAATATGTTTTAACTTCTAATTCTTTGCTGAAACATAAGCATTTAAACATTGGATGTAATAAGCAGTTTTTAAAAACTTTTATACAATTATTTAAAATGAATAAATTATACCTAATTCTCACTATTAACTAGCATGCATATTACTAGCATACTGGCTGTTTATTAGTATACTTATAAAGTGCATATTAATGTCATTTTCAGAAAATAGGAGTGTACTGAGGCAAAAGTCATAGTTAATAGTGAAAACTGGACCTTAAAATAAAGTGTGATCATAAAAGGTAATAATAATCAAGAATAAAAATGATACTCAATATTATTAATCATATTTATAATATTATTCTAATTAATATTAATATTACATAAGCATTTGAATTGCACAGAAGGCTGTTCTTAAGAGTAACTTTTTTCTCGTTTCGATTCCAATTTGATGTTGAAATATAAACATTTAAACACTGTCTGTGTTAAAAACTTGTGCAGTTTAGGAAAATGCTCCTCTCTGCTCATCTTTGACACCATCAAAAGGGAGAAGCGCTAATTAAAAATCCCCATTTGGTAAATGATTTTGGCCCTCCGAACTATTTTTGGTAACATTTTCATTGTCTTAACTTTGGCACATAACTTGTTACGCATAGCATAATCATTTGAGCTAAAGACTTTAAATACATTCTGTCATCTTTGTTCCACACTCAGCAGGCACATAAACCAAATGGGAGCCCAATGAATTGATGAAAACAAAATTATGGCCTATATGTGATGGCAGTAATGACAACAGTAATTATAACAGGATTAATGAAAAATAAAGAGTTCATTAACTCATTACAGATACAGTAATGTGATTAGTGTAATGCATCACACCAAACAGCACGGCTCTTAACCAATACACTGTTACACATAAAAATGACTAAATACACGATAAAAAATATATAGCATAATCTAAAACATAATCTAAAACAATAATATAAACAATAATATAAAAATATACAATAAAATGCAATTTAATAATGTAATTAATATAATAAAAAAATTATAATAATGCTAAATAAGTTATCATTGCATCCCTGTTGAAAATGATACTTCACATGTGCTTTCTATGACAAATGGAATAAGCAATGACAAACGCATAAACGATGCGAACCGGAGACAAACACATTACAGATGATTCATTTTATCTAACGATTTCTTAACTCAGAAAACAAAGCATGACAATCCCGTCAATGTGATCTAGGAGGAGAGTTCAAAATCTGAAGGGCAAGTAGAATAATGCATTTCACTGAACTGATGAATATTTGCCTCATGCATTAGCGTAAAATCTCTTTAGTCAGGGACACAATTCGACTTTCCATCTGAAAATCTAACTAGACACATAAACCAAGGACTGCGCAAGAGATTAACAATAAAGGATGAGCTCTTAAGGCTGGAGAAGAGGGCATGCTTTGCTATGGATGCTCATGGAGAGGGTAACGTAAGTTCAGACTTAATACGACCATTAGCTCAGCTCTGCGGTGCTTACAGTTATTAAGGCTAAAAGACTATTTCATTATGCTTTAAATCATTTGCTGTTAGTTAGTCAGATAATGTTTATTGCAATACTGGTGATTTCAGTCAGAACTCAGTCACTATATCAAAAACCTGAAGTTTAAGAACAGCAGATTTATCGATGATTAAAGACAGTATGAAAAACCATTAAAAACTTAACGAGTTAATGACAAATATAAATATCCACAATGAAGAAAGGGAACTGGCTAGTTTAAAACATTGTATACATGTTGGTTTCACATCATTTTTGAAAAAAAAAAAAAAACATTTATACCATTTCAATAATAATAAATATGTTATTATAATTATATAACAACAACAATAATAACAACAATAACCAACAATACAAAAATATAATTGAATATTATTATAATTCACATTAATATTATAATTCATATTATTAATAATGGCACATAGGAAAAAATTAAACATCACTTTCAAATTAAATTAAAATTATTATTATCATTTTTATTATTATTATTACTAGTAGTAGTAGTAATAATAATATCCAACAAAACAAATAATAAACAATATTATTATTAATATTTATAATATTATATTATTATAATAAATATTAATATTGATATTACAACTGATATTATTGGGAATATGGGCATTAGAAAAACAAATGTCACTTTTAAATTAATTTATAATAATAATAATAACCAATATTATGAATCATATTTATTATATTATTATAATAAATGTTACTATTATAATTGATATTATTAATTATAAGGACATATGGGGGAAAATTAACCACTTTTAAATTAAATTAATAATAATAACAACAACAATAATAATAATAATACAAGTTTTTTTTTTTTACAAACCGAATTAACCTTGACATTATCTGATATTTAAAGAATCTTACTGACCTTGACACAGAGTCATAAAGATCTCCTATATTATTCTTTTCTTTTTTCTCTCTCTAATTTTTTATAGCCCATAATAAACCATGAAGACAGTGAGTTCTTTTGATCCTCACTTAATGAAGTACAGCTGTCATGATCAGTAGATCAGACATCCCTTTCAAATAACTGTTCAGCACCTGCTTTCTGCAGGCCGTAGTAGGCAAACATTAATTGCAGGAGGCAAAAATACAGCTGTGATTGGATTCATCTGGCCTGAGCTGCCTGTGCTACAGAACACCAACAGAACAACTTTTGTCTGAAATACAGAAATATACGTGAGGACATTTTGTCTAACCTGCAATGGCATTTGTCTGAAAGACATTTTTAGGCATGGACTGAACAAGCCCCTGCGGTCTCTCTTACCTGATGGAAAGGTGCACTGGACTTTGTTAGAGGTCGTTAACTATTATGTCTTGAGTTCAGATCCTCCTACTTCCACATCACATGCAGAATCCTATATTTACGGTCCCCATGTTCAGTCTGCTGTCATCTAGGACACAGGTGTCCAATCCCGCTCCAGCTTCAACACACTTGCCTGCACGTTTCTACAGAGTCTGAAGAGCTTGATTAGCTGATTAAGGTGTGTTTAATTAGACTGGAGCCTAGTGCTGGGCGGTTTGACAAAAAAATCTGTATCATGTTTTTTATGATTCTGGCGGTTTCACGGTTTGTCCCTGACTTGCCTTTATATGAATCAGAATGCATGAAACAGTTGCAGAACCACTGCATTTTAATCACAATCCCAACAAAACTTAAGGCAAAAACAGAATAATGACCTTGTCTTTGTGAAAAACGAATCAAAAACAGCAGACGAGCTAAATGAGAATGCAAATTCACTCTCTGACAGCAGGTGGCGCTTATGGAACAGCATAAATTCAATTTCTTCCGATATTTCATGCATCTTGAGCAGTGATCTGGCTCTGCCTGCTACATTCTCCTCTTTGCGTTCGTCTTCAGCGTCTGTGGCTTCTGTTAACAGCCGTTTACTGTTGGTTTATTTGCCCAGTTAAAGAATTAGTTGTGTGTTATCAATAGTTCAAAAAGTTCTCCAACCATTAGTCAGAAGTGTATGCTGTTAACAGCAATGCACTCTCAATTCACGATGCTGTCTACATTGCTTAGCCACTTGTATGCCGTTTTTTTTTTTTTTATTCATACCATGTGCTTAATTCAAACCGGTTTAGTGGTTGAAACGGTATATTGCCCAGCACTACTGGAGCCCTTCAGGAACAGGGTATGCTCTTGTTCTGCTTTTCAGGAAGGATGAACTTCTGGTGATGTGCTACAGATGTAATTCACGTGGGTGGAGTTGTTAACAGTGTTTTATGGGTGGCTGCATCACATCTCTTCCTGTTATATCATTTAGTTTTACTCATTATATGAGGTCAAATGCACATAACAATATCAGATAGCAATAATTAATCCATGTACTATTATGCTATTTCTGGTTGACACAATGTTAATGTAAAAGTAAAGCAGTGATTGGGGTTAAAAAAGTGAACTATGTGCTTGACTGCTAAAACTGATTCTTGTAGCAAGAATATGGCATACTTCTCCCCAAAAAAACTTAATATTAATCAACATTAATAAACATTATTACAATATCAAGAGCAAAGATTTTGTCATGATACTACCTCATCCTCTAATTAGTTACTGTTTCTTTATTTATAGGCTATTTACATTATGCAATTTTTGTGTAAATGCATGTACAAGAGAAGTAGCAAACAGTCTGTGTATCGGTTTCACCTTTGCAGTGTAAAGAGGACTTTTGTTGATGTTGATAAAAATTATTTTTAACTGGTTAAATTGAATTTGACAGTGTTTAAATATTTGACATACAAAAGTTGCCCTTACAAAGGTAAAAATGCCCCTTTAAATCAATTCCAGGGTGCAAATATTGCCCCTTAATGGAAAAGTTAATTTCTGACCCTGCTGTCTATCATTTGTTGCATGATTTTATTGAACAGTAACAAATAAACTATCAAAGTATAGCAAAATGATTTCTATTGTATTATATTCTGCTCGTTGGGATTTTTTTAATCTAATTTATGTAGATATTTATGTGACCAATACACAGGGCTGCAGTGAGCAATTCTTTCTAGACTGAGATTATTTGAAGTTGAAAGAGAATGTAAATGAAAATAGAAACAGAGGACAGAACATATTGTGCAGTGCATTAGTTTTATAATAAGTGCAATGGCACTTTTTTCTTATAGAATCACTGTTACCAGTCACTCAGGGAAAATGGATATGCATTCCATGGTGTGTAGCTGACCGGGATTTGAGAGGAACCTAAATCCCAGAGGATGTGGATTACTGGCACCGACAACTCAAATCAAAGTCAGGAAACCCATCTAGAAAGACACCGAGCACAAGAAGAGAGACCAGCAGAGACGAGACAAAGGCATAGAGGGAAAACAGTTGATCTGTTGCCGACTGGTGAGGGTTTGCAGGTTGTTCTCTGTATTCAGCCTGTCAGATTTCACCCTCTGAGACCCACTGTAGCATATGCAACACCTATTTTTCACAAAAATATGGGCTCAAAAACAGCAGCGCACACTGTGAAATATATCACAGCAAGGAATGCCTAACCACCCCAATGCACTTTATACACACACGTATAATTATCATTTTCTTTATTATTATTATTTTCAATTCTTAGCATATGAACCCACTGGTTTTCTGCAATAAGTGGTCATAAAATGTCATCTAATCTTCAACAGAGTCACAAATAATGAGCCCCCCAGCTCTTAATGCATTGTGTTTTTCTTCTCAAGCATCAGTAAATGTTTTCAGATTTTGTAATAGCTGTGTATGAGTCCATCAGTTGTCATCAGTGTGAAATGATGGATCTCAAAACCATAATCACTGTTGTAAATGGATCAAATAATGGATCAAATATGCTGGAAAACCATGTGCAGGGCCAGAAGGATTTGCTGAAGAACAGTGATCAGGGACAAGGGACTCATAAACAAACTTATTAAACTCACAAAAAAAAAACAAAAAAAAAAACTCTTTGGGTCATCCAGATAACGACAACAAAGTTCACTTCATTTCTTTTTCCACTGCACTGTGAATGCTTAATGGGATGTGTTAATAAAGATATGAAAGATAATAATTGTTTGTGTTGTTAGCATAAGCACATTGTGTTTGTCTATATTTGTGACTGATTAAAATCAGATGTCATTTTATGACTAATTAATACAGAAAACAAACCAATTCCAATGGGTTCACAAACTTTTTCTTGCCACAAATATATTGCCCAAAAATATAATCACAATTATTGTTATTTCAATTTTTTCTTACATTTCATCAGAATTACTGCACTTTCACATAAGCACAAATCAAGAGAGCATCAATGCGCCTAGCTTGCTCGCCGAAAGAAAACAGACTGGCTGTATTACACTTAGCAGAATATCTCAAAACAGAAATCACTCAACTCTAAATAATGTGTTTGCCGGGGTTTTCAGTTCAACAGCGCTTCTTCTTTAATGCATAGAATGTGTGTGATCATGGTTGCCAGGTTGGGGAATATTAAGTAAACTGGGAAGAAAATAGGCTTATTGATTTATGAAGAAGCTCTGATTGAGAGATTGAAACTCTTTAAATCTGGCAACCGCAACCATGAAAGCTTGAGGATGCTTGTTGCTACCAATGCAAAAAAACACAAATTAACAGCAAACTAGCAGGCATATATTGCAGATAATTATGCTTAACAAATCAAGAGAAGCAGAACATTTTTATCACGATTCGCATATGATTTCCCCACAACCCTGAAATGTAATTTTTGTATAGAAAAACAATTGTGTTATGTTGTTGGGTCATCACTTGATGTAAAATCTGGGTTCTGAAGCAAAGCTATATAAGAAGTACTGCTATAACTGTCCATAGCTCAAATCTAAACCTGTCGGTGCAGTCTGCCATTTCTAGACCCTGTTTGAACAAACAAAGGCAAGTTCATTAGCTGCTGCCTTTCCAGTTTGGAAAAGCGGATCAGTGGTGAATGCTATCTGCCCTCTGACTGCTGCAGCTGCAGAATCAAAACACGCTGAGATTAGTGTGTCTGTTCACAGCTCTGAGAGACCATCATTCAGAGAACATTCGTTACAGGCCCACAGAGCCACCATAATGATAATGAAAATGACACCTTTTTTATGGATTAAACAATCCATGCCAGACTCCACCAGAGGGGCATAACTGCACTTCAAACTATTCATAATTATAAAAAGCTACCGAAAGCCAATGTATCAACACGCCTCATCAAAATCCACGAGGCTCACGTGATATTACGGACATGAATAGAGCAAAGTTTTAACTAGATTTTCATGTCTCACAGGGAACCTCAAACTTCAGATGTAAACCTGAGGTCAGAATCAAGAGCGCATTAACATTTTTATATAAACACAGTTGCATAATACTTAAATATTCCTGCATGTTGAAGATAGCCACTCAAAACAGAGATTATTTACATGTAACCATCCTTAAACTAGACCGTTTAAAGGGGACTTATGAAACACGACATATAAGAACAGAGAAAAATATTGTTTTTGCTCATACACCAGTAAAGATATTTGATTGATATGATTTTAATTAAAAAGTGCATGCACCTGACAGAGTCTATTTTCTGGAAAATGGAATGAAGGAGAAATGCTCTATATACATGAACCAAGACTTAAACATTTCATCACACAAGGCCAGCAATTTGTCACAGATTTTGCTGTCATGCTGTGAAAAATGGCCAATTAATAATTTATGAGATTAAATGACATCCAAAAAATAACCTGTGGGGATGTACTGCACCTACAGTAGCAATCGAGAGAAAACGTAAATGACAAATAGGACAAACGATATACCTGCTCTATAGAGTTCAAGCTAAATTACATGTCTGTTTGGTAAGTGCAGAGAAGGAGAAAAAGACTACCTGTTTTAGGCTTCATCAACCCCATTTCGTTTTTAAAAGCCATGTTTTTAGAGGTAAAATGATAAAGATTTTTGAGGTTATGAAAACATAATGTAACGATCAAAACTTCAGTACAAAAAGAGCATTTATTTAAACTAAGTGTCAAAAATGACCTGTTTTGAACTTACACAACCCCAGAAAAAAAGAGACTACATGTTTCTTAAAATGTATTGCACTAAAATTAAGTAACGAGAGGAACATCGCCCAAGTTAGCGAAGTAAAGGTACAGGTTTTTTTTTTTTTTGTTAGAAATGCACTTGAGTAAAAGTAAAAGTGCCCACTTTTAAATCTACTCTTAAAGTACAAATTTTCCAAAAATGTACTCTAGTAAATTTAGGCTGTGTGTCTATTTAGCCTTCTGTAGGATCCCATTAGAAATGAGCGGTTGAAGTTTAACTTGAACATGATCCTTGATTTAGTGCAGCACATTTAAGTGCAGATTGCTTCGTAAAGGAGGTGAAGGGGGCATTTCTTAAAAGGCCCATCAGCAAATAAATGGGCAGTGTTATTCTAAAGGTCAGTGAGAAGATGGGGGGGGGGGGTAACTACTGTTTTTTTTAGCACAAAAATAAATTTAAAGGAATAGTTAGAATTAGGCTGAAAATGTATTCACCCCCAGGCCATCCAAGATGAAGATGAGTTTGTTTCTTCATTGAAACAGATTTGGAGAAATGTAGCATTACATCACCTGTAATGGATCCTCTGCTGTGAATGGGTGCCGTCAGAATGAGAGTCCAAACAACTGATAAAAACGTCACAATAATCCACAAGTACTCCAGTCCATCGATTAACATCTTGTGAAGTGAAAAGCTACATGTTTGTTTAAAAAAATATCTATTATTAAGGCGTTTTAACTTTATCTGTCATATTTGTTTTGAACTGTTCTGGACTGTTTTCACTTATAAACGGTGCTTGATCGGTGCCTATTTTTCTCTTGATTCAGACAAGACAACATTTTTACTGGAGAAAGCATATTAGAGGTGACTCATATTTTAGCAGGAATCAACAGTTTAAAGTTAAAATTGTCTTGATGTATTTGTTAATCACAAACACACAGTTTTTTTAAACATGGACTGGGGTGGTATTAATTACTTGTGGATTATTGTGATGGTTTTATCAGTTGTTTGGACTCTCATTCTGACGGCACCCATTCACTGCAGAGGATCCATGGTGAGCAAGTGATGTAATGCTAAATTTCTCCAAATCTGTTCTGATGAAGAAACAAACTCATCCACATTTTTGCCTGAAGGTAATTCAATTTTCAGCAAATACTCTTTTTTTTGGGGGGGGGGGGGGGGTGAACTATTCCTATAAAAATATTATTAGTTGACTTCAGGGGAAAATAAATAATAAGAAAAAATATAATGTGCCACGTTAACCTTCTACATTAAGTTTTCCCTCTCAGCAGACATTTTCTCACCACTGTGAATTAGCATACAGTCCGTAATTAAATCAATAATTGCTGGGGCATATTTGAAAAGCACTATTACAATGACAGTATTTCATTTGCTGTGGCTCTCTATACTGTTCGTAGTCTAAGCTATGTGGCTGTGACCTAAGATAAATTAAAGTACTTGAGACCAAACACAACTATTTAGAGTCTCATTGAGATCTGTCCACGTTCTGACAATCAAAGGTTACACAAAGTAAGAGGAGTCATTTGGTGCTCTTCCTTCCTTTCTTAAGAACTCATCAGCTGAGACTGATTTTAAAAAACCTTCCCATCGTGTGAAGCGTGCAGGACACATGGACAGATTGAGACCATGACTTTTTTCTTTCTCTCTTTTCTTAAAATTATCTTTCTTGGATTGAGTGTGCTCATCCCTCAATGCCAGCACTGACATTCTGGGAGATAAAAGAGATTTAATGGAAGATTCCACACCTTTTTCTCCCTCTCCTTTTTTTATCGGAATGACTATGCTGAAGTGTAAATCCTTTGATATTCCCACAGACGCTGAACACAGGGGTTCAAGGACAGAAGGGCGAGAAAAAGAAATAGAGACTTAAAGCCCTGAACGCAAATACTGGGAAAGCCGCAAACACAGCAGAGAAGAATAAAGAGTTGTGTGTGTGTGTGTGTTTGTTTGTGTGTTGTTATGGATTATGATAAGTGTTTTGGAAATCTCAGTCAGGATGACATGAAGTGAAGAGGAATTTTTTTTAAGCATTTTTAGTCATTACACCCAAAAAAAAGCATCAAGACAAAATAAACACAACTGAAAAGCATACCTAAATTCATTCATAACATATTCAAACAATAGCCTTGTTTTAAGACATGATAGACAAGATTATACTACCTTCTGAGATGTCAAGTTTGGGCTTAAATCTAAGGCAGCACTACATGTATGGATGGATAAAACAATGCAACAATGCAGAATGTATTGAAGAGATGAATTCTGTACTAATAAAACAATTGAAACTATATGCAGTATACAGTATATCTTCAAAGCTTATTAAAATTTGTTGTTAACTTAGCAGCATGCAGGAATGTTTTCACATGTCTCGGAAAAATTAAAACAAAAAATAAAGCAAATATTAAATAATAAATATTATATAATTAAAATTATTCATTTCATACATACATTTATTTCATTTAAATATATTCATATTCAACATAAATAAATAACATGAAAATAGTGTGTAATACTTCCAGTAAAAATAGTTTACACAAAAATTTAAATTCTGTCATAATTTACTCTCCTTCATGTTGTTCCAAATCTCTATGATTTTTTTTCTTCTGCTGAACACAAAAGAAGATATTATGAAGAATGTTGGTAACCAAACAGTAGCCATTGATTTCCATTTTCCACATTTATTTTTTCCATACTATAGAAATCAATGGCTACCGTCAATTGTTTGGTTAAGGAAAAAATATTTTTCCCAAATTCAAGGAATGAAAATCCTCCGATCACATCTCTTCTTACTCATCTGAGAAAATATTTTATCTTAATTAATCCACTTCCTAGACATTAATGATTAAACCGGTGAAAACAGCAGCCACGGTTTACAGGCCAATCAGAGCCAATTAACAACAAACTAATATTTGACCCAAGGACCTGGAAAGATAGAGACAGCCAGAGCCAGCTTTCCAAAAAACAATCTTACGCTACAACGCTCTCCGTCAGTGATGCTGCTAATTCAAGGTGAAGGTTAATGACCACATGTGCTCCAGTGGACGAGCAGTTTTACACGGCAGGAGACGACACAGTTTGGACAGGAAAACATACAATTAGAATATCCCAGCATGCCAAAGTCACATCCGTGCTAAATGTTCTGTATGATATTTTAGATCAATTTTAAAGGTTTATCTGTCTTTTTCCCCCCTCAATTACAAACATGTTTTTAGAAAAATAAAAACCTTTGTGTTGATTTTCAGCTGTCAAAACTTTAAAAATGGGTCTATGAAAATAGAAGTGCCCATGACAAAGAAAAGGAAAAAGTATTTTAAAACATATATTTTAAAACACATTTTTAAGCTCTCACAAAATAGTAAATATTTATTTTTGGCATCAATAATGTAAACCTTCATCTTTAGAAAATTCATATTCATAACACTGCATTAAATGAGAGTTCATCATTTAATTGTGTAGGAGAAAGAGTCTATAAGGTAATAATAAGGTCTGTAATAAAAATTATTTTGGTAACACTTTAGTACAGGGACCAACTCTCACTAGTTGCTTATTAGCATGCTGCCTATTATTAACATATTGGCTGTTATTAGTACTTATAAAGCATATATTCTGCATAACCATATAATCCTACCCAATACCAAAACTTAACAACTACCTTACTAGATATTAATAAGCAGCAAATTAGGAGTTTATTGAGGCAATGGTTTGTTAATGGTGAGAATTAGATCTTAAAATAAAGTGACCATAATTTTATTTAACAATACTAAGATTTATGGGTGTCTTAATTTCTACATTGATGAGTTCATGTGAAACACCATTTACTGCAAATCAAACCGCTCAGAGATACTGAAAACACTGGCTCATGAGCTGCTCGCGTGTAAAAGAACACAGTGCCGCGCTTTACTCTGAAACACACAGCATATATTTAATTAAATCTGAGTCTTTTTAAATAGATGATTTTGTTTTGTTTTTTTAGATTAATCTTGCAGCCCTAATTTTAAGAGACCTATTGACCTAGACACACAGTTTTGAAGGTCTGCGGGGGTCCTTTATGATGTCATTACCAGTTTTGTTTTTTAACTAATGAGGATTTTTTCTTTCGCATGATATCAAGGCAGCTGTATCACCCTGACACATCTGACTTTACACCGCTGGTGTCGTTCTTTGCAGTGTTATCTAGCCTCCACAATGAGTGTGTGCAGCCAATGTCACTGCACTGACACTGTGATTGATGAGACCAAAGATCAATCCCTGCTGCCCAACGCTTCATTAGACAAAAGGGGAATCAATCACGACAGACGCAAACCCTGCACCACAGTGGAATGAGAAAGAACCATGTCAAAATCTGATGTAAAGTTTGTCTTAATCAAAATTCAGTTCAAAGAGGTGAATGATGATTCTGACTTGTGGAGAATAAAAAAATTAATTGATTAGTGAAGGAATCTGCCAGAATTCATGAGCTTTAGATATATTGCATTTGCTGTCATCACTTGTACGGCCTTGACTTGCGTCACAACGTAGAAAGGAAATAACAAGTGTTCAGTGGACAAGCTGCATTGCTTCAGCGTTGATAACAATAGCAGGATGTTCGGCTGTTATCAGGCATTTAGGGAGTAAAATTAATTATGTTGTTAGCTTTTGGCAACAACAAAATCAAGAAAACGTGTAAAATGAATTTATTACACATGTAAACTGACAACTGACATTAAGAGAACATTAAGAGCCTGCTTCATGAACAGGGTACAAAATAGGGCCAGAAACTGTTCAAAAATGCAGAAAATTGATTACTTAAAATGTTAATTTACTTGCAATTTTCATATAACTGTAGAAATGCTCCAAATATTTATCATTATTTGCATAAAAAAGTGACATTAATTTATAAAACATTACATTTTTGGTCATTTTTGATCATTAAAGTTTTGATCACAATGAATGGGATACCAACTCGGTGGATTATTTGCATCTATAAGCACATAGTATCCATATTTTCTGCATGCAAAATGTTACATATAAATTATTACATATTTGGTCATTTTTGATCATTAAAATTTGTATCACAATGAATGGGATACCAACTCAGCGGATAATATGCATCTATACGCACAACAAAACACATAGCTCAATAAAACAAAATACTGTAAATCAGTTCAATAAAAAAATAAACAGAATAAAAAAGACCAACAAATACACTAGTTCAAAAGGGACAATATTTTTGTTACGCAATACTTTTGTTTATCAAGGATGCATTAAATTAATCAAAAGTGACATTAAACTTTTTAAAATAAAAAAAGATTTTTATGTTAAATAAATGCAGATTTTTTTACTTTCTTAACATTTATCAAAGAATCCCAAACAAAATATATCACAGTTTCCAAAAAAACTATTTAATATCCATTATATTAATTAATGTTTTCAACACCGATAATAATCAGAAATGTTTCTTACAATAGAAAACATTCAATTTAAATTGCACTAATATTTCATAATGTAACTGTTTTCACTGTATTTTTTATCATATGAATGCAGCCTTGATGAGAACAAGAGAGTTCTTCCAGAAACATTAAAGTCTTACTTAAACATTAAAATATGAATTACTCAAAACAACAGAGAAAGGAATAAATTGTCCCCTTAAGAAAAAAAAAAAAAAACATGCTAGGTTAATTTATCTTAGATAATAGTTTATTTAACTTACTGTATCTAATAACTCTCAAAAGACTGAAAGATCAATGTGCATCTCAAACATATGCAGAAGATAAAAGCAAACCAGACCTACAAAAGCCTCCATTGTCAGATGATCCGGTCTGTCGACATGAAAAGAGCTTCTGCTTCAGAATAAATGAATTATTGTAAGAAGTTATGAATGAATTCCAGGTATAAAAAAACAGTGAATGCTTAGTACATTCTTAATATAGCTCAAGTGAGGATTTGACTTCATTTACATTTATTTCTTCTTAGCTGAATGTTTCTTCCTGCGGCAGAGCTAACGGTTTGAGAGGTCATTTTATCATCTGTGCTAAAGGTTTCAGCATCTAGATGAGGGCTTCTATAATATCTGGAGGAAACTGTCCATTAGCTTTCACACTGATCTCGTGGCAGTTGTTTGGCTGGCACAGACCCCCTTTATATGAATAGAAGAAAGTCTATAAGAGTGCACGACTGTATCAAGGCAGTAGGCAGCAGGAGGGTCAGTGAGAAGTCAGTTGCACTAGTCTAATAAAGAGAACTAAAGAGCAAATTGGGAGCTATTTGTAGTAATGACTGCATTTTCTTGGCTTCAGCTTCGTGTTAATAATAACCCTGTTTAAATAAGATGTGTCTGTGTGCACCATCATTATGTGGACTCCTAAGGATATAGATGTGGTTTCCGGAGGACTGCTGGCTCTGGTGTGCTTTCATTATCATTGCTGTTGGGCCCTTGAGTAATCATGACTGCTCTGTAGCTGCTGCAACACGGCAGTATCTGTTTCCCTCGACCTTTTGCATTTGGCCAAGGTACAGTGGTCTTTCCAAAGAGCTTAAAGAGGGCTTGTCAAATAAGAACACCAGATTTAGGGTCCAAAGACCCTGTTATTAGGCTCTTGAACAGAACTGGAGCTTGTAGTGGGTAGCTTGTAAGGGCTTTTCAATGGTAAATAAGAGCAACTCCGTTTAGAGTGTAAAGAAAATGTTAAATAAAACTTAAAAAAATATGTTACTTTAAAATATAATATCTAATAATATATATGAGCAATACCATGCTCGTAGCCGTAAGATATAGCTGTATATCGTCACGGCTGTGATTCGGCCGTAGATAATCACAGCATGCCTATTTACAGACATATCTCATGGCTACGAGTGTGATATTGCGTTTATACAACAGTTCGCCATCTCTTGTCGCCATCTAATAGCAGAACAATGTAATAAAACCACCATCACAAACACACACACACACACACACACACACACACACACACAAAGCGTTTCCCAATACTAAATACTATTATTAAATACTACTATTATTTATATAAAATTGTATTTATTGAATAAAAATATTTAATAAACAACAACAACAGCCATCATAAAAGTTGCAAGGCAATTCAGTCAAAAGTACAAAGGCTGCGCACTGACATACAGCATTAATGTTCCATAAATTACAACAGATTTTGCCCTCAGCCAGAACTATTTGCTCTGGAACAAATAATAGATTAATGAGACCAAAGACTGCCTGTTAGATTTACCCAAAACAAATTATATCTCATGTTTAACCACTATAGAGACATCAGAGCCAGCTGTAAATTCCAGAAGATTTGGCTGAGGTAAGACGCTGCTCTCAGTGGGTTTATGAACGCTGTATGCCCGTTGACGTCCTGGAGCTCACATCTCCCAAAACATCGAAACAAATTTTCAAACAGACGTTATCTTTATTAACAAACCTCATATTTGAAATCTAAATAAGTACATTCTCGCCTTAAAAACTCTAAAAACTACATTCCGTGACACAAAAACAGTATTATTTATAAAATTATTGTGGATTTGGGCATCCGCCATGACACTCGCTGTGAGAAATACTGCAAGCGGAGTGATACAAACGGTGAAACTGTTGGAGTTCCTATATCGCTTGAATATGGTACTGCTGGAAAAGGCTCTCAGCCAATCAGATTCTAGGACCAGAAAGAACTGTTGTATAAATTATAATACACTACTGTTCAAAAACCTTTTTTTTTATTAAAACTTTTATTCAGCAATACCACATTAAATTGATGAAAAGCAATAGTAAAACTTCTATGTTGCAACCAAAAAAATTCTGAATATCATCAATAATAATTAGAATTTTTTTCACCAACTCATTATATTTCTGAGAGATCATGTGACACTGAAGACTGAAGTAATGCTGCTGAAAATTCAGCTTTGCATCAGAGGAATAAATTACATTTTTTAAATATATTAAAATGGAAAAAAGTTATTTTAAACTGTAATAATATTTCACCGTATGTATTTTGATCAAATAAACTTGGTGAATTTCTCTTCAACCCAATTTTACAGTTTTTTCCCCATTAGCAAATAATGGTTTTATATTATGTAATATTTCAACCTTCAAGCTCATAACAAATATGTTTTTAAAAAGAGATATATTATGGATTGATGCATTACAAGCCAAAATGTGTAATTGTGAGCATGTCTGTCACTGACAAACTGGTTAGAACAGGGAACATATATTCACTATTAATTAAGAGTTTTCCTTCAATAAACTCCTAATTTTGCTGCTTATTAATAGTTAGTAAGGTAGTTGCTAAGTTTAGGTATGGAGTAGTATTAAGGGATCTAAAATATGGTCATGCAGAATAAGGCATTAATATGTGCTTTATAATTACTAATGTACAGTCAATATAGGCATGTGAGTAAGCAACTAGTTAATAGTGAGAATTGGTCCTTAAAATAAAGTGTCACCAACAAACCCATATTTGCTGACCAGCGATCAAGCATTTTACAAGTTGGTCACGACCCGTTACTTTTGGCCTGAAAGTGTAAAACATGATCTGTTTAATCAGGTTTAATCATTCTTCTGTAAATCATCCAAGCTGGCATGTGTATCAGAGGACGCCAACAATCCCAGTTTGCCAAATATTTTCTGATTAACTAGCCTAGCCAGTTTATTCTGTAATATCTGATGGCTTTGTTGGTGAATCTGCTGGCTTATGCTGTTTACCTAATTAGCTTTGCAATGAGAAGAAGGAGACTTCAGATAAATATGCTTGAATAAAGCCTGTGGTCTGGTGAGGAGAGTTAAAAAGACTCATAGCCATGAACCTTTCATTAAAAAACCACAACAACCTGTTATAAAGCAATAAACAAACTGTTGTAGCGTCACAGAGCATAACTCGCAATAAACATCTAATTGCTGAACGGCTCCATCTTCTAAATTAGAAGTTATATATCGCATTATACAGTACACACAGCACTATAGCATACTAAATTGCACCATATCGTACTACGCAGACAGAAGTGAGCACAAAACAAAATAAAACACTTTGACTGGGATTTCTCAGAGCTGAGTTTCTCCCTAGCTTGCACTGTGCTATTTTCTGCTGTTCATTTAGTTTGAGGTGATAGCTGCAGGCTTAATTAAAATGATCGCCTATTATGATTTTACACTGAAAGAGCATTTTAGGTCTTTCATTTAAGGTTGAGACTTTCTACCTTACTGCAGTTACTGTCACATCCTTAATATCTAGCTTGCATTAAATGAATATTCTAGATTTAAAGTCAAACTCACTTAGTAAAAAAAGTAATATATTTAAAATACATTTATTTCATACTAAGTATAGTAAATATAGTAATCTGTTAACATATTTTCTGACATCGCTCAAGACTTAATACAACATAAATACAACTAATATATAACTAATATAATACAACTTTATTTGGAGTACTGTGCACAATGCACATTTCTTAAAATTAAGCCTAAAATGGGTTCTATATGTCACTATTGATTGTATGATCTTTGAATAATTTCAGTCTTTAAATGCAAGATATTTAAAGCGCTTAATATGTTTAATATATTTAAAGTATACTTGCAATAGTTTCACTTTAGCACAATCAGATATAATTCAGTAATCCTTTAGTTGGACTTCAGCACTACTTCCACACAATTAAAGTGCATTAAGTACAAAATTAGTTGTTCCAATTTAGCAGACTTTAAATTTAGTACAGTAAAAGTACAATTGCAGGGTATTTTTATTAAGTACATATGTAAATGTATTTGTAGTATACTTAGCATGAAATAAATGTATTTCAAATACATTGTAGTATATTTATTTTTCACTAGGGTCAATAGACAGCTAAACTTCTGGTATAATTTTGATTACCACAAAAAACATTTTCCCCCCTACATAAATAAATAAATAAATAAAGAGTTACAAAAAAGCATTACAATGGAAATTAAAGTGGCCAATCTGTACAAAAAACAATAAAAACAAAACAAATATAGATATATGCATATGTGCATAAATAAGCATGCATATTAGCATGATTTTAGTGTGGCATTGTGATAAGGAAAAAACAAGATGGAAACATTGTGCTTTTGAACACATTGTGAGTGGACATAACATGTTTGCTACAACATGTTCTTATAGTTATATAGAATAAAAATACAGCAAAACAGTAATATTGTGAAATACTATTACAATGTAAAATAACTGGTTTATATTTTAATATACTTTAAAAAGTAATTTATTCCAGCAAAGCATCATTTTTTGCAGCCATTACTCCAGTCTTCAGTGTCACATGATCCTTCAGAAATCATTCTAATATGCTGATTTAGTGAACCCCCCCCCCCCCCCCCCCCCCCCCCAAAAAAAACAATCATTATTAATGTTGAAAACAAATGTGCTGCTTTTTGTGGAAACCATGATACATTTTAAAAGAATTATAGTGATTAGAAAGTTCAAAAGAACAGCATTTATTTGAAATAACATATATATTTTTTTCTATACAACTACAAACATTTTTGTGTTTTCTAGCATTTTTTATTCCCCATTTGCGTTAGGTTGCAAAAGCATTGAAATATAGTTTTTCGTCCCACCTCACATTATTATTTCCATCACCAGTTTCTCACAAAAGTTTTCTGGCATTTTGGGAGTCAGCCAATGCAAGTTTTTTAAGGAGTGCAACAGTTTTATTTTATATTTTATAGAATTTAGTTTTTTGTTTAAATAGATTTTCATGCATCATTATACCACAAATTCTGTTGCAGAAGCTTAGCTTGCATCTAACTATAGCAGTACTGAAAATAAAGTGTTATTTTAGTGGCACGTATGATATAACAGTGGCATTTTATAATTCATCACAAGTCAAATTTCTAAGGGGGTCCTTGTCAGCTGTATACCTTTGCCTGGTGTTAAGTCCACCCCTGCTGCTACATCGGTCAGTGAGAAGTGGCTGGTTTGAAATGCTCGTCACAAGCATCTGTCATCAGCCTCTTTATCTTGACAGTCTATTACAACAACAGGGTCAGAGCTGCCCCAGTTTAGCACAGCCTCTGTCAAGACCCCTGGCAGACGACAGCCGAAGGCACGTGGGTGACCCAGACTTCGACGCATCAGAACAGAAGCTCAGACGGACCGGTGTTCAGAAAATGGCGGTCACGACCCAAACAGCAGGAGCACAACATGACAAAGAATTGGCTAATATCAGAGCGCTGTGTTGGGAGACGAGGCTTTGGCAGGCTCCTCTGCCCTGCTAGAATCCAACCAGGCTCTCGCCTGCCAAAAGATCGTTTGCAGTCAGAGTGAAAAACAAAGGATTAGTTTTAAAGGAGGGCAAAAATGCAGAGCCCATCTCACGCTTCAACATGCCAAAGCCTACTCAGCGGAACTCATTCATACAGAGAGCAGAAGAGTAGATGAATAAGAAACGGAATCAGTGAGTAATGGAGTAGATGAACAAGAGAAGAAGAGGATACGAGGAATATGAAAAGGCTCAGAGCAGAGAAACTAAAAAAAATATACAAATGTAAAAATTCAAAGCAGTCGTAGCTTGTGGTTACAGATTAAGGATTAATATGCGGGCTCGATCCTAAAAAATGGGCCGCCGGCTTTTTTCATGCATTCTTCTTCTTCTTTTCTTTTTTTTTAAATCAACTCTAAGTTTCACTTTTTTTATTTTTAGAAATAAATAAATAAAAGAAAAAACTGAACAAAAAGCTGACCCAAGAAGTGGTTTATAACTGTGCTAGCTTTGGGGGTGTTGATGTAAGCGATCTACTCCATGTCATTTTGATCGTTTTGAATCCAATCCGGACGTAGCTTTGACAAAAACAAATGGTTTCTTAGCTGATGACTGGAAACTTTTTTTAAACTGCCATGGGGTCATGAACTGCCTTTTTATTATTTTGTTCTGTTCTCTGAGGTCCACTTATTATGTTATCAAGATTTTTACATAAAAATGCATAATTTAGAAGTAATAGGCGATTTTCTGTCCTGTTTTGACCCCCTCATCTGAACGCTCTGTTTGAATAGTCGTGGCGGATTATAGTTTCAAGTTTTTCAAGTTGCAAGTTTTATTTGTCACATACACGACTATACAGAGATTGTATAACCAGCAGTGAAATGAGAGTCGGGTCCGCTCCATGGACAGTGCAAATATTGAAAAATACAACACAAGGGAAGTATACATAAAATAAAATGAATAAAAAATAAGATATAAAGAATAAAATATAAAATATAAAAGAATGTGCATGACAGTATGCTGTAGAATTAAATATTAAGATAAACATGACTGTACAGAGAGGAATGTGCAAACAGGTTGAACATGGTTGACGAAGCAGCCAATCACAAAAAAATAAAATAAATATAAAAATAAGATAAGATATGTTACAAGACACAGAATGTGTTGTGTGCAAATGTGCAAATGAGCAAATGACACTGACAGTATGAGGTAGAGAGTAATGAGTGTGTGATTAGTGATTTGAAGTAAGTCAGATGATGTTAAGAGGCTGAGTTTGAGTTCAGGAGCCTGATGGCCTGGGGGAAGAAACTCCTCCTAAGTCTCTCGGTTTTTGCCATCAGGCTGCGGAAGCGCTTACCAGATGGCAGCAGAGTGAAGAGACAGTTTCCAGGGTGATTTGAGTCCTTGATGATTTTGACAGCTCTGCTTCTGCAGCATTTGAGGTAGATGTCCTGCAGAGAGGGGAGAGCCGACCCAGAGATACGCTCAGCAAAGCGCACAACTCTCTGCAAGGCCTTGCAATCTTGGCTGGAGCTGTTTCCATACCACACTGAGATGCACTGAGTCAATACACTTTCTATGGTCCCTGCATAGAAAGTTTTCAGGATTGTTGGTGAGACCCTGAATTTCCTCAGCTGTCGCAGATGGTACAGTCTTTGCCTGGCTTTATTAACCTGTGTTTGAATGTGTGTAGTCCAAGTCAGGTCCTCTGAGATGTTTACACCGAGGTACTTGAAGCTGCTTACTCTCTCCACAGGGGTCCCGCTGATCACAAGAGGAGTGTAGGGCAGCAGGTGTCTCTTTCTGAAGTCCACAATCAGCTCTTTGGTTTTGCTCACGTTCAGAGAGAGACAGTTGTCCTGGCACCATGATGTAAGTCTCTCCACCTCATCCAAGTATGCGGTCTCATCGTTGTTGGAAATGAGGCCCAGAACCACAGTATCATCAGCAAATTTGATAATAGATGTGGAGCTGTGAGAGGACACAGTCATGTGTGTAGAGAGAGTAGAGCAGGGGACTCAGAACGCAGCCCTGCGGGGCTCCAACGTTCAGGGTGATGGAGTTTGAGGTGAACTGGCCTACCTTCACCACTTGAGGTCTGCCGGTAAGGAAATGTTGAATCCAGTTGCAGAGTGAAGTGTTTAGGCCAAGGCCTGTGAGTTTGGAAGTCAGCTTGGTGGGGACTATGGTGTTGAAAGCTGAGCTATAGTCTATGAATAGCAGTCTTGCATAGTTCCCATTGCTGCTGTCAATGTGTGTGAGGGAGGAGTGGAGAATGTGAGAGATGGCATCATCAGTTGATCTATTGGAGCGATAGGCAAACTGAAGAGGGTCCAAAGTAACAGGGATAGAGGAGCTAATGTGGCTCTTAACAAGTCTCTCAAAAACCTTCATGACTATTGATGTGAGGGCCACTGGACGATAGTCATTCAGGCAGGAGGGTTTATTGTTCTTAGGCACAGGGATGATGATGGATTTTTTAAAGGAGGTGGGAACTACAGAGGTAGCAAGGGACTCGTTGAAGATAGAAGTGAACAACCCAGCAAGCTGATCAGCGCATGATCTCAGAACCCGGCCTGTGATCCTGTCAGGTCCAGCCGCTTTCCTGATGTTCACTCCCTTTAGTGCCCTCCGAACCTCGTCCTCCGACACGGAGATCACATGATTCTCGCTTCTCTGCCTGCTGCTTCCTGACGCGCTGATCGGCAGAGCCGCGCTGCCGCCGTTGCAATCAAAGCGGCCGTAGAAGGTGTTTAATTCTTCGGCCAGCGACGGATCTGCACTCACCTCCGCGGAGGATTTGTTTCCAAAGGCACACATGGTCCTTAGTCCCTGCCACATGCGTCGAGAGTCATTGAGCTGAAAATGAGACTCAATTCTCTCTTTGTAACGATGTTTGGTGGCACTTACTGCTCGTCTGAGAGCATAACACGATGCTTTATACTCGCTCATATTCCCAGACAAAAGAGCCTTGTTGTATGTGGCAGTGCGTTTGTTAACCGCATCACGGATTGATTGATCTATCCACCCACGGTTTCTGATTAGGGAAAGTCCTTACAGTAATCGTTTCTGTAGCTTGTTCGGTAAGTGTGTTGACAAAGCTCACTGCTACCTCCGTGAACTCGCTGACGTCAGATGAGCTCGCCCTGAACATGTCTCAGTCGACGTCATCAAGAGCCACCTGTAGCATAGCTTCAGAGTGGGAGGACCAACGCGTCACTTCCCTCTTCACCGGGGGTTCCTGTGCGAGCCATAGACTCGGTCTTATAGACTCGGAAGTAACCGCCCACTGCTATGATTGGCTAACAGTTGTGTATTTTTGACAGTCTACACCCAAATGGACGCTGCTGTGATTTAGGTTAAAAACACAAATACTCATATCAAATGATCTGTTTAACAGACAAAGCAATAGTGATCGTTACACTTGTGTGGTGCGACATTACTGTCGGATCCAATATAGTTGGCACAGCACCGCCTTTTAGTTTCAATATTTCTGAAAATCCTGCATCGAATTGTGCCTTGTTTGTAAATTAATTTGTTGTAAAATGAAGTGAACAAAGGACCAATTTCTTACTGATGCAGTCTGGAACTAAAAGTTCATTCACTCTTTCCTAATGTTAGGATCAGAATTAAGGTAATGCAAAGAGTGTTTTTTTTTTTTTTCACAGCTTGGCACTGCACAGCATCTTGTTTTCTTCAGAGACATCTTTTGGTTTCTATCGTTTGGTTTCTGCATAGACCTGTGTTTGGCTCTCTCGCTGTTTTCACTACATGTGTGAATCGGTGGGCGGGCTAAACAGGCAGCGATGTAGAAGCAGGTGTTGATCTTCTTCAGTGGAGGAGGTGTTTATCCAAATTATTACATTATAAAGTGGCACATCCCACAAGCTGATGTTTTGGCAGATTGGCTTCAATATAAGCTATTTTTAGAATAACAAGAAAGTTTTGAGTTCTGAAACTCACAGGATGTTTTTAATAACACAATGACCTCTTATATATAAAAAGGTCAAGAGAATTTTGATTTCTCAGTTCATGACCCCTTTAAATCACTGGCAGGGAAAGAGTTAAAGTCAATAGGGTCCAATGTTGTTTTGACTTGTAAAGACTTCAAAATGTCTTCTTTTGGGTGAAAGAAAGTCCTATTTTGGAACAACGTGGGTGAGTAAATGACGACAGAATGTTCCTTTCTGGGTGAATTATTTTAGAAAATGCAAGCATTTATTTAAAGTATATATTATGTATTCACTTAGTGAGTCATTTGCTTTTATTCTAATTGTTACTCAGTTACCAGAATTCAAGTTACCAGCCCATCCAAGTATTGTAAATCACTGCTTCAATTAAAGGCTAAATAGCTATCACTGATAAACATTTACTCTGTCATGGCCAGACACTTAAAACTGATTCCGAGCAAAAAGAAGCATTGTGGTGGATAAATGTTTCTCTTGCTCTTGGGTCTTTTAAGGATATTATCAAGAATAAGCATTAAGCTTGTAGATAGCAATGGGTAAGCAGCCAAATTAAGGATTTTTTTCTCTCATTTAGCACATTGGTAGTATATCATGGTCATTACAAACCACTTTAATGGCTGAAGTGAAGCCAATTTAAACCCCAAGAAATGTCAAGTCAGCCGTGAGCAGGTAAGAAAGCAACATACAGTATTTCTAAAAACACACACACACACAAATGAAAGAAGCTCTTGAAGGAATATTCCTTGTTCAGTACAAGTTTAGCTCAATAGCATTTGTTGGATGTTGATTAGCAAAAAAAAGCAATTTTGTCTTTTTTGAAATGAAAAAGGCACAGTGAGGTAATTAAAATGGGTCAAATCATAAATGTTTGTGTGATAAATAATCACTTACTGTACTAAACATTTCTCCATTGCATGACAATGAAATGTCATAAATCCTAGATCAACTATAAAAATCACAAGAACAACTTCACAACTTGTAATTTTTAACAGATTAATTAATGTTAAAGAATTGAATTCAATTAAAATTAAGCTTCACATTTCTGCTTTCAATCCTACAAAAATTCAATCATTTTGTCTGAATGATTTTGATTGAGTAAGACTAAAACACTATTTTGAGCATCAAGCTGTCCTAGAATTAAACAAGTCATTAAAATTCCACTAACAGAATTAATGTTTTATTTTATTTTTTTCCTGTAGTGTCTATTGTGAAATTTTGTTATATGAGATTGTAAAATCTGGTGATCTATGTGGTAATAATTGATGTTTTTATATTTATACATTACAAAACCATCCAGATTAACTTCCACTTTAAGTGCCTCACCTTGATTTTTGCACCTTTACAATAAAACGAAGACAAGGTTTTTGTGGCAATCAACAATAGTGACACCATTGCTGTCAGTAGGGGTTAAAGTTGTGATAAAACTGAAGTTTTCTTCCATATTGTGATGTATATCCAATTAACAAACAAAAATGTATGGGGGTTCTATCCATCGATTGTTGATTGTATTTTGAGATGTGGCCAATGCAATCAAAAATAAATGCAAGCTTGCAGTCAACTGTAGAAAAGGAACAGCTTTAAGGCTTTAAATGATCGGAGAAGATGACATACATCACCAGAGAGAAGTCTGTCATTTCAGGGTACATTTATACAACAGCAACATACTGAAAAACAGAAACCTTTTTTCCCTACAGATGAAAAATTATCCCTATTCCCACGGATTAAGCCAAACATTTAACAAGCATATGCTCTAACAAAGATGCATGCTAATTCGTACATGTGTTAGAGGAGTTAAAGGAAATCGCTGTTAAACTGGCCCTTTGGGTTCCCTCATAGTGCCAGTATTTGGTTAGTACAGGCCATAACATTCCCACAGAGGCCACACTGTCACTTCCAAACGTCAGGGTGAAAATCTCCCGGAGAAGTCTTGTACCCAGGAGGCAATGCTGCCTATCACTGTCTCACACCTGTGCACTGTTATAACTTATCTCTCTGTGCCTCTACAGCCTTCTTTTCTGGGACTCCTTCAATTTTTTACTTATCAAGTCACTGCTCATCAAGTCTGCTTCGCTCTGACACAGCGAGCGGTCGCCATAGATCCAGACAGTAGACAGAGCATCAGGTAGAGGGGAATTGCACAGCTGCAATGGTGTGAGGATGTCAAGGGCACGGGCTGTAATTCGAAAGCCGGTCTGGGACCGTTACAGCAGCACGTCTCAGGTTCTGATGTTAAATGTGTTTCTATTTAATGTTGAGTATTTAATGAATGGGTGTTAATGGAAGTCTAATGTAATTTACTCACTCATGTCATTCCAAAGAGATATTTAGTAGAATATCTGTTACAACAAAATAAACACTTGCTGTCAAGCTCCAATAACAAAGCACCATCTAATTTGGTCAATCCGGACATTTTCAAACTAGGGTCTGACTAGTTAACATGTTACGGAAAAAAACCGGAAGAACAAAATGGGAAACAGGAGTGACGCTTACTCTTTTGTTTTGGGTCGCGGTTTCTGTCACGCGGACGTGGTTGTAGATAAAGCACGAAGACGAAGGAATAGACGGAAGGAGTATTAACAGGCATCAACACACATATTCCATTTAAACAACATCAAACCGAGACAAAGAACATACAGAAACTGAAGGCTTATAAAGGACCGGAAACAAAGGAGCAAACGAGATGATTAATACAAAACAGGTGATATGAATAAATGATGATAATGACTAATGAAAACAGGAACTACCAAATACGGGCAAAACGGAACTAAACGGGAACAAACATGTGACAGATCGCCCCCCTCCCGGTAGGCGCGTCCCATACCGTAACAGTTCTACCGGGGAGGAGGGGCAGGCGCCCTGGAGGCCAGTGCAGGGCAGGAACAGGGAGGAACTAAGGAAGGCCTCCAGGGCGGATCAGGGAGTCCGCGGAGCCATGGCGGGTCAGGGGACTCCGGCGGCCATGGCAGGTCAGGGGACTTGGAATACCTTGGTGGATCCACCGTGGCCCTAGCCGGCTTGGCCATGGGCATATGCCCCCCCCAAAAAAAATATTGGGGAAATCTAAGAAGTCTGGGGGGCGCTCTGGAGGAGCGGGCTCTGGAGGGCGCTCTGGAGGAGCGGGCACTTGAAGGCGCTCTGGAGGAGCGGGCATTGGAGGAACGGGCCCTGGAGGAACGGGCCCTAGAGGAGCAGGCACTGGAGGAACGGGCTCTGGAGGAGCGGGCACTGGAGGAACGGGCCTCCACTGGAGAAGCGGGCTCTGGAGGAACGGGCTCTGGAGGAGCAGACACTTGAGGGCGCTTGCGAGAAGCGGGCTCTGGAGGGCGCTGTCGAGGAGCTGGGCTCCAACACATACCCTCACAAGCCACCAGTAATCCCATGCCGCAGGAAGGAGAAAAACAGACAAACAAAAACTTCCAAAAAATGGAAGAACAAAACGGGAAACAGGAGTGCCGCTTACTCTTTTGTTTTGGGTCTCGGTTTCTGTCACGCGGACGTGGTTGCAGATAAAGCACAAAGACGAAGGAATAGACGTAAGGAGTTTTAATAGGCATCAACGCACATATTCCATTTAAACAACATCAAACCGAGACAAAGAACATACAGAAACTGAAGGCTTATAAAGGACCGGAAACAAAGGAGCAAACGAGATGATTAATACAAAACAGGTGATATGAATAAACTATGATAATGACTAATGAAAACAGGAACTACCAAATACGGGCAAAACAGAACTAAACGGGAACAAACATGTGACATATATTATGTAAACAAAAACTTTTATTTTGGATGCGATTAATCGTGATTAATCGTTTGACAGCACTAGTTAAACTAAAATATATAGAATGCTGTCTGCAGGGATGACATGTTTTTGTGGGCCAAAACCCAGAAAGGAGCTAGTTCCATCGTGTTGAAGTCAATGGGTTTTGGATAAATGCCTGAAATAAGGTCTGTAGAGTTAACAAAAGCTCAAGATATTTTTACATTTTATACAACAAAATAAAATCAATAAATGTCTTGAAAAGGGTGGTTGCTAACAAGTGGCTAAATGGGACTACAGCGGTTGTAAAAATCATCACATTAAACAGGTAAACTCATACTTACAAGTCTGCTTTTACAGTCTTGTTGTGTTTATAATCACAATCTTGCAACTTTCAGGGAAAACATTTTAAAATAAAGACTGAATGATTTGTCAGACACTTAAGAAAGCATCTAGTTCATTTATGTAGCCTACAGTTAAAGCTGCATACCGTAAGTTTTGCCTCGTTGTCGCCCTCTCCGTTGAAAACCTCGTATTGCACCCAGGTGCGGAATTATCTTTATTACGTGGGCTGTACTCCGGCACGGCTTCAGCACGGATGAATCTAATGTTTTGAGGAGAATGTGTAGCTGTCAGTCACCGCACCGGTGTGAATCAAACACTTAGTAATCACAGATTCTAGCCTACGTTTTTGAATATATGACCCAAATAAGAATTTTCACCGTATATTGTCATCTGAACAAGTAAGTAACAAGTCTTCCCCGTTTGTTCTGCCCAACTGAGGAAAAAAGCATTACAATAAATCGCGCTATCAACGGTGATTAAATCTAACGATCGGTTAGCTCATATCACATCAAACCGTGCAAATTATTATTATTGTTCTACTTTATTCTCAAATTATTAATGTTAACAACATCAGCATTGCGTGACTATGGGTATAGTGTGTATTAGCGTGTAGATTTCAATTTCTGTACAGTCTAATATCTAATTGTCATGCCATTCGAATTTCATATTAAGAAATTATTTTAACCCCAAAAGCAAACTACGCTCCCTTCGAAATAGTTTTCTTTAAAATACAAATCTTGTGTAATCTCAGGTTATCTGTAATCAGAAGCACGTTTAAAACTGGAATATAATTTAATTTCATTCACACGTGTTTCATAAACACATAATCCTTTCTGGATCACAATCCGCCATCAAAATGATACATTTAATTATTCTAGCTGCTCTGAGAAAAGGCTATAAACGATCCCCCACCTGCAGGATCCTCACATGCGATAGCCTACTAGCCGGGAAAACTTCTTTACTTTTACAGACGTGACGTAATGACGCAGTGCCATGCTCGAATCTCCCGCGAAAACCTACCCGTACCACTCAAATTAGAAAACATTATTATAAGCTAACCGTTGTGAATCAGGCTAAAGTAAGGCGATAGTTTTGAACACTGGCTGGTTATGTACTTTCTCAAATATTGATTTCGGATCATTTTTAACCCAAAAAAGTTACGGACTGCAGCTTTAACTTTTTACTTCTGGTGATTGTATTTAGGCTTCAAAATCATCAAAAGTTGTGCTCATTATAATGAAGAACAAAACGTGTAAGAATCAAAAACTTCAAAACGTCACTTGGTCGCATATTTTCTGCAATATCCTAAAAGCAAATGGAAAATATTGGGTTTTGAGTGATGATAACTTACTTTAGCCTAAAAAATAATCACTGCAGTGCTTTATACCTGCCTTTATATATGAAAAAGGGGTTCCTTTACAAAGGATCTTTATATTTAGTGGTCAGAAAGTTGGACTCATGTAATTAATTCCAAGTTCTCTGTCTTCTGCTGCTCCATTCATCAGCAGCCACATACTGATGACAAAAACACATGAATCAGAAATTCATTATATTACATGTTTCACCATAGTCCAGTTTAAGAGGTTTTTAAAACCATGAAATAGACTTATGTTTTTCCCCGTCTGCTGCTTTTCACGTCACAGCTCATGCATTAGCCCGGAGCAAGAGATCTAATGCACCGCTAGTGAAGGACTGGAGACTGTTCTCATGGTGCCATCAGCCAGTCAGATCTGTCAGGACGTCATTTTCCTGCAGCTCAAGTGCGTTCTGTCACATGGCATGTAGGTCATGTACTCCCAGGCCGGCTTGTGCCAGCCGAGAAACTCTCTTTGAGATGAATGGGAATGCTAACGGATACTCTCTCTCCAGGTATTTTAAACCTCCTTGATCACTATCTTGTTGAGGTTTAGGTAAGAAGTCTGGATGCAAACAGACATACTTGAAAGCGTAGGAACATCTCAGACAGTAGATGATCTCTGAAGGATTCATGTGTAGTGGATCAGTTCCCGTGCTGAGATACAGGTAAGGTTTGCTCACTTTGCACTGAGCACTTAGGTCATGGAGTGTGTATATCGGCCAAATTAACAGCTAGTAAAAGAGCACGCTCTCTTCAACAAACCGTATCATCCTGCCCAATAACTGGCTCCTGGAATTTTGATTAAATTCATATCGATTTTTGCGTTCCGCTGATCTCTGTCACAAATAACTCCTGACTCTATTGCAACATATATTGAAATTGGGAGAGTCACTTAAGAAAGATAATTCAGTTAGAACTGAGAATAAGATTGAAGCATTAAAGTTTGGTAATGTGTTGCTTGAGAGCAGCTCTCACTTGAATAACTGAAACATTGTGGAAAGAAAATCTCTGAAGCTACCATATAAATAGTCTCAAAACATTGAAAAGCCAAAATGTTATCTTGTACTGTAATTAAACTGATACTTGTGTTGACCCAGAACAAGTGGCATCAAACCATGTCTACAAGCATTGTTGAAATAAAATCCACATATAAAAATAAATTAAATAAAAAAAAATATATTAAAACAAACCTATTTTATTTGAGCTAGTTTCCAAGGCAACATTTCCCATTTTAATTTAATTTACATTCATTTACTAAAATAACTAAAAACTATATATGCAAATTTAAAAACAACTAAATATTAACTAAATCTAGCTACTATCACAATGACACTAAAATAACATTGGTATTGTCATGTTAAATAAAAAATATTTGCAAATCTTTAGTTATAAATTAAGTATAAATTATAATTAAGAATGAATTGAAACTACAAGATATTGATAAAATATAACAAGATATTCTATTGAACCACTTGTGCGGTAGAAATTTTGTTTTAGCAGGAAAACCTATATGGGAAATCACTGAAAAACCCGAAACAATTGATTTACTTTTTGTATGAAATATAACCAATCGCAGAGAGCATAAGCATAAGCATTTCATTTTATTCTATTTTATGAAATATTTGTAATTATTCATTAAACAAATTAACTTTTTTTCCACTTTTTTATTTACATAAAGTGTTGATTTACGGTCTGAGGAAGAGTTTTATGGGGTGGAGTGGGGTTAAAATAAACAATAAATATAATGAAATTTGTGATTTGCATAATTAACAATCTACTGATGATCTTTGATTAATATCGAAGTGGAATTAATACTATTTTTAAAACAAAAGGCAGGTGAAGGTTTGGGACATGTTTTCCCTCTCTAGAATTAGAGAACAACATTACCCAATATAATGATAAGCAACATTACTTTTATCTAAAAGCCTCCACGGTACAGCAATCACAGGGTCAGTCCCTCTGGACCAGCATCAAGTTAAGCGCTTTGTTCAAGGTCACAACAGTGGAAAGATAGTGATCTTAGTAATTACAGTAGTGAGGTAGCGCATGGGATTCACCTCTGCCTGGGATTGATTTGTATTGACAGCTCTGATTTTTATCCATCAAAGTTATCAGGCAATCCATGGAGGTTATTTCATAGGATGGGGAAGTTTAGGAAATGCAGTGAATAAGACAAAACAACACGGTCTGAAACACTTTGAATATTAAGCTCAAAAGTAGCGTAGTAGTATATTTATGGATCTTTCACATCAAACAATTGTGAATCAATTCAACAAAACGGGAGAACAGCAGGAACGTGCATCTTTAAACTCCTGGGACAAGACTACATTGTATCTACAACTAGCTAACAATATGTTACTTAAGAAACGTTCACCTTGCAATTCTGGTGTTAAAATAAAACCTATTTCATAATAATAAATGACCACTAGATTGTACAAATTGCTAAATGTTGAATGTTTAACCAGCAATCAGCAAAACACGAAGCACAAGGCTTGCGCTTATTGGCCTTCAAAAGAAGCTGATTCTGTTAAGTGAAGTTTCTTCAACTATTCAGCAACAAAATCTCCTTGAACTGCATACTTTTTCTTATGAAAGTACCTAGAGTGCTTTGCAATTTCTGGATCAATTTTGTGCTGTTTCAGAAAAGACCTGGATTTTATGATCTATAAATTCATGGAGCAAATAATAGTCTTGAGTTCTGCCCAATGGTGACCTTTAAAATCTCACATATTTTGTGTTAAGCAAACTAAATGTGGAACCTTTCACACACACAGCGAGGATTGGGGCAAAATATCTAGATGGCTTTGGCTTAATAATCTTTGCTGGTGTGCGGAGATGGTTTCTAATCAAACACACTTGAATACTGCCCATTTAGCAACTGCCAGTTTAACAATTCTCTTATAAGATTGTGATAAATTTTATAGTGTTGTGATAAACTGCGATAAAATAAAGTGACGTTTTTATGAGCTCTGCAACAGTCAATGGAAGCTCTTTTTATTATGTAGGTCTTTATAGCATACTTACACAGCATGACATATACACTCCACATAATAAAGAGTTTTGTGTTTTTTTTTTGTGCACTAGGTCTCTCTTTCATTTTACGGCATCCCCTCTGGTTATACACACACACTACCAGTCAAAAGTTTGGAATAATTAGGATTTAATTCAGCTTGGTCATCACAGAAATAAATTACATTTTAAAAACATAACAAAACAGAAAACATTTTAAGTTGTAATATTTCAGAATATCACAGTTTTACTGTATTTTTTACTGTATTTTAATTTTCACATCATAATTATTCCAAACTTTTGACCAGTAGTGTATATAGAAAACCTTCTGTTTGTCAAATCAATCACATGGTGCAACTATTATGCAGAAAAACATAAAACAGGAAATTATAATATATAGGAGATCCTTGTAGACCCTCGGGCTTGTGTCTCTTAAATAAGTCTCCTAAAATATATTAAGTCACTTAAAACTTAATTTGACCTTTTATGACAAGCTAAGGTTATTTCAGGTCGTAGAACGTCATTTGGTGTGAACAAAAAAATTGACGTAGTAACAATTTTCACTCAGAAACTGCTAGTAAATTAAACAATTAATCAAAAAGAAATGTCAAGTAACACCTCGAATATAATCTTTAAAAAGTATTTTGTTGTATTAAACCTTTGGATTGCAATGCTGTACCTACCACTAATAACAGAGATAGTTCTCCCAAAAATAAAAATTCTGTCATTACTCAGAATAGTTGTTGTCTGCTGAACACAAAAGAAGATATTTTAAAGAATGTGAGTAACCAAGCAGTTTCAGAAAGTGTTTGGTTACCAACATTCTTCAAAATATCTCCTTTTGTGTTCAGCAGACAACAACTTGAGGGTGAGTAACTGATGACAGGTATTTCATTTTCGTGTGAACAATCCTTTTAACTTCTTATCTTTCCATCAAATTATTTTAATATGCTCCTCTGTTCTAATTGAAACTCAGCTGAGATTACTGAAGCATTCCCCCACTGTTGTATTACCAAGCAGTCATGCACTCTGTCAGAAAGCCATTGTCACCCACTATGGTAACACTGTTTCTGTTTGGGGTCAATTAAAATGGCCTTGAGGTCTTTTGGACCTCTAACAGAACACGAGAGTTAAAGCTTCAAAGTTGATGCGCTAGAACTGCAACCACAAATCAAACTGTGAGGAACAAAACAATGAGAGAAATAAACTCAGACTGCAACACTGCCCTGTGCGCATCTCTGCATGGAGCTCAAATAACTGATGAACACAACACAAGGCTAAAGCCAGCCTGCTGAAGAACACACATTTCTCCTCAAAGAGCAAGATTAGCAGATCAAGTGAAGCAGGATCCAAGCGGCTCGGAGCTCCAGAGCATCCCATAAGCATTACAGCAGCAGCCAGTTCACAAGCCCTATTATCACCCTGCCTTTATTTGTGCCTGAGTGATGTTGCACACTAAAGCAGAGCACCGTGAGCTTTTAAACTGATTGGCAGATTGCAGAAGGACATAGACAGAGGTTTACAGCCTTCACAGTGATATCTGTCAATGTTTGATTTCCCTGTGACGCTTGTCCGATGTCAGCGTCATGACTCAAGCGTGTAATAATCATTCCACTGACAGTGGACAACATCTTTTGGATGTATGGCTTCAGCCTCAAACAATGGCTTTGGTAAGTCTTTCCATTTAAGAAGAATGATTCAGTCTGGTCTCATTGTTTATATACCCAAATGACAGTGTTGCAGTCACAGTCCTCTCTGACAAAATACAATAGTTTTGTGTGCGGTACAAAGCAGAATTTAAGTTATCAATCGCTAAAAATCTTATCTTGGTGCGCATTTCTCAGTCTAACGCGCATCATCCTGAAAACACAGCACGTCGCATCTGTGACGAAGCAGGCGAGATCCAATGAGCTTTTGATGCCACTGCCGTAAAGCTGTCATAAAAATTCTTGAGGTGGCAGTTTTAAAACTTGTAACAAGTATGGTTGGGTATTGAGAACAATTAGATTGTAGAACTGGTTCCATATAAGTGAGAACAGTGGATTCTATAAGACACATGCATTTCGATTTCGCTTATCAATTCCTGTGTGTCTTAATATGATTTTGATCCAATCAAGCACATAAAGATGTGAAAGAGAAAACAGTGAGCACACCCAAAGTTGCCTCTCATTTGGTTGAGTTTTTTAAGTTCTCTTTCACTTCCGCTTGTGCTTGAATGACAAATACACACAAATTGGATCCATGCATTCTGTCTTAAAGGGACAGCAGCTTAATATTCCTTCTGCTGTCTGTGCCATTAATGTTAATCAGAGAACAAAAGAAAAAGAAAATCACTCACTGAGCTTGACTGAGTAACTCTAATAAGGATTAATCTATAGGCCTATTTAATTTATAAAATTAAAACTATGCAGTGCTATTTTACATTTGATTTCAATTTCTGTACCTGAACTTTGTTCGATTTATTTGTGATATTGCTAATTTGTTCGTATTTTGTTACTGACTGACCTTAATAATGTTTGAAATTTAAATTAGTTAGTCTATTTGCTGTGGTATTTTTGTTAAAAAAATTGTATAAAAGTTCCTTTTGTAAGTGTTCTTTATAGGCTGCTGATTTTTGGCATTCAGTGGCAACACAGTGTTTTGCAAAAAGACACAGAATAAATATGTTCATTAAAAATGTTTGACTTCATTTTTTATACCTCATTGGAATTGAAACTAGGAATCGTTAAGAATCAGAATCACAAAAATTCAAATCATACCCACACTGTAAGACATTTCTGTAATTTCTACAGTTATTTACTGTATATCACCCAGTTTAATACTGCAAATTCCCTTCAATACATGGAATTTAACTGTAATACCCTTTGCATCATGGGAATTTTATGGGACGTCAAACCCCACATACAGAGACTTACTGTATTTTTTAAAATTGCTGTATACTACTGTATTTGCCGTAACGGCCTCTTTGGTGCCATTCTATTGAGGTTGTTTTATTGTCCTCAGTTCTTACATTTGGATTGACACGATTTACCCAACACCTTGTCTACAACACCGGAACAGCTTGGGACTGACTACACTGGATGTGTTACATCGCTTATAATGATTGGAAAATCCATTTGTCCTTCATGTCAGAAACAGCGCGAGTGCTTGGAGTACATCTGTACGTCAGAAATATACCGGGGCATCACTTTACTGTCCGCATCCACTGTAGATAGTAATAGTAATAACCTATACACTGTAATAGGTTCTATATTGTCTTTTCGAGACGCGTTGCGCCGCGCCGCACCACTCGCGTCCGAGGAAGACACGGAAGCAGAGCCGATCCTCCCTATACGCAGAATATGCAAGCTGCATAGGGCCCCCGAAACACCAGGGGGCCCCCTTGCTCTCAAAAATAATTTAATTTTAGTTTAATTTTTGAATTTGGCCAGCGGTTATGAAAACATGAATGATAATTTATTTTAATGTGGTGCAAAATCAGAAATCAGTCAAATCATGTGACGTGAATGTCGTAAGGTCTCTTGCTCGAGACTAAAAAAGCGAGTTGAAAGCATAGCGAGCCGAGTACTTTCCACGAGCGCGATTCGAGACGGAGTGAAACACGGACAAATGTGTTTCATTCATTCGTTCATAACCACTCGTGTGAAATTTTGTTCAGGTGTTAGTAGTTAATGTTGGCCAGTAGCCTATTGAGAAAATAAAATCGTATGTTAGCTAGGTTAAACAAGTTTTATGGATAGCTGCCTTTCTAGTTTTATAATTAGTTTGTTATAGATTTTAACGGAATTTAAGATTTACTGCATTTTTTTGTATCTGTGTTTTAAAGGCAACAGCAATGAAGCATCAAGAAAGACATGAGCATGCCAGCCACCCTGAGACTGATAATTCATGGTAAGAGAACAACTATGGTTTTGAGAGATTTGTGTATTTTATATGAGGTTTGCCTTTTAAAAGTGTGTCATTTCTACTTCTTGTTTTTCAGATTTCTGTCACTAACAAAGTGGTTGGTGAGCAAAGGTGGTGGCCACGTTTTGGAGCAGCACCTGTGTTTTGCAGATGACTATGTATTTTTGTGATGATAAATCCAGAGGATACAACATAATGCACTGCAAAGCGTCCTAAGACAGGAGAAATGGTGAAGATGCACTGTTCCAGCATTGGCTATTTTTAAGTGTTATACATACAATGTTTTAAATAAAGAATTTGATATTTTGTAATGATTGTGTCTGTTTTAATTGAAAGCCAGTAGTACCTATGTAGAGTAAAAATAAAATAAATTCTATATAAAAATGATAAAATCTAATGAAATCTATATTAAAACGAATGAATTACAGTAGTATACTGATGAATTGGATTAGTTTTACAGTAATTTAGTTTGCAACTGTAAATCAAATACAGTTGGCTACTGTAAATCTTAATTACAGTAACTTTCTGGCAACAGTGTTGCCAGTAAGTTACTGTAAAAACCCTTTGAAATGTCTAACAGTGCAACCCTAGTACCAAGTGCAGGATTTGATGTTTACGGTTGATGCCGAGGATGGAGATGAAGATGAATAAAGGCTTGAATTTGCATGTGTTCCTCGCAGTTGAATGGATTTTAAGATCTGGATTACAGTTTACAAATAAAACACAATCATTTTGTGATTTTATGTTGTATTTGTGGTTCTGTTGTCAGTCACAGCATGACTCCCATGGCAAATAAAATAAATACTTGTTAAGTGAACGATTTTTTCATTTTAAGGTTGTAAAGTGTAGTCTTTTTTAATGTTTAACATTATGTAATCCTTCAAAACGAGTTGGCAGCAGAAATCACAGAACAAAACGAAATGTTATCATTTCACATTAAGTACGAGTAAACTGTTTAAATTTGTACACATTGGTACAACTATAAAGTGTTCATATGTAAATAATTTAGATGCTCATAAGCTTAAGTTGAATGATTAGATGTGGAAAATTTCACTGGATTTTCACTAAATATTTGTACAGTAGTTAAGAAGCCCCTGAAGAGATTTGAATGGATGGATATTAAATAAGACAAATGTATGTGTTTCCCCATCTGGCTTTAAGATTTACAGTATTTTCTCCCTTTTTAATTTCTTAAAGTATACCTTGTGATGGAAGCACTTTTCAGCCAGTGCCGCATGCCAAATACACCAGCACATGAAGCTTCCCTCCGGAGTCAAGACAGGTGCAAAATATCCAATACACTCAAATTAACTCCATTATATATCATTAGGTATGCCAACAATTCAGCATCAAACATGACAACAAACAAACGAGAGAAATACAATTATATGCAAACAGCACAGCTGCTTCATGCAAATGTCATTTTAAACATCTAATGTATTCCAGGCCATATCATTAACTCCAGCATTTTAGCAGAACATCTCATTTGACACTGATATCTGTGAAACTGTCTCGGCGTATGACATACATGACTGAGTGTAATGCAATGTGGCATCGATTTCTGCTTGAGAGAACACACCTGTCAGAGAAATATTTTCTCCTATAGAGCAGGTGCATCATAACAGTCCAAACACAAACCTAACACACAAACTGAGGAGATCTGTTGTGACCTGAGGGAAAGATCAGCTAGTCCACATCAAGCTGAATTTAAGAGTGAAGCCAAAATCTCCACAAAAGAATGAATTTACATTTACATCAAAGAGAGTGAAAAAAATAACAAAACTCTGAATCATATTATAGGCCATTTCGGGTAGCACATAAATTGAGGGCATGGTAGTTAATTAGTTAGGTCAGGTCTTACATAAATTGACAAGCACCTGATTTGGTGATTACACTAAACCTGCCACATCTTTGAAAATGTGTCCTGTGTCGTATATCTAATTACTCATCTAGATTTTTATAATTAATATTTGTTATTTTGTTAAGTAGATTTCTGTCCATTCTAGTGGATCGAAATTACACAGGTGAAACATTTTCATTGTCTAGGACAAGCAAAAATATATAATAATCTAAAAACGTAAATACATGTTGGGATTTAGCTATGCTTTCAACATAACATGATAACAGGGATGACAGTAACAGGGATATGAATTCTACAGTTCACTGAATCATTATTAGCCTTGTGCTCAAGGTCATAACACTAGAAGATGTGTTTATTCTAAAAAATTATGACAAATAAATTTTAATAACCAGTTGTTTACTGTATATGCTTATTACTAACAGGCTTTACTTTTTAAGATTGTCACCTACTGATAAATGTAACAAAATATAAAATAAAGTAATTAAAAAAAAGAGGAGAATCTTGTCCTTAAAGAATTCACATTTATACACTGACATAACCTATTAGAGAGCAGTACATTTTTCACATTTTTTTAATGCAACTATTTTGTTGTGACAATTATGACGTTTTAAAACTAAAACGCTATAAATAAAACTCTAAAAAAGTGATATATTTATCTTGTATGCATCTAAAATGTGATAATGTTTTGTCGATGCAACTGTCCAATAGTAATCTTAATGGAAAGTGCTCGAGCAGCGAACTGTTGCTATGGTTACCTCCTCGGGCAAACGCGATTTCTGTTTTGGAGCGTTCAATTAGGCATTCGGGAAAACTTTTTTGTTATTTAAACGATGTTTGAAAACAACTTTGAAATGCATATGTTATGTAATAAAAACATACATACGGCCCCACAAAGTGCTTTGACCTCCATAAAGGTGGGAATATTTTGGGGAGGGGGTGTATTTCAAGCATTAATTGTGGGGATTCAAACCTTTATTATCCTTCGCCTCCAACCCCCCCTAAACTCACACTGATTCCTGTGCGTTCCCAGTCAACAGATGCACGAAAGTCGTATTTGAGCATAAAACACGTCACAGATGTAAGTTGCAAGCGTTAAAAAGTCAACAAATCAACACACGGTTAAAAACAGGAGCAGGTTTGCTGCTTAAATGAAACGCGTTACCTGAGTTTTGAGGGGCTCTCCGTGCTCAATGATGCTTATAAAAGGAATTTCCAAAAAAGAGGACATAAATTCCATTTGCACTATTTCCTCCTGCGTCTGAGGGAAGGCGAGCACAGCCGAGACCCCCTGGACCACTATATCCTGACACACACACCTGAAGAGCGACTCGGGGTCTCCGCTCGGGGCTTCCCGAGCCACCACGTCCAGGCTCAAGTTGTACGGAAGAAAGTTGTTGCCGCTTTCGGCGAGACCGCTGAGGGCGCGGTGGAGAGCCGCCCGCACCCGGACCGACTGGCGGGGAGGCAGGAGGGCACCCAGGCGCACGGTGTGTCCTATCCGCGCTAGGATGTGGCAGGGCTGCGGGTGAGAATGAGCGGGCTGGACGAGCAGGGTATGGAGAAGGAATATTTGCGATCCCAAATAAAAGTATGCCAAGAATGTGTAGAAGATTAAATTCATCCTGCTTCACTCTCAACGGTGGTGATGAGGCATCGTCAGAAGATAGCATAGCTCGCCTTGTTGTCTGGTCTTTTCTTTAACGTCCTTTTTTGTTTTATTTTATTTTAGTGCAGGATGGTGTATGAGGAGTGATCTATGGAGTTACTGTGTGAATGTGATACTCAGCTCAGGAGAGGAGGGGGTTTCGCGAAAGGCGGAGATGTCATTGCGTTCACACCCAAAGAAGCGCTGGAGAGGCGTAATGGTATCATTAGGAAAACAGCGCGAGAGAGAACGACTCCAGAGCGTAAATACAGGAACCCTCTTAATAAAACCTCTCTTTGCCCAAAGGCGTGTTTTTACTGTTCAATCGTCATGTTGTTCGGGGTTTCAGAGAGGAAGTCTCATTTATAGCTGATTATGAACAAGACTCCAACTTAGTTAAGGACTTATACTAAAGTCCTCCATACAGACATTAACTGGATGCAGCAGGTACACGCACACTTAGAAATTTCTATGTCATTCTTTAAAGGAATAGTTCATCCAAAGATGAAAAGTGTAGTCATCATTTAGTCATCACTGTCTTCTCCTCCGCTACAGCGCTAAAGTGTCAGTTTACATGTTCAAACTAGGTAGAAAATGTTAGTGGACTTAGAAAACTTGGAAGAGTCATAATTTTAGTTTTTTTGTTTGTTTTTGGAGCTTTGTAGATTATGCTTTTAAAAATAAAGGTTCTAAAATAGGGTTTTTACAAACATTTTTGGTTCCGCAAAACCTTTCAGGGAGCTGTTCCTAGAAGAACCTTTGAAAAACATTTTTTAGTATAAAGAACCTTTTGTGGAATGGAAAGGTTCCATGGATACTGAAGGTTCTTCATTGACATACTGTTATATATATAACTGTTGTTGTGAGCTGTATGAAGATTATTCAAAATATGCTTAGAAAATAACTGGAACAAGTAGTTTTAAACAAACATTACAACATTTATTGGAGACTATCATATAATCAAGTCTGTAATTATAGAATAAACAAGCTGACTGAGGGATGAAAACACTTAAATTAACAAAGAAAAATAACAGAGAGAGAGATAAGAGAAGGCAGGGAATGGTAAGTGGGTCATTGTTTTGGACCCGAGTATCAGGGATTCGATATGGGCCAGTCATGCAGTAAAATGGAATCTGATGAAGGTGGACTGAAGCCTCGGCCAATCACACACCCTGTTATACGCTATAAAGAACTAGAGAAGCATGGAATGTGAAACTAATGTAGAATTTCCCTTAATTACTAATATTAAGCAGTAAAAGCTGAATAGAAAAAGTCACTGTTCATGCTTGTCTGCTGGTTTTTCCTTAGATGTGGTGAATGAAACGTCAGTAAAAATCTTTGGATTTAAAGTAATGTGTATATATATATATATATATATATATATATATATATATATATATATATATATATATATATGTATATATATATACATACAGGTACATCTCAGAAGATTAGAATATGGTGAAAAAGTTCATTTTTCCTTGTAACTTATTTCAAAAAGTGAAACGTTCATATATTTTAGATTCATTACATGTAAAGTAAAACACTTCAAAAAGAATGTTTTTACTTTTGATGATTAGAGCTTATGGCTAATGAAAGTCAAAAATCAGTATCTCAAAATATTAGAATATTTACATTTGAGTTTCAATAAATGACCATCCATACAGTATAAATTCTGGGTATCTCTTGCTCTTTGAAACCACAATAATGGGGAAGACTGCTGACTTGGCAATGATCCAGAAGACGAACATTGACGCCCTCCACAAAGAGGGTAAGTCACAGAGGGTCATTACTGAAAGGTGTGGCTGTTTACAGAGTGCTGTATCAAAGCATATTAAATGCAAAGTTGACTGGAAGGAAGAATTTGGGTAGGAAAAGGTGCACAAGCAACAGGGATGACTGCAAGCTTGAGAATACTGTCAAGCAAAGCTGATTCAAACACTTGTGAGAGCTTCACAAGGAGTGGACTGAAGCTGGAGTCAGTGCATCAAGAGTCACCACACTCAGACGTCTTCAGGAAAAGGGCTACCAAGCCACTTCTGAACCAGAGACAACGTCAGAAGCATCTTACCTGGGCTGTGGAGAAAAAGAACTGGACTGTTGCTCAGTGGTCCAAAGTCCTCTTTTCAGATAAAAGTAAATTTTGCATTTCATTTGGAAACAAGGTCCCAGAGTCTGGAGGAAGAGTGGAGAGGCACAGAATCCATGTTACTTGAAGTCCAGTGTGAAGTTTCTGAAGTCAGTGATGATTTGGGGTGCCGTGACGTCTGCTGGTGTTGGTCCATTGTGTTTTATCAAGTCCAAAGTCAATGCAGCCGTCTACCAAGAGATTTTAGAGCACTTTATGCTTCCATCTGCTGACAAGCTTTATGGAGATACTGATTTCCTTTTCCAGCAGGACTTTAGCACCTGCCCACAGTACCCAAACCACTTGCAAGTGCTTTGCTGACCATGATATTACTGTGCTTGATTGGCCTGCCAACATGCCTGACCTGAACCCCATATGGAATCTATGGGACATTTTCAAGAGAAAGATGAGAAACAGTGGCTCTAACAATCCAGACGAGCTGAAGGCTCAATAGTGCCTCAGCAGTGCCACAGGCTGATCGCTTCCATGCCACACCTCACTGATGCTGGAGCTTGTGCTAAAGGAGCCCCGACCAAGTATTGAGTGCATAAATTAACATACTTTAAAGAACTTGAACTTTTCTGTTTTGCAAATCCTTTTTTTGATTGATCTTAGGAAATATTCTAATATTTTGAGATACTGATTTTTGACTTTCATTAGCTGTAAGCTCTAATCATCAAAATTAAAACAAAAAAACGTTTGAAGTGTTTTACTTTACATGTAATGAACTATATGAAAGTTTCACTTTTTGAAATAAGTTACAAGAAAAAAATTACTTTTTCACCATATTCTAATTTTCTGAGATGTACCTGTATATATATCCTCAATTGTTTGAAGCTGGACCCTTCTCATATTGTTGAGTGCTGAAGTAAACAATAGCTGGGAAAATGGTACAGCTGGTTTACAAAGGTATATTTTGCTCCAACAGCAAAAGGCAAAAAATCCACTATTAATATTCTACCACTTTCCCAAAAAGTAATAATTATGAAACACGGATTACTTCAGTCACAGGAAAGAAAGGTGCAAATTTAATGTCACTCCCTATCAGCTATATTTCAAAGTGTATGTAAAGGCAGTAAGTAATCATTATGCAATGTAGTTAATTCTTGTCAAAGCTATATGGAATGCCACAATTAGCATATTGCATTTTGCATACTGCTGATTCATTCAGTCAGCAAATGAAATATAACAAAATATATTACACTCAGCCTCATATATATATATATATATATATATATATTTATATATATACATACAGTGCCCTCCACTAATATTGGTACCCTTGGTAATTATGAGCAAAGGCGGCTGTGAAAATAAATCTGCATTGTTTATCCTTTTTATCTTTCATTCAAAAAAATCACAAAATTCCAACCTATCATTAAAGTAAAACAATTGAAAGTGTGTGTGTGGGGGGGGGGATCTCATTGTGAAATAAATGCTTTCTCTATTTCATGTTGGCCATAATTATTGGCACCCAATTATTGCAACGTCCTTTTCCCAAGATAACAGTTCTGAGTTTTCTCCTATAATGCCTGAAGAGTTTGGAGAACACCTGACAAGAGATCAGAGACCAGATCCTTCAGATTCACAGCTCCATGTTAGTAGTACTTCTCTTCAGTTCACCTCACTCATTTTCTGTAGGGTTCAGGTCAGAGGACTGGGACAGCCAAGATTCATTTTGTGCTCAGTGACCCATTTTTGTGTTTATTTTGAGGTTTGTGTTTGGATTGTTGTCCTGGTGGAAGATCCAAACATGGCCATTATAAGATTTCTAACAGAGGCAGTCAGGTTTTGATTTTTTATCTGTTGGTATTTGATAGAATCCATGATGCCATGCATCTGAACAAGATGTCCAGGACCTCCAGCAGAAAAACAGGCCCACAACATTAAAGAACTAGCAGTATATTTAATAATGGACATGGGGTACTTTTTTATCCCTGTTTGTACTAAACTCATCTGGTGGGTTTGCTGCCAAAAAGCTCCTTTTTCAGTCTCATCTGACCATATAAGTCAGTGCCATTTGAAGTTCCAGTTGTGTCTGATAACTGAATATGCTGGAGATTGTTTTTGGATGAGCTAGGAGAATTTTCCTTGAAATCCTCCCGAACAACATGTGGTGATGTAGGGGATGTTTGATATACAGTATATATATATATATATTTTTTTTTTTTTAGGTTTCTGACCCCAAGACTCAATTAATCTCTAGAATTCTCCAGCTGTGGTCCTTGGAAAGTCTTTGGCCAGTCTCCTCCTCACTGTGCATTAGGACAATATAGACACGTCCTCTTCCAGGCAGATTTTTAACATCTTTAGTTGATTGGAACCTCTTAATTATTGCCCTGATGGTGGAAATGGGAATTTTCAATGCTTTAACTCTTTTCTTACAGCCACTTTCTATTTTGTGATGCTCAACAATCTTGTTCTGCACATCAGAAATATATTCTTAGGTTTTACTCCTTGTGATGGATGATTAAGGGAATTTGGCCTTTGTGTTCCTCATACTTATAATCCTGTGGAACAGGAAGTCATGGCTGGATAATTTCATGTTCATAATCACCCTGGTGTGCTAAAAAATGTAAACATGAATGGGAATATATACTTCAGAGATATTTTACTCATAAGAATTTCTAGGGGCGCCAATAATTGTGGCCAACATTCATTGGAGAAAAACATTTATTTCATCATGAGATTATATGAGTTTTACTTCAATGATAGGTTAGAATTTTGTGAATTTTTGAGTGAAAGATCAAAAGGATAAACAATGCACATTTATTTTCACAGCTGCCTTCGCTCATATTTATCAAGGGTGCCAATATTAGTGGAGGGCACTGTATGTATATATGTATATGTGTATATATATATGTATATATGTGTATATGTGTGTATATATTGTGTATATATATATATGTGTGTATATATATATATATATGTGTGTGTATATATATATGTGTATATATATGTATATATGTGTGTATATATATATATGTGTGTATATGTATATATATGTGTGTATATATATATATGTGTGTATATATATATATATGTATATGTGTATATATGTATATGTGTATATATGTATATGTGTGTGTATATATATATATATATATATATATATATAGTGTGTGTGTGTCAACAAAAATTAAGTTTATTATAATTTATACACATTATATATACAAATTTGAATCTCCACATCAATGCAGCTCCTTTGTAAATCCACAAGCAAAATGAACTGTTTTGACAAAACTACAAGAACATGAGAAACTCCTGGAAAGTGATAATTGATAATGTACAAACTCATAGCAGCTATTACATCTTGTTTTTTTTTTGTCAATCAGGCCTCCTCGAAGTACATAATCAGGTTGGTGTGCAACATCATCCAGCTTGCAGGAACACTCAGCCTCATTAGGAGCCCCTCACTCACAGCTGTCAGCTGAACCTTTTTCTGTAGCGCAACCACCCCAGCCAATTTCCTCGAGACCACATATTGATCAGAGTGCCTGATCAACTGATCTGGAGCTCTGCTAATGGCTTATACACACCAGAGTCTCTAAAGGTTCTCTGATAATAGGTGAACATCCACGTCCTATCAACTGTGTTGTGTGTTTTAACAGCAGAGGAAATGAGGTGAGATTAACAGGGAGCCTACACAGGACAACACCAATTAAATGAAACTTTATCTCTCCAAGATGAAAAAAAGCCAGAGCCAGAGCAAATATGCAGACTTTGTCATTGTCATCATGTCTGCACCTAACAGATAACTCACTGACTATGGAGTGCCCTTGTTCGTGTCAATTTCACAAACATTTGCGAACAAGCAGTCTTAAGAGGCTCAGGAGAGTGTGTCAGCTCCTGAAAGAAATGAGTGTTATATGAATGACCTGTAAGAAAGTGACTTTCAGCAGGTGACACTAGACTGTGGCTGAAATGTGTACATATTAAAAGGTTCAATGAAAAATAAGGGTTTGTGATAAAAAGGAAAAATCTTTACTTTTAAACATGTACTCTTTCTACTTGAATTTAATCCTCTTGTCCTTTTATTTCCCTCATATTCGTTTTAATGTAGAATATTTTCTCTTTTTAACTTGCATTCTTTTCTTCAATTTTTAATTACTTTTTATTGTACTGTATTCTTTTTTATTTCTTATGAAACATGTCATGGCTACTATTTTTTTAAAATATTTTCAACTTCAATATTTTCATACCTTGACTGTGTATGAAATACTACTGTAAACTTGCCTTCACAAAAACCTTTATAGTATTTTCATGAAAAGATTAACAGGAATAACCTCTAAGTAAAACGTAATAATATATTTTCAAGCATCTGATTACAGTTTTTTTTTTTCAAATATTAAAAGCAGTTTTTTTTGTTTGTTTTTTAAATAATAATATAAAATTATGCCAAACTACATAAAGTTGAGCCCTCCAAAACAAATCATGCAATGGTTAAAAAAAGGTAACACTTTATAGGGATCAATTCTCACTATTAACTAGTTGCTTATAGTCATGCCTATTAATAACATATTGGCTGTTTATTAGTAATTATAAAGCACATATTCTGCATGACCATATTATATACCATATACCAAGGTATACCTTACTAACTATTAATAAGCAGCAAATTAGTAGTTTATTGAGGCAAAAGTCGTAGTTAATAGTTTGTTACTAGTGAGAATTGGACCTTAAAATAAAGTGTCCAAAAAAATCTATAATAAAGTATTAAAAATAGCTACAGTATGTAGGTTCATAAGGCATTGCTGTGAAAACATTTTTATTTGAATTTCAGTATCACTGTAAAATCATCAACTGCAGATGACAGAGATAAATTATGATAAAACATGTATAACCTGAATGCACTGTAAGTCGCTTTGGATAAAAGCGTCTGCTAAATGCATAAATGTAAATGTAAATGTAAATGTATTACCTCAGATAATCCACCAGAATCTAAATGCTACATGGGCAGCCACCTTTGTAAAAAGACCCCATTTCTAGAGTTCCCTTTTTGAGGTGAAGCAGAACCCCGTCTTACCCTTCTGTTTTCTGACAGAGAATTGTGACGATGCAATAAGGTGGTAAGCTTTAAAATGTCATGTTGCCGTTTCAACATTCCTGAGACGTCCACAGTTCCACATGAGCGTGCAATGTAACAGGGTATGAAGGGGGGGGGGGGGGGGGGGGGGGGGTGCTTTGCACACTCTTCAAGCCAGGTGATTGAAGCAAGGAGAATCACAAACCTTCAAAGCTTATGAAAAGAAAGGGGATTTTCCACAAATGCCACTGCTTAAATGACCAGAGCAGTACTTTGGGGACGACAGCTGTAGATGATGCTTTATAAATAAATTGACAGGGAAATGCTTTTTTTTTTAATCAGTTACAATGCGGTAAGTTACTTCACTGGTATCAAAAAACTGTAAAATGTCAAGGCCAATTTATCATTCACAATGTATAAATAATTCAAAATACAGTAAAGGATGTCACTATTGTCACACTTCTGCAAAAAGTAAACAGATGGCTTTTGCTGAATCGCCTATGCCATTCGTTCACAGCCTATTCATTATCCTCTCAGATAACAGTGAATGTTTCTTTCTCTCTTTCTCACTCTGTTTGAAAACTCATTCACCGTGCATCTGTCAGATTCTTCCATCCTTAATAAACAACCTGTCAGATGGTTGAAGCACCTCAGGTATTTAAGAGCCTTGAGAATTTAGCAAGCAGTCATGCTGGAACCTACAAACTGGGTTATTCAGTATCAGCATATGGTTTGTTCGGAAAATGTCCTGAAAGGTATAGAGACTACAGACAACTAAAAATACATTAATGTCACTGTATTAGACAAACATCAAAACAAAAGGAATTTACTGGAAACATAATACATAGACACTTTTGTAGCGCATAAAAGGTACTGTAATCCACTTTGATACACCTTTTCTCTTTCTACAACTCCTATGTTTTGGTGTAACCATGGTCACCAAGCAACATATTTACCTCTCAAGCTACGCACACTCGGCGTCTGTTGGCGCGCTTTGAAGCTCTTTAAGCTTTAAAGGGGTCCTATTATGCTTTTTCACTTTTTGAATTTTAGTCAGTGTGTAGTGTGTATGTTTGGGCATAAAACGATCTACAAAGTTACAAATCTCAAAGTCCACTCCAAAGGGAGAGATTTCGTTTTTAAAAAATCCCTTTTCAAGAACTACAAAGAACGGCTCGTTTGGACTACAAAGTTGTTTTCCTGTATTTGTGACCTCACAAATTGTAAATCCTGCCTACGGAAATTCAATGGTTGGGTGAGGGGGAGAACGCTTGGTTGAGCACTGCACGTTTCAAAATCGAAACCCGGTGCGGGTGTTTTTATATCACTGTATATAACTGTTTTCAGAAAATTTTGGATGCCATTTTCATTTCATCTTGCATATAATGTCTGATAAAGCAGCGTTTGTGAGCTGAGCTCTGTTTTGTGTACAGTGTTACTGGGGAAACCTCGAGCTCTCCCGGAGCGCTGACACAGAATTAATTTGCATGTATATGCAGCCACAAATAGTGTAAGTCTGTGGGACTATGGTATAAATAAATTCAACTGTATAACAGTTTCACTGCAATTAATGTTATAATGTTAGAATTAAAGAACAATAAACATAATACATATTACCGTTGCACTTATCTGTACATACTACGGTAAATGCAGTTATTTTTAAGCTGTTGTTGACATCCTATCTAAAACGTGATTTAGCCACAAAAAAACAACAATAACATTACCACTTTAATATGTCTTGCAATATCCGTGCGTGCAAAGGTTCTGCGCGATCCTCTTGTTCAATATTCTCGGGGTCTGAATTGATATAGCAATATTGACGAACTTGAAACACTATCTAAGCTGTTCGCCAATCACAACGCACTGGGACAGCTAACCAATCACAACACATTTAGTTTTTCGGAAGGCGGGCCTTCATCAAACCCGGAACTAATCGAGCCGTTTGTGTCAGGCTGGGGAGAAAGGTATTGTAATAATGTAAATTATGTGAAAAATAATGCGATTTTCGACCCACCAAGTATGAGAGCATGTTCTAGTACACCCCCAAAACAAAATCAAGACTTTGTAAACGAGCATAATAGGACCCCTTTAACGATGTTCACTCTCGTCTTGCTTCTTTTTTGGTCCCTTTATTTTCCCATTTTTCTGTTCCCTTTAGACCGGATGCCTGTGTAAGCACTTCTGGACACATTTTGCACTTTGCAAACTCATAAAACCTCTCTGAGTTGAACTACCGCACTCTCAGCTTCCGGTTTCCCATATATGGACTTCCTTCTGTAGTCGCAGAGCGCGCCAGTGCTGCCAAGTCCGTGGTTTTTCCGTGGAATTGGGCTACTTTAATAAAGCCCCATTCACACCAAGGACGATAACTATAAAGATAACGATAAAGATATAGTTCTAAAAATCATTCTCAGTATTAAAGAATAGCAGAGTTCACACCACAACTATAACCATAAAGGCACAAGGAAACGATATAGTTGGAATTATTTTCAGAATGATTTTTTCCAGCTGATGAACGATACAAACATTGACAGCCAATCAGAATCCATCCTGCTATAACGAGCTCGAGAATTTAAAGCGGCAGACGCACGTGCGCTTAGAATAAACAGACTATATCGTTCGCTGGTGTGGACGCTAATATCGTTATCTTTATAGTTATCGGTCTTGCTGTGAATGGGGCTTAACACTGTTGCCTTGCAGGTTGTTTTTCATGTCCGCGGGTTGAAGTGACCCCAATAAAGTAATATTTAACCCCTGGAATGCGAATTTTACCAGAGGATCCTCGCCGAAAAACGTGTATTTTACCCCACAGAATGCGATTTTTACCAGGGAACCCCCCTCGAAACGCGATTGGGCTACACTGTAATTTTTTTTTTTTTTTAAGTTGTTTCAACTTAAAATAATGCGTTACCCCGCTGACTTAAAATTTAAAATTTTAAGATACTCGATGTTAATTTAAGGGACAACTGGAATATTTTAGTTGACTAAACTAAAAATTTTAAGTCAGCGGGGTAACAAATTATTTTAAGCTGAAACAACATTTTTTTTTTACAGTGATTACAGCAGTTAGCTACAGCTCCCAAATTCGGCATTCAAGGAGTGCAGATATTTGCCCCAAACACAATGAAATATTTTACTTTTGTGAAACTTTGCTTGTTTTACTCTGGTTGAGTCTGCGTGCTGCTTGATGACACACAATATTTCATAAATAGGCTTCTTATCACTGTAAAAAGTGATAAGTTGACTTAACTTAAAAAAAATTAGGAAACCTGTTGCCTTAAAATTATTAAGTAATTAATAATAAAAAGTATAAGTTAAGTGAATTGTCAATTGTCACAACTTTTTTTTATTATTATTTACTTAATTTTAAGGCAACGGGTTTTCTCAATTCTCTTTAAGTTAAGTCAGCATCACTTTTTACAGTGTAGTTTTGGGCTAGTTTTGAGTAGCAATTGGGATGGTTTTGTTGCGAAAACCTGGCAACCCTGGAGCGCGCCTCAAAAGCATTCTGATTGGCTATAATAAGAAAATGTCCATAGCGATGTTTTATTGTAATTAGATATTGTATTGACAGAGATCGGTGTGATTTCCCAGAAAGTTATTTACAGTGATATTTAAAGATTATTTTCTTATCCTATTTAGTAAAATTACAGCACCGTTTTGCAGTGACGATACTGTGCAGGCTAGGCTATATCATAACACCATTTATTCAATCTATTCGTTCAAAAAGCTGATTCGTTCAGGAGCAAAACTAGTGAAGTGCCGCTTTGTGAGCAGTGAAGTTAAGGGTTGCTCTTAATTTTACTCTTAATTACAGTTAGGCTACTTCTGCGTGAAGTAGCCTAACTGTAATTAAGAGTAAATTTAATTGTTCAGTGCTGTATTATACAGCACAGAACAATTCTAGCCTATATAAAACAACAGTGGATTTAACATCAAAATTTAGCATCTAGCCTAAAACGTATGCTTTCAAAGTAATCTTCTCTCTTTAAATACTTTGGTCAATTCAAGAATTAATTTATGCAATTTTATTTGAAAGAATTAAAAGCAGTTTCATGTCCTTGTATTGTTCAGCTGGTCTTTGTTAATATGGGATTTAGAAAGTAAATAAGTAATGCAATACATTTTAGAGAGAGTAATTAGTACAGTAATCTAATTACAATTTTGAAAATATATTAATACATAGTAATTAATACTTTTTTGAGTAACTTATCCAACAATGTTCATGAATTGGTAACAGCTGATTACCTGCGCTTCAAATTACAACATTTATTATTATTATTATTGACTGATATTTACGAACAACGTTCTTGCTGATGTTGCTTAAAATGTTACATATTACAATCCTCAGAGTTGTTTACTATAATCATACCCATTTTATTAATATGCACTGCTATCCATCTCATGTGTCCTATCATGATCTGAACTCTAATAGGCTATCTCCTTACTCTTAACTTTGTTTGTGTTGATGCAGTAGTTGATTTGTATGTTACATTTTGTAGCTCCCTCCAGCCTTTTATTTAAAAGCAACAGTGAGGCACAGTATTTCTCGTCCTTTGGGCATAAACTTCATTTAGTCAACAAAGCATTGCACCCTTAAAAAATAAACCTCCCTTCTTTTCACTCTTTTGTTTTCAGCCAATCACCTAAAAATCGGATTTCAGTTCTCAGTGAAACTGGATCGGGTCCAGAGGAGCTTGAAGCAGGTCTCAGTAATGTGAACTTGTTGCCAAGACTTTCCTTCCTAATTCTCTGCCTCATTACGTGGGAGCCTAACAAGAAACCATGAGACCAAAAGGTCTAGACACCTGGACACCCGTGACTGCGGCGAGAACCTATGGGTCATAAAGGGTAAACCCAAAATAATGAGCCAAGTGGGAAACAAAGTTAGCACAAATAAGACCAGCCTCTGAAATATCAATGCAGTTGTAGAAAAATCTTTAAATGCTGCAGTGTCACATATTACATTCAAAGCATTTGTCTTCTTCATTTTAGCTTGTTTTGCCTAAGTTTAGACTCAGTTTTCCTCCTCAAACGCAAAGTAAATCAAGAGATATTCAATCAAAATTTTTCGGTGCATCTCATTTCCTCTGCCTCCATTTTAGTGGTTCATCTTCCTCTTTATATAAAACTAAGTCACTCGTTTTAATTTCTCTAATTCATTCTGTTTATCTTCCCTTTTTAGCAAGAGACTTCAATTCAGAAACACAATATTCAAATATATGGAGTCTATTTTTGGGTATGACACTATTTCTGTAATTTCAGTCAGACATGCTTGAGTGCACCTTTCTAAATATGTCACATGACATTTTAAAATATAATCTTCAAAAATGTTTGTAGCCACAGCTAAAGGCTGATATGTGTTGTCAATGGGGTTTTCATAAAATATCAGAAATTGGAACTTGAATGAAGATTCAAACCATGCAAAACTTTTTTTTTTGTTGTTATTTGAAATAAGAAAAAAAAAACTTTTTTTTTTTTTAATTCAGCTAGTTCCCAAGTTAACATTTCCCATTTTGTTTTAGCTTAACTTGATGTACTAAAGTAACTAAAATTGAAATAAAAAAATAAAATAAAACTAGACATATAAAATACAAAACTAAAAATGACCAAAAAAAACCCTCATATGCACAAAAACAAACTTTAACAAAAATTTAAATACACTATAATTCAAACTATTAATTAAAACTATAATAGTATCTCATTGAAATTAACACTTTACATCTATAACAAAAACGTAAACATTCTAAGACTGATTCTTGCAGACATATTCCGCTCACTTGACATGCATAAAAAAAGATAAATCTGACCAGCAATGAAACCACATTCACTCTCTTCGCCGGCCTCTTGTAAATGTCACAGTAGGATTCTGGCTGGAGAATTCCCGTCACGATCAGGCCACGCTGTAAGAAACTCAAGCAAAGCGTAGCAGAACAGGTGGATTTGTGTCTTTTGTGTGAGCTGGAGAGGATTCTGGATTAACCATCTTTATTATACAGTATATTCACATCCCACTGCGCTGCCCAACCTGCTGAACGACAGCCAACTTACCATGCGGTGAAATTCCTCCAGTGTATAAAGACTGGAAGAACACCACATCCCTCACACAGTTACATTTACTTACAGTGCCCTCCACTAATATTGGCACCCTTGATAAATATGAGCAAAGGCGGCTGTGAAAATAAATCTGCATTGTTTATCCTTTTTATCTTTCATTCCAAAAATTCACAAAATTCCAACCTATCATTGAAGTAAAACAATTGAAAATGGGGGGAAATCTCATTGTGTAAGAAATACTTTCTCTAGTTCATGTTGGCCACAATTATTGGCACCCAATTATTGCAATGTCCTTTTCCCAGGGTAACAGCTCTGAGTTTTCTCCTATAATGCCTGATGAGTTTGGAGAACACCTGATAAGAGATCAGAGACTATTCCTTCATCCAGAATCTCTCCAGATCCTTCAGATTCACAGCTCCATGTTGGTGCTTCTCCTCTTCAGTTCACCTCACTCATTTTCTACAGGGTTCAGGTCAGAGGACTGGAATGGCCATAGCAGAAGCTTGGTTTGTGCTCAGTGACCCATTTTTGTGTTGTTTTTGAGGTTTGTGTTTGGATTATTGTCCGGTTGGAAGAACCAAACATGGCCCATTATAAGATTTCTAACAGGGTCAGTCACTTATTGATTATTTATATGTTGGTATTTAATAGAATCCATGATGCCATGTGTCTAAACAAGATGTTCAGGACCTCCAGCAGAAAAATAGGCCCACAACATAAAAAATACAGCAGTATATTTCATTGTACACATGGGGTACTTTTTATCCCTGTGTGCACCAAACCCATCTTGAGTGTTTGCTGCTAAAAAGCTCATTTTTTAGTTTCATCTGATCATAGAAGCCAGTCCCATTTGAAGTTACAGTCATGTCTGATAACTGAATATGCTGGAGTTTGTTTCTGGATGAGCTAGGAGAATTTTTCTTGAAACCCTCCCAAACAACATGTGGTGATGTAGGGACTGTTTAACAATTTTTTTCTAATGTTTTCTGACCCCGAGACTCAACTATATTCTGCAATTCTCCAGCTGTGATCCTTGGAGAGTCTTTAGCCACTCAAACTCTCCTTCTCACCGTGCATTAGGACGATATAGACACATGTCCTCTTCCAGGCAGTTTCGTAACATTTTCTGTTGATTGGAAATTCTTAATTATTGCCCTGATGGTGGAAATGGGATTTTTCACTGCTCTAGCTCTTTTCTTAAAGCCACTTCACTAATTTGTGAAGCTCAATTATCTTTTGCTGCACATCAGAAATATATTCTTTGGTTTTTCTCATTGTGATGGATGATTAAGGGAATTTGGTCTTTGTGTTCCTCATATTTATAATCCTGTGGAACAGGAAGTCATGGCTGGACAATTTCATGCTCCTAGTCACCCTGGTGTGCTAAAAAATTTAAATATGAATGGAATATACTTCAGAGATATTTTACTCATTTAAGAATTTCTAGGGGGTGCCAATAATTGTGGCCAACATCCATTGGAGAAAAACATTTATTTCATCATGAGATTTTCTCCCCACTTTCAATTGTTTTACTTCAATGATAGGTTAGAATTTTGTAAATTTTTTGAGGGAAAGATCAAAAGGATAAACAATGCCGATTTATTTTCACAGCTGCCTTTGCTCATATTTATCAAGGGTGCCAGTATTAGTGGAGGGCACTGTATTTATTGCCCATCCAAAGCCTGATTTACAAATAAGAATATATACCAATGCTTTCGAAAGAAGTCTCTTATGAGCTGCTTTCATTAAAATACAGTATAAACATTGTGAAATATCAGTTTTAACAACAGCAGTCTCATCATGAGACCATAAGCCAAGCCTCATGGGTCGTTTGCTCTTCACCAGCTATGCATAATCCACTTTATTGAAGTTTTTTGTATTCATTTTTAAGAGTCAGAAATAAAACAGACATCAGAAATGTTGTGATAGAATACTCCCCTGAAATAGAAAAAAAAAAGAGCAGTCTGAATGGACAGAATGCACTGCGAGAGTTAGGACAGATCCGTCCTCTGGATCTGTCTTAAATCTTTTATGCATCCTAAGGAATATTGTTCGTAACTGATAAACATTAATATCAGTACCTCGACTTATTAATAGCAGGCTCTCTCAGTCACCTTTCATAAGCCCAAACTGTCCATAGTCAGTCTATAGTCAATATTTTCTCTTATTTTAACTTCTAAAATATATTTTTTATACTTTTAGTCATTTACTTGTAGTCAATTGTGCTTTATATTTTTTAATCAGTGCTTTCTGAGAAGTGTTATTTATTTATTTATTCTTTACTTTAAACAAATGCTTTAAACTTTATTTATTTTTTCAAGAAAATCAATGGGGAAATCAATGGGGAATTTTGCTGGTAAACTGGACAGTGCAATGAAAACACCGATCCATTAATCCCACATTTCTAATTATATCTCTTTTTTATATTAATTTAATTTAAAGTTTTTGTAATTTTGTGTTTTTGTTATTTTTAAATGTGCCTATATAGTTTAGAATTTTATTTCAGTTTTATTTTTTATTTATTTTAGTACATCAATTAAAACTAAATGATAAATGTTGCCTTGGAAGTTTTAGTTTACTGAAACCTGATTTGATGTATCAAAATTTGTATTAAAAAGGTTTTATCAAGACTTGAAAGTGAAAAAAATGCCCATACTTAATGCTGACCTGTATTTATTTACTGCATGAAGACCCAGCCCTTAGCGATTGACATTTGAAAGTAAGCTAACCAAAAGGACATCAGATCCATTACCTTTTTGCTTACTTATTTTTGCTCATTTGTTTACCAGAAAGCATTGATGTATGGATTTGGAGACTACATGACATTTAGTGTATCAAAGAAAGAGCACAAGACAGATTTCTACTTAACACATGCAGTAAATCCGCTAAATCTCTTGACATTAAATAAGAGAAGTTTGTAAATAAGGACACAAGCTGGCATTGAAATGAGCGCTCTGCATGAAAGGAAACAGCTCTCGGTAGTAAACACAAGCGCTGGCTGTTTTCACCGCACATCGTCTTCAGCATTCATATGAAGCTGTGACAAATTTCCCAGAAGCCCAGATGGGTCATCTCACAGCAACATTAGCAGTTTAACAGAGGCCATTTAAATTATTCACGTCCTTCTTGAGAACATGTTGAAATTCGAGGGCTATATTTGCATAGGACATTCAAAAAACATTTGATTTGGTCAGCAAGCAGAAACCAGTGGAGACCAAAGAGAATTGAAGCGCTGATGACAAATATACCGAATAACAGCTGCATGGAGCGAGACGGCAATCGGCACAGGTTTGAGTGCTATAATGATATTGTAATCAAGGCTCGAGTCGCCTTGCATGCTGCTCTTTTAATTTGGGAAAAGTTCAATAATAACATCATGTGTAAAGCCACTAAACCTGTAGAAAAAAAAACACTTTAAAGACAACAGTACAAATGTTCCATCTGTTTTTGGCCATATAGTGAGTCAGTGGGGCCAAAAACATCTTTTGTGCTCCATAGAATACAGAGAGTCTTCGGTTTAGAATCATGTGCAGGTCATAATAAATGTCAGAATTTTCATTTTTGGGTGAACTATTCATTTAACCCTCTGGTTGTGTTCGGACTCCTGTCACTCTTGTTGTGTTCCCGGTCAAAAATGACCGGACTCCAAACAACTTCTTATAAATCTGTCATTATGCTATATTATCACTAAATATTGGATTCATTCTTTTTGTCAACTTGTTTTCTTTCATTTAGGACTGGTTTTGTGTTTCTATTTGCATCTGATTAATCGTTAGCCTCATTTATCCGAAAGTAGGCTCCTCGTTTTTTGAGTGAAAAAATCTTTTTTTATGAATAATTTTCACAATATTAAACAAAATTATAAAAATTTGCACTGTTTCTCACACTAGTGTACTTTAATGATTAATCAGGAAGTTTGCTTTTAAATGCTTTTATTTTGTACAAAATTTCAAAAAGTCACACTTGTGGTGTTCCCGGTCAAAAATGACCGGACTCCGATCAATTGCTTATAAATCTGTCATTATGCTATATTATCACCAAATATTGGATTCAATCTTTTTGTCAACTTGTTTTCTTTCATTTAGGACTGGTTTTGTGTTTCTATTTGCATCTGATTAATCGTAGGCCTCATTTATCCGAAAGTAGGCACCTCCTTTTTTGAGTGAAAAAAACATTTTTTATGAATAATTTTCACAATATGAGATAAAATTATGAAAATTTGCACTGTTTCTCACACTAGTGTACTTTAATGATTAATCAGGAAGTTTGCTTTTAAATGCTTTTATTTTGTACAAAATTGCACAAAGTCACACTTGTCAAAAATGGCCGGCCATTGAAAGTGAATGGGGAAGAATGAAAGTAAGAGAAACAACTAGTGTTCAGGAGAATGTTGTGCTTGCAAACATAAAGGCCTTGGACCTGTGCGTGTGTGGATGCATGTATACTCACGCTATCACACTCACACACACATCTATGCATACAAACTATTGTGAGAATTACCAACGCTATCTCACGGCAATTCGTACGTATTTTACGAGGTGGCTAATTCGTACGAATTCATACGACCTCACTCGTACGATTTAGTACGATTTGTCTAAACCCCACTGACGGGTAGGTTTAGCGGCAGAGTTAGGTGTAGGTCCTTCGTACAAATTCATACGAATTGGCAACTCGTAAAATACGTACGATTTAGCAAAAATCGTATGAATTTGTACGAGTGGGGTCGTACGAATTAGCCACCTCGTAAAATATGTACGAATTGCCATGAGATCGGGTTGGAATGACACCTATTTCATCCTACCCTGAACTGCATGCAATATGCTTTTATGAATCTGATATTATAACTCTCTCTCTCTCAAACACACACACACACACACACACCACATGCTCAAACTGCCTTGTCTTTAGCCTGCAATGACTTCAAAATAATCTTTTCTTTCACCACATATTCTAGACAAAACATTATGACAATAGGTTTTGAGGCTTTCGTGTTCTCACAGAGTAGACAAAAGTTTACAAATAAATGCTAGAGTATACAAATGCCTCACAGTGCCTTGCTTGTCATTCACATGAGGAAGGGACAACTAAGGATGAATCTTACAATGAAGATGCATTGCAAGATATATTGGAAGAGGAAAACATCACTGAACAAGCTGAAAACCTTGCAACAACTGAAGTGGAGCAATCTTCTGATTTTGAGGACCCAGCTGAAGTTGATGTAACGTTCTGGTCGAAGGATGGAAAAAAAGAGAGAGAGAGAGAGAGAGAGAGAGAGAGAGAGAGAGAGAGAGAGAGAGAGAGAGAGAGAGAGAGAGAGAGAGAGAGAGAGAGAGAGAGAGAGAGAGAGAGAGAGAGAGAGAGAAAGAGAGTTATAATATCAGATTCATAAAAGCATATTGCATACAGTTCAGGGTAGGATGAAATAGGTGTAATACTCACAATAGTTTGTATGCATAGATGTGTGTGTGTGTGTGTGTGAGTGTGTGTGAGTGTGATAGCGTGAGTATACATGCATCCACACACGCACAGGTCCAAGGCCTTTATGTTTGTAAGCACAACATTCTCCTGAACACTAGTTGTTTCTCTTACTTTCATTCTTCCCCATTCACTTTCAATGGCCGGCCATTTTTGACAAGTGTGACTTTGTGCAATTTTGTACAAAATAAAAGAATTTAAAAGCAAACTTCTTGATTAAACATTAAAGCACACTAGTGTGATAAACAGTGCCAATTTTCATAATTTTTTATCTCATATTGTAAAAATTATTCATAAAAAATGCTTTTTTCACTCAAAAAATGAGGCGCCTAGTTTCAGATAAATGAGGCCTACGATTAATCAGATGCAAATAGAAACACAAAACCAGTCCTAAATGAAAGACAACAAGTTGACAAAAAGATTGAATCCAATATTTGGTGATAATATAGCATAATGACAGATTTATAAGCAATTGATCGGAGTCCAGTCATTTTTGACCGGGAACACCACAAGTGACTTTTTGCAATTTTGTACAAAATAAAAGCATTTAAAAGCAAACTTCCTGATTAATCATTAAAGTACACTAGTGTGAGAAACAGTGCAAATTTTTATAATTTTTTGTTTAATATTGTGAAAATTATTCATAAAAAAAAAGATTTTTTCACTCAAAAAATGAGGAGCCTACTCTCAGATAAATGAGGCCTACGATTAATCAGATGCAAATAGAAACACAAAACCAGTCCTAAATGAAAGAAAACAAGTTGACAAAAAGAATGAATCCAAAATTTAGTGATAATATAGCATAATGACAGATTTATAAGCAGTTGTTTGGAGTCCGGTCATTTTTGACCGGGAACACAACAAGTGTGACTAGGTGAAATAAAACCCACAAAAAATTAAGAAAATTCTAAAAAAAATAATGAGAAGTACTTATACCCTATGTGAACAAAGTCAGTAAGTTTGAGTCCAATGCGATAACGTTAACTAGGATTTTCGGGAAAAATAAAATCTTTTTCGAGTCAATTTAGACTTAATTGTATCTACCTTTAAGGCACTTTTAAAAGCAACTTGTCTCAGCGCACATTTCAAGCCATTTAAACATAACATCTGATGATCTGGAAAATATTTAAGTGAGCTGAATATTTGAGTATAATGTCTATTTCTAGGTAGAAATTAAATGATAAAAATGTATCGAACTGATTAAATATGCTGCAGTACACACACAAGAGATTGTGGGATATCAAAGGCAGTGAAGGATATATGATATCCTTGGTCATGAGCATGGATTCAAGGGTAAATTAAGTAAATATAGTTTTATGTCAAAGTAATATAGTTTTATACAACAGTTCTTTCATGTCTTTGAATCTGATTGGCTGAGAGGTGTGTGATATTCGAGTGATAACAGCACTCCAGCAGTATCACTGTTTGTATCACTCCGCTTGCAGTATTTCTCACAGCGAGAGTCATGGCAGACAACCAAATCCACTACAGTTTTATAAATAATACTGTTTTTGTGTCATGGAATATAGTTTTAAGAGTTTTTCTAGGCAAGAATACTTGTTCAGGCTTCAAATATGTGGCTTGTTAATAAAGATAAACCCTATTTTAAAATTAGCTTCGACGTTTTTGGAGATGTGAGCTCCAGGACGTCAGTCAGTCAGTCAGTGAGTCAGGCAGTCAGTCAGTGAGTCAGTCAGTGAGTCAGTCAGTGAGTCAGTCAGTGAGTCAGTCAGTCAGTCAGTCAGTCAGTCAGTGAGTCAGTCAGTCAGTCAGGCAGTCAGTCAGTCAGTCAGTCAGTGAGTCAGTGAGTCAGTCAGTGAGTCAGTCAGTCAGGCAGTCAGTCAGTCAGTCAGTGAGTCAGTGAGTCAGTCAGTGAGTCAGTCAGTCAGGCAGTCAGTCAGTCAGTCAGTGAGTCAGTCAGTGAGTCAGTCAGTGAGTCAGTCAGTGAGTCAGTCAGTCAGTCAGGCGTATGTAAATTTGAGTGTAGTGTAAATATCTTTGGAATAAATCAATATTACCATGGCAAAGGAGTATGCAATTTTATTCCAAAAATATTTATACATAAATGACGCAGATAGTTTCTACCACAGAATTACAGCACTTGATATGTAATGGGAATTACATTACTGTGGTGGAAATGTGCATTACATTTCAGAAAAAAACAATTTCCTCCTAATATACATGTTGGGCATTTTAAAAGTTGACGTGTCCAAAATAACTAATTAAAGAGGTAGTTCACCCAAAATGAAAATTCCACCATCATTTACTCACACTCAAGTTGTTCCAAACCTGTATGAATTTATTTCTTCTAAAGAAGATATTTTGAAGAATGTGGTAACCAGCATGGTCCCCACTGACTTCCGTAATATTTGTTTCCATACTTTGGAAGTCAATGGGGACCAACAACTGTTTGGTTACCAGCATTCAGCAGAAGAAAGAAACTCATTCAGGTTTGGAACAAGGGAGCAGGTGTTTCACGTCACTCGCTCAAAGCACACCTTTCCTTCTCATCCACTGCAACAAAATAAGCTCTTAAGAAGCTGTTCCTCCATGAACCACCTGCTTACAATGCTTCTCGCAGCTGAGGGCTACAGAATGACTCTGTCAAGGTGAGAGAATGAGTTTCCACACGATGATTGGAGTGTGTGTGTGTGTGTGGGGCTAAGGAACGGTTTCTCCCTCTTGTGAGCAGGAACAGCAGAAGTAGAACAATCTTCAAAGAGGAAGTGCTGAGAGGTAGTTGTAATTGTTATCAGTGGTGCTTCCTCTCTCTCTCTCTGTCTGTCTCTCCATCCTAAGACGATGATACTCAGATGGGTCTTATCTGCATCACATGGTCTAATTGAGTTAACTAGATAGAAATCAAGCATTCGTTGCATTCACAACAGCATGCCGGTTGAATGCTGATGACTTTTCCCCACTCTTTTCTTATTGATTTATTTATTTATTTGAGTTTTTAAAGGCTTGAATATTTCCTCTTTAAGATTCTGTGGATGTTTCCAGAATGTTAAATCCTGGGAGACGTTTGTGAGGGTCACAGGGAGGGCAGCTTTACTCTCCTGTAGCAAGAGATGGAGAATAAGCCGCTGTGCAGGGGAAATGCGTTTATGAAGTTTTACACTGCACTGCAAAGCCAAAGACAGGCACATGTGGAGGAAGCCAGATCGAAGTGTCATTTGAACAAGAACACGGTGTGAGGCTGTATGAACACGGCTAATCTGATCTTTCTGGCCAGCTTCAAATTACAAGACGATGACTTCGCTGACAGCTGCTGGATGTACAGCAGGAGAATGACCTCATGTTTGAGCTTTTACTGAAGACAGCAAAGTTCAGAACGAAGATTTCTGATAAAGTCTACAAGAGTTTGAATTCTCCATCGTTTCATTTTGATAACATTAACAGGACACTACTGTAAATGCTCACACATTATTTAATGCATTTGTTTAGGGCAGGAAAAACTGAAAAAATGTAAACATTTTATTTGGAATGTTTTTTTAAACGCTTGTTTTAAAAATGCTTTTAGCATTAGCAATGAGCAATTTAATGATTTATCAATCATTAGCTGTCTGATCAACACCGTTATGCTCTGACATTTTTCCCTCAAATTTTTATATATTAATGTGTGATTTACATTTTACTTAGCACTCCAAAACTGTAACTGCAATACTGTAAGTTATCTATCAAAATAAGTATAATTTCCAAATTTACAGTGACAGAGTTGCACTTAAAGGTTAGTAACAATAAATAAACTACTACAATTTGTAAGAATTCTTTATTTGCATTTCTGTTCAACCCTGTTATGCTGTGACATTTTCTCCTTAAAAAAATAATTGAAATGTGATGGAATATTATTATATATTAATTGTGTGATTTACATTTTAACTGAGTGATACTGCAGTCATCTAGCCAACAAGTATATAGTAGTCAACACTTGAAGTGGATCAAAAAAGTTCATCAAATTTTTTAATATGGGCAGATCTCTGGCTCTGCTGTAAAAAGTTATAAAGCAAAAATGTTTAATAAATAAAGAATCAAAAAAAAAAAAAAAGTAATCAAAGTTGTCCTAAGACAAGAACGCATTTTGGTTTTAGGTTTTAGGACAACATTGATGAAAGGTTTTGATCCACTTCTGACATTTTCTCCTTAAAAAATAAGGAAATGTTAATATTATTCTATATTAATTGTGATTTACCATGAAGGGGTTAAAGTCAAGTTCTCAAAGGCTGGTAACAATAAATAAAAACTTTAAAAATTTTGAATTTTTAGGTAGATGCATCATACCTAATTGTCTTTTATTATTATTATTATTCTTTTTTTTTTTTTTTTTAAAGATCTGCACTTTACGTGCTGGTTGGAATGGCAATAAAGAGGATGAAAACTGATTCAAAGGTCACGCGGGTGAATTTTTTGGCAACATTTTTTTTTAATGAAGTGTACATGTCAAAAATATTTTCAATAAAAAAACACCAAATAATTAAAGTTTATGCCTACAATAATACAGAAAGTACTGTAAATGTCACCACATGAACACACTACAAATATACCTCCAGTCCTTGCGCTTATTTTGAGAAGGATATGGAAAAAAAATCCTGCCCTTTGGACATAAAAATAGGGCAGAAAAGAACAGTTGGTATTTTTCAGTCCATTTTGATGCATTTTTCTCTTCCGTTGTTCTTGTACTGATCCGTCTCTTCTGATGGAGGACTTCTGCAGCTGGAAGCTCTTCTAGTTGGGTTTGGTCAGGAGCTGAGTGGAGAACTCATACAGATCTTTATTGATCTTCTTCAGGGTCTTCACCTCCTCCTCCAGTTCAGACACTCGAACCTTAGTGTTCTCCCCATCACCAAACACACTCTGACAGAGAACAGAGCCACACTTATCATCACATCGCTGTTTGACAAACAGAGTTCCAACACTTTTAACCTATGAATCTTCATGACTTTTACATTACCTTTCCAGTCATTCACAATTACACATACGTATTCTCATAGTTTAGTTTCTAGTAATTATTGGGCCAGATATTCACTTGTATGTGAGAGATTTAAACAAACATACTATTGTACAAATGTCTCCAATAATACTCTCAATCGACAAAAATTAGAAAACTTTCCTCAGCTTATATTATATTATATTATACTATACTATATTATATTATATACATTTATATAATACATTTGTTTAGTGCAGAAAAAAGTTGAAAAATATATACATTTTAATTTATTAAGCATTTGTTTTTAAAATACTTGGTGTATTTTGTGAGAAAATTCATAATTATTATTTCTGTTCAACACTGTTATGCTCTGACATTTACATGATTGTTCCATGACATTTGTGACAGGAATGACCACAGCTCATCTTATGCTATATATTGCATTACATTACATTATTATTATTATATTATATTATTTTTGTGACTGGAGCAACCACAGCTCATTATTATATTAGTACAGCAGTTTGTCTCATATGCTTAAGTTGTAAAAGCATTACTATAAAATCAATTTGTGTTTGTTTTAAAGAACTTGGTAAAGAGTATCTTGTTTTCTGTGGTTAGTGACAAAATGTCCTAGATGTCGATTGCGCTTAACTTGTACTGAACCCAGAACATTCCTTTAATCTAAAAGAGCTAAATCTCAAGCATATATGAACTAGAAGATGAGCTGTGTAAATGAGGCGGCGAGGTTATTTCATATAGAAAAAAAACCCTGCACCTGCGTCTAAGAATTCAAGTTTCATCATAGGTTTTTGCTGAGGTAATCAAATCCCGTTTTAGAACATCCTTAATCTAGCGGAGAAAATATTGACACTCCCTTTGTGCTCGATTCCCCCCATGAAGGCAAACGGCGGGTGACAGCGATGCACATTTCCCCCAGATTAAGTCGGGAGGGAGGGAGGGAGGAGAAAAAAAATAATAATCTGCTCTCCAGTTATATATTTATTTACATACATCTCCTGAATAAACACAGCGGACTCTGAGCTCGCCAGCAGGATCCAACTCCCTTTTGAGTGGGTGAAACTAATCCACTTAATGGTCCTGCCAGACCCGGACTCACTTTAAAAGCGTCAGGAGATCCATGAGGAAGAGGGAACAACCTCTATGGTGACCTGAACGCATTCGGAGGCGGATAACGGCAACAAACCCCAAAACACCCGTCGGTCCCTCCAGATGGACGGGATTGCGGGGACCATCTGGTCTCACTGTACTTTGACATTTTAAAGAGGCTAAAATAATGTATTTGGACAGAGTTACGAGGTACGCAGCTTGTGCTTGGCTTGTATTTAATTCCCTGAACAACTGATGTTCAATAGGCCGAAAGTATACAGACACCCCCTCTTAGCTCATTAAATCAAGAATACAACAATTTGGTCTCACATTTTCAGTACAATGAGGTACTGAAGACCCTCCTCTACTCTAAAGGCTTGAGCTGAGAGAAAATAAACTCTTAGGCTTCATGTGTTAATCAGTTCAGCTTCAAGCCCAGTCTGATGGCGTTCTCCTCCGTTGGCTCTTGAATACACTTTCAACATCCCGTGGAGAGAGTCTGAACTCTGGGATAACAGCGGCCCAGTGGAGCTGCTCTATCAGCGGTGTAAATCAGACATGTGCAAGTGGCTCATTTCCTGCAGGAGGAAGTGAGTGAGATGCTTTATATGAAAGATTGTAGTATTGTATCGATCGCCTCTGTAAATCACAGCGTGCTGCGGTAAATATTTTGTATAGCTGACTTGTCCCAGGAAACGCTTTCCTAACACTCTGCTGTCTGTTCTCACATTATCAATTAATTTAAGCATTAATTCATTCATTCATTAAGCCTATGTGATGTTTGCTCATTTTACAGTCTACCAGTCGAATCGTAAGTTAGATCACATCAAAAATTAAAGGTAGGTGATTTCAGAGAGCAAGCTAGCTTTAAAAGCATAAGATCCCACCCTCCCTGCGCCATGCCTCAAAACACGTGAACGCGAGATGTCGTTGGTGGAGGGTTGAATGCAATGTCAGATTCTCATTCACAGACGTCTCATTCACAGGTGAGAAAACATTACAGTACAAATTGCATAATATTACAATAATAACACTTTTCATTCTTGCTCGTTCTGCAATAGCGCAATGGAAAGCGCTGATAACGTATCATTTCTGCATGAACAGGGCGCGTGGAGGAATGCAAATACATAGGCTGAAAAGCAGCCTATTGTAGTCCTCTGACCTATGATCTGACCTATGATTCTACACCTTCCACAGACTATATAAATACATATAAATACATTTAGACCATTTAACTTGGTGATCGCTATCGGAATGTCTTTAAGTTTAGTCTGAATAATTGCATTGGTTGCCTTAAAGCCACGTATTATTAGGGATGCACCAATGCATCAACCAATAATCTGTATCGACTGATAAAAGCAATGATGTGCTTATATGGAAAAGGGTTTAAGCCAGGGTTGCCAGGTCCATGGTTTTTCCCTTCAGCAAACATTATTTCTAGCGAACCTCCTATCCAGTAATCGCAAAGTGCTTTGTTCTTTGTTACAATAGACAAACAGAGCGTCTGAAATTGCGTACTGTCTGAGTAGGTACTACATTTGAATTTGAACTTTGAGACAGTTAAAAAAAAAAGTAAATTTTATGTAGTATGAATATGGGTAGTATGAAGGAAATTCAGATGTACTACATCTACCATGTTGTTACTATCATGTGCTATTTATAAATATTCATGCTATTCATAAATCCTCTCCCGTGGCCTCATGGGATAGTAAAGAGTCCTTTGACTGTGCACTTCAGAATCCGGCCAGAAGCAGAAGATCATCCTGGTACTTTTTGCCTATTGTTTTTCACATACCATGTATTCGGACATACTACTCGTTAGTGTTGGGCGATATGGTCATTTTTCATATTGTCATATCGCCAGCCTGTGAGATCGCCGATACACGATATTATCGTGCATGGGTGGGTGGGGGCAAGAGAGAGACTCTCTGTACTTGTCATAAGCTATTTCATAACTATTTGGTGATTTTAAACCACGCGTGCGTGAGAGAGAGAGAGCCTGGAAGTAGCCTACCAATAACCAAAATAATATACTTTCAAACATACTGAAAAACTAACATGTTAAATATAAAAATATTTAAAACAGCTAGTTCATATTCGGATACAGCAGTCATACGTCGCTATTAGGACCGCGCGTCCTACTGTGACAAGTTTGCCGCGGAAGTTATCAGTCTAAAATCAGTCAAGGTGAAAATCAAAAGTAGTTTGTGTTGGACATAAACGAACATGTTAAAGATAAAAGTATTTTCAGGTAAGTTCATATTTATGGAGTAAAGTTAAATTAAACGGATACATCAGTCATACAGCGCTCCGGACCGTGCGCCCCATGACGAGCCCAGTTTTAGACTGATAGCTTATTAACTGCATATTTTTATAATAACGATGATGAAGAATAAGCATCTATGTGTTTTGTTAATGTGCTGTAAAGAAAACTAAATGCTGCCAGTGCAGTTTTGTCATGTTCGTCAATAGCTCGAAGCTGTTCAAGAAGATGTCTAAAAGATGTCTCTTTTTGCACTCTTGACATAGCCTAATTTGTAAATAACGATAATCACCCTGAAGCTAAATTTTGATGTGGGCTTAGTTTTAGAGTCCGTTTTTAAAACATTTCCAATGAGGAGGAGAAGCCTAAAGGCTTCTTCACTTTCCACGTTCTGTTCCGTCTCGCGCACAGCCTCGTCCGCGCAGCATTCAAAGTATACTCTGCCTCAGAAGAGTGCGGACGGACGAGCTCAACACATGCGCAGAAGCACCAACTTGACTTGCGCAGTCTCAAAAAATTGCCTGCACTCGGACGGGGTGTGCGACTGTCCGCGAGCCCTCTTGATGACGAAAATTACGTAATAAGGACAGTGTGTGGACGTGGACGGCCGAAGTATACTTTGGCCTTAATCCTCATTTGAGCGTGTGTGTGAAGTGCGGCACTGAGGTGAAATAGCGGGGCAATTTGATAGCCCAATAATAATAGGCCGCCTCACAACAACAATAATAATAATAATAGTTTTATACATTAATAGGAGAATGTGCCTAATATCGTCTTGACTATCGACAAAGACATTTGCTATCGTCGATATCTCTGACTATCGTCGATACACGATACTATCGTCTATCGGCACAACCCTACTACTTGTTTGACATACTGTTTTTCCACATACTAAGAATTCAGACATACTACTATTTTTGTAAACTGCTTTTCGTATACTATGAATTCGGACATACTATTTTGGCATACTTTTTTGCACGCTATGAATTCGGACATACTACTCTTTTGACATACTGTTTTTCGCATACCATGAATTCGGACATACTATTTTAGCATACTGTTTTTCGCATACTATATAGTAGGGAAGTATTCGATTTTGGACGCAGAGAAAGTCTCAATGCTCTAATTTTGACAACTTTATCACAAAATTCAAGCAATAAATGCCCTTTTGACACTCATAAATGTAACGTGACAGATTGCTGTAGTGCCTTAGGAACGCGAGTCCCTTCCACTTTACTACTAGTTACGGCACAAAATAAACACGAAAAAACTTCAGAAGGTATGTTGAAAGATAAAGTACAACTAACTGAAATGTATCATCTCTTATTTAATCACTCGATCAGTGTTTAAACATTAGAAAGACGTCAAATAAAACAGCTTGTAATCAATGTCACTTAACACTGCATTTAGCCTACATCAGGAAAGTTATCCAGTAGGGTTACTGCAATAGACGGAGTTGATGGTTTTACCGGTGTGAAGCCGCAACACTGGTTATGTCACTTGCCCACCGCGGCACCACCCCCACCGTCGTTTTGATTTTTTTTATAGTAATAAAATTATTTAGTTCAGTTAGAGAACAGACACTACAATTAAAACTGAACGATTTTGATTTTGGAGTGAATAACCACCGCACTTTTCCACCTTCAATACCACGACTGAGGTGAGACCCTTGAGCAAGGCACCAAACCCCCAACTGTTCCCCGGGCGCCGCAGCAATATGTCTGCCCACTGCTCTGGGTGTGCACTTGGATGGGTTAAATGCACAGCACATATTCCGAGTATAGGTCACCATACTTGGCCACACGTCACTTCACTTTCACTAAATTAATTTATGCCTGGCTGCATTTTACTCCAGACTGCTTTCTGAATGAGGGACAATTCAAGGCAGGTTTTGTTAAAAAGTTAAAACTCAAGGATGGATCACTTCCACAGAAGCGAGGGGCGGGGTGAGCATTAGCATTTAAAGAGATATGCTGTTGACAGAGCTGTTTTTGACAAAGTAAAAAAGGTGTTGTTTTACACGACCATTGAGACCATTTTAAGAAGACCCTAATGAATCATACCAACTTGTGGAAAATGGCCATCGGATGTCCCCTTTGAAGCACAGCCACCACAAAGTCAGACTTACTTTAAAATCATTCTGATGTTAAATACAGATTTAAAATCACAACAAGAAATAGTTCAATAGCTATGATACTGTTTTTGAAATCAAATCTTTGCATAGCTATGACAGGAAACATTGGATCTAACAATGCCTTAGAAAAAAAGAGTTAATCTTAAAAAAATAAAGCATATACATAAACCCATATAGGAAATAAGAGTTATCGGATAAGCATGTTATAAAATTCTGAAACATTGGTGTTTCATATTTTAGAGCAGTCACTGCAATTTATGAAAAAAATCAATTAAATATGTATGTGGGAGTGTGTGTGAAAAAAATCAGATGTAACCCCATTTGTAATCGTTAACATTTTCATAAGTAACTGTAACTGATTACAATTACTTTTATTTTGTAATTAAATTACATAATTCCGTTACATGTTAACTAGTTACTCCCCAGCACTGCGTGAGAAGAGTGAGTCGAGCTGACTGACAAGAAGAGTGAAGTGAGACAGACAAGACGATGGCAGAAGAGTTTCAAAACGACATGCAAAAGCGCCTGTTTTAAAAATATTTTGGATTTTGAAAAGCCTGTTGACTTCTGCCATTTATCTAAGGTGATATTGGACGTTTTTTTAAACATTTGTTTCTTATTTATTTCGCTCCACAGTGTTTTCTGATTTATATTTATTTAAACTGTGCATTATTTTTATTTTACATCAAGTATGCCATGTCTCCAAGCTTTCTTATTTGTTTTGCTAATAAACGTATGTTTCCTATTTATTTGGTTCCACAGTGTTTACTGATCTTCAGTTTTTATATACCTAAACTTTGTGTAGGCTAAGTTATTTGTTATTTTATATTAGGCATATAGCATGGTGTATTTTTATTCGTTTTGATAATAAAAGTTCTACGTTCTATGTTGTATTAACGCGGAAGCAGTTGTGCAAGTAGTCCATTCTGCGTTATAAAGTAAATTACGTTTTTATGACTGGATTATGTGCTTCCATCCGTTTTTTCTGCATCTCGACAATCATAGGGCCCTACGTATATAACAAACGAGTATGATAAGCTCATTGTGAGAGTAAAAGACGGGGACATTGTTTATTTACTTTATAGCATTTTGTTGTTGCTTGAATTGAATTTAATTAACAGTGTTGTCAGACAAGTGAATAGCCGGTGGGAAAATTTCCTCACCATCACAACCCTATTGTGATGGTCTTATTTACTGATAATTATATATGTATGTTTGGAGAAGTTTGTATGAAAACTACCTTACGTGCAACTGAGTTTTATGCAAACATTTCTGTTTTTATTTGACTGTGATTATTATATCTGAACATAAATAGTAGTTGAATACAGTAGTTTGGTCTCTGTTGTTAATTTTAACCTCTATTTTTATAGTAACATACCAAATGAGCGGCTTCCCTGTATCGTTTACAGCATTAGATGAGAAAAAATTTTTTCCTTAAGAAAACCAAACTAACATGATCAGTTTTCTGAATAATCGGTTATCGGTATAGGCAGAGAAATTTAGTATTGGTTATCATAGCAAAGAACCTTAATTTGCTGAACATTTCATTTAAACAATATTTGATCACAACTCATATAAAAAGTTTGTGTTAATTACCCAGGTGGGCATAGTTGTTAGCCATCTTAAAATGGCAATTATGGGTTGATTACTCTGCCTGGCTGAGCACTAGTCCACACTACTCGTGACAAGTGCTCCATCTCCGCTCTCTTCACGCTGATCATCAGTAAAATCAAAGCCAACAGGCTACAAACCATATCCGCCTTAAAAGCCTTGCTAAAATTCAGCTCACAGTAATGTCTGACTCGCAACAGCAGCGGTGAACTTCCCTGCTTACCTTGTCTGTGACAGCACACATCAGAGAGTAGAGCTCGTCTGCTTTCTCCAAATACGTCCCCTCCGGCTCCTGAGAGTGTGAAAAGACAAAGAAAAACATCAGCATAATAGCATGTTAAGCTACAATAATGATCAATTGTGCAAATAAGGTGTTTGTGTGTAGCATTTCCCGTGACACAAGTGTCCTGAAGTGGCTGTGCCAACCGTGAGAGGGTCAATTACAAACAAGGTCTAATCATGGCTGTCTCCTGCAGGCTGATCATTGCTGACAGTGAGTAAGTGGCTGGGGGTTTGTGGAGGGGATGACGTTGTTCCAAGGGTCCAACGAGATTATTAAGGCTGACAATGAAAATCTCAGCAAGGTCAATATCTTTTTAACAGCCCTTCCCAGATCCTGCCATCTTACTCTGCTGATTTACGGACCATCAGTGCCCGTCTGTGGGAATTTACTGTTTCTGCCTCGATGGATACAGTAAAGCTGCTGATTTCACAGAAAGATGAGTAAAGCAGGTGCTGCTGCCCAGCATAGTACACCCACAGACACTCACAAATTTGAAATATTGTCCTCGTAATATTGTAATGGTACATAATTTCTTTAATGTGGAGGCTTTGCTTACGTGATTAGCGGTAAATCTCCATCACCTGCTTTCAAATGGAGCGGCATTTAATACACAGAGCCGATAATGAATGATTCGATGACTGAGTTAATGAGTTCGATAATGAACGCGATTAATGAGTTCGATAATGAACGCGATATTGTGTAGCTTGTCAGTGAACTATGGCTCTGTGTATTAAATGCCGCTGTGTATTAAATCATTTCCACCACAACAATTTATTTTATTATTTTTTATCAAAATTAAGAAGTTTTATTAAAAGTAGGATACATAAAGTGCCATCTGTAGAATTAGTCTTAGGAGTCTATCATTTTATTTTTGAAAATGTTTAAAATGTAATTTCCACTAGCACCTTTTCCACCACAGAATGATATCGCTAAACTCCAACTTACATTTTTTGTCTGTGTTTCCAGCTCATAAGCATTTTTATTGTAGTACAGATAGAACACATGTGCATGGTTGCCAGGTTGGAAACATTAAGTAAACCACTGGACATAAGATTTAAACTCTTGAAATCTGGCAACCGCAACCAGGAAAGCTTGTGGAGGCTTGTTACCAATGCAAAATAACAAATGCCAAATTAAAATGAAACATTTTCAGGATAAATAAGCAACTGGCAAATATCGCAGACGATTAAGCTCATTAAAAAAATGCTTCAGAATTAGCTATGAAAGCAGAGCAGTCGACCTCTGCAACTCCCACAGCAACCTTTAGCCCACCACCATGAGCTGCCTAATTCAGGGCCAAATAAGAGCTTTCATATCTTTATGCAAAGTTAAGGGCCATAACCCACTGTCCTCAAGCTCCACTCCATTAACACAGAGCGGAGCAGACCTGAGCTCCTCCAGGATGGCAACATGTCTGATGGAAACCCATCTTACCGCTGACCTCCATCTGAATAGAGTCAGCCAGGCTGCTAATAGACTTCCCCCTCGAGTTGTGATTATTTAGAGCATCGCGCGGTTCAATTCAGGCCGGGTTTCGTAGTGTACCTCTCCCAGCGGGGTCGTCGCTTCGCCTTCCAAGCGAATAACAGAAACAATTCCGTAAGAGAAATTAATTTTCTCAGAGCAGCTTTAATTTACATGCCATGTGGAACGCCAATCATGCCGAATGTGTGATGTTGGGTGCAGCCTCTGGGACGCAGTTATTTTTGCTTCCAGGTAGAAGTATTAATGCACTTATCAAAACATTTGTTTTAGGTTCCCTCTCACTGTGCAGAGGTGAAAGAAGCGTGTTTTCCAGATAGCATGTGCTCTCCCAGAGGCTGGAAGATTAGCTGCTCTGTAAATAAGCTGGGGGGGGGAGAAGGAAAACAGCAGATACGCAGAAAGAAGGAAAGATTAAAAAAAAAAAGGTTGGACCCACTGAGCAGGTGGTGGGCAAATGTAAGACTTTATAAGCATTTCATTTATAGGTCTGTAACTGATTTTGACATGGAGGGAATTTCAGTCAGGCCGTTAACAGCTGTAAACATTCATCACGTTTGAACTCTGCTGTCGGTGAGGAGGCAGATCCATATGTGCAACTTGCATTAAACACCTTTGACCTAATAGTAATCACCCACATGCAGCTGTTACACCTTATACAAGTGTCAGTGAAACTTAAACATCTGCATTAAAGGAAAAGAACAACCACCTGATTATGCATTTGAGGATGGCTGGATATTCATGATGGATTTGCAATGATTTTGTTGTCAATATTATTTATTTATAAGATGCATTTAGCAACATTTAGGTTATGATGAGTTATGACATATTGAGTAAAAATGACAGGAACAGTAAATCGTTCAATAACAATAACGTTCAATAAATTTTCATTGTATACAGATGTGCAACAGTTGTGTTCTGGAAGTAAAAGTGCCTTTAATTTTCTCGATAGAGAAATTGATTTTGAACAATAACTGAAAAACATTTAGGGTGCTTTCACATTTGGTTCGATTGCCTGGTCCGAACCAGAGTTCGTTTTCTCCCCCCTCCCCCTGCTGGACTGCGTTCATATTATTTTATTTGGGTCCGAACCGCGGTTCGTTTGCGTCATCAGGCCAGCAGCTGTTTACCCCGTTGCTTAGTAACGACGGCGCAGAGAATGCGGCAAAATGCAAAAGATTGCTCTCTGCACTTTTATATATTTACGTTTTTGAACCGTTTGTTTTGTTTACAAAGCTTCGGTGCATAAAGCACTTATGTCTGTCTTACGAATGTGCTGCAAATGCTCTAAAGAACACTGAAGGCGAACAGAAATGAGACATCCAGCTCTCTGCTTGCAGCGCGTCAGTCACGCTCATCAGGAAAGTGAGTGAAACACACAAATACACATTTTTATCAAATAATACGGCATTATTAGCGGTTCACTTCCGTGAATTAGTACGATTGCGTTCACATCAGCAGCGAACAGTACTGGAGTTCACTTGAACCGTACCCCAGACCACCCTTTTTAAGCGGACTCGGGTTCGGTTCGCGGGTGCGCACCCAAGGTCGGAAGACAGCGTTCATATCATCCAAACGAACCGAACTGACGTCAATCGAACCTGGGTGCGCACCAAAAGTGCTAGTGTGAAAGCACCCTTAAAGACAGACCTACTATGAGCTCCGAGGTTGTTAATCAATGGTGTATTCTTTTGTTGAAGCCATCATCAACTTCTGTTTTAAATCATCATATTTAACAGCTCAATCCCTTGTGAAAACTACATTACCCATGATGCTAGTGGTGGGCGATATGACCACGGTAATAATATACATCACAAATATATTTAAAAAACTTAAAGCAAAACTTTAAATAAGGTCTTCGTGATATCTAATTTTTTGATTTTGATTTCATAATTCTTGTCACCAGTGTCAATACCACAAGAAAGATACTAGCTAAAAAAAACAAACAAAAACAAACACTTAAGCTCGCTGAAGGCAAGTAAACAGTAGTGATTAAATACGAAAAATAAACTAATTACAAGCAATAGGACAAAAAAAAACAACAAATAAATGCTACATTGTATAAAGTAATCAAATTTATAAAACACTACATATTCATTTCTGTGTAAATATAATATTTCTTATTAAAGTTACAAAAGTGTTTTAGTCAAGAGCAGTGAGAGATTTCCTCTCTTTTGATTAACATGAATGACAGACAGCTGGAATATTAGACTGCTGTCACTTTAAGAGCTGGATCCAATATACTGTTACACGTTTTCTTTCTCAGCTGTTTGCTTTCACTTAAGACCTAAATTACTTTTTACAAGGATACTTGCAAAGACGGGTATTTTTACACATAAAACTGTGTATTTAACAGTTCAAGGCCTATAAAGCTGCAAAAATAAATTCTCTATGAGCACCGTCTTCACATGCACACAACTCTCTGACAGCACTCAGAAACAGCGCACGCGTATAGTGAAATGAGTTCTCGTTTGCTGCTGACTGCATTTCACTGGCTTAAAATCAGTTGTTTTTAAACCTGCGATAGAGATGACTGTCAAAAATCTCTACTGGTTGACAAATTTCTACCGGTTAATCGTGTCTACCGGTATATTCTGCTAATTTCTGTAAATCATTTCAAACTGCTTCAAGAAAACAAATTACGTTTCTGCATATAACTGTAAATGATAAAATGTTAAAATCTTCCTGTGCTTATTAAGTGAATAAAAGTGCAAGAAACATCCTTACTTATACTTCGAAATGTGCATTTAAAGAACAAAACCAGAGAAAGAATAATCCTTTGAAACTATTAAATAAGACAATATCAATATACATATAAAAAAAAAAAACATCAAATGACTGAAAACATAGATAAATAATATATTATATAATATTAAATATTCTGGCTATATTGTTCAGTCCTAGTGTACAGCAAGTTCTTCATTATATCAGATTTATAGAAGCATAGCTTTTTTAAATTAGAAGACATTTATATGTAAATGACCTCTGGCTTTGGCTAAACCTTTGCATGTGACCTTTTGCATTTCTCAGGGAAGGCCAAGTTGCTGCATACCAAATATGAATTTAAGTAAATGTAACACCATTGCTCTAAATGAGCAATTGTGACATCTCATAAAAATTCTCAGTGGACCTCATCCTATTTTCCATGATATGTGCCCTTTAAAACATAAGCGATGTTTCAGATGTTACCTGTGTGCTGGCCCCCAGTCTCAGACACATGCCTCCGGAGCCCGTGCCGTCACCCTGCTCAGAGGGGTTCAGGTGGCGACTGAACCGTGGCAGCGGGACGGCTGGATGACTGTCAGCAAGGAACATGTTGGCAGGTGCTGGTATGATAACAGCATTGGTCACGGGACCTGTTGGAGAGATGAGATGGATTAAAATATCAGCTCTCTATGAAAACTGGAGCAGTTTAGTAAAGGTTTGTGAATATTAAAATCCTGGAAGGAAAACAGTCCGTTTTAACACAAACCGTTTCCTCAGTCAAAATAATTAATATAGCAAAATAACTTCAACTTCAATGTTTCAAATAAAATGTCATTATATCGGTGAAATAGTGCTCCATTGTTAGTCAGTGTAACAGATATATTTATGTAAAAGTGAATTACATACTCCGACCTGTACTTATTAAAATATATAAAAGAAATCATACAAAATTTTTATGATATTCTAAATTATTTAAAACTGACAAATGGGACAAACCTAGTGGTTTGAAGGATAGTGGCAAGGATTGGTAAAGATTTAAAATGACAATTAATTAACATTTTGGGGCTGCACTGTGCACATCCTTAAATAGAGTCTTTTAATGTCATCTAATAATAATTCTAAATAATAATCTTATAATAATTTAAATATTCTTGACAAGATTTTGTTATATCAACTATTCTTACACTGAATGATATTAGTGAGTGTTTTCTGTAAATCACGGTAAAAATGTATGAGAGTCGATGTTTTTTGCTACAAATAAATAAATTAAACAGGACAAATAATAACAATATATTAAGAAATTAAGGATCACGTTAAACCGAGGATTGAAGTAATGACTGCTTTCTATTGTAATACATTTTAAAACGTAATTCATTTCTGCGATGGCAAAGCTGAATTTTAAATTGTTTTCAATTAAGTCTTGGTGAGCAAAAGAGACTTCCAAAAACATATATAACATACACATACATATATATATATATATATATATATATATTAGTGCTGTCAAACGATTAATCGCATCCAAAATAAAAGTTTTTGTTTACATAATATATGTGTGTGTATTGTGTATATTTAGCATGTATATATAAATACACACACATATATGTATATGTATATGTATGTATGTGTATATATATATATATATATGTATATGTATGTATGTGTATATGTATGTATGTGTATATATATATATATATATATATATATATATATATATATATATATATATATATATATATATATATATATATATATATATATATATATATTAGTGCTGTCAATCGATTCAAAAATTTAATTAATCATGATTAATCACAAATTTAAAATACTAGGATTTACTTGTAAATGTGTTGAAATAAAGAAATGCATGACAAACTAGTTTAAGGAAACATAACCTTTCACACTTCCGTCAGGGTATGAGACATAATCCTTATTATTCTTTTATCATTATTCTTTTGTTTTTATTCAGCCATTATCAGTCTTTATACTGGCACTAAAACGTTTACCGAGTCACATCGCTTCAATCCCAGTATACAGGTGCATCTCAATAAATTAGAATGTTGTGGAAAATTCATTTATTTCAGTAATTCAACTCAAATTGTGAAACTCGTGTATTAAATAAATTCAATGCACACAGACTGAAGTAGTTTAAGTCTTTGGTTCTTTTAATTGTGATGATTTAGGCTCACATTTAACAAAAACCCACCAATTCACTATCTCAACAAATTAGAATACTTCATAAGACCAATTAAAAAAAAACATTTTTAGTGAATTGTTGGCCTTCTGGAAAGTTTGTTAATTTACTGTATATATACTCAATACTTGGTAGGGGCTCCTTTTGCTTTAATTACTGCCTCAATTCGGCGTGGCATGGAGGTGATCAGTTTGTGGCACTGCTGAGGTGGTATGGAAGCCCAGGGTCCTTTGACAGTGGCCTTCAGCTCATCTGCATTGTTGGGTCTGGTGTCTCTCATCTTCCTCTTGACAATACCCCATAGATTCTCTATGGGGTTCAGGTCAGGCGAGTTTGCTGGCCAATCAAGCACAGTAACACCATGGTCATTGAACCAGCTTTTGGTACCTTTGGCAGTGTGGGCAGGTGCCAAGTCCTGCTGGAAAATGAAATCAGCATCTCCATAAAGCTTGTCAGCAGAAGGAAGCATGAAGTGCTCTAAAATTTCCTGGTAGATGGCTGCGTTGACTGTGGACTTCAGAAAACACAGTGGACCAACACCAGCAGATGACATGGCAGCCCAAATCATCACTGACTGTGGAAACTTCAAGTTTTCAAGATTCAAGTTTTATTTGTCACATACACGACTATACAGAGAGTGTATAACCAGCAGTGAAATGTGAGTCAGGTCCGCTCCATGGACAGTGCAAATATTGTAGAATACAACACAAGGGAAGTATACATAAAATAAAATTAATAAAAAATAAGATATAAAGAACAAAATATAAAATATAAAAGAATGTGCATGACAGTATGCTGTAGAATTAAATATTAAGATAAGCATGACTGTACGAGAGAGGAATGTGCAAACAGGTTGTACATGGTTGACATGTAGCAACAATCTCAAAAAAAAAAAAAAAAGATAATAAGATACCAAGACACAGAAAGTGTTGTGTGCAAATGACACTGTCAGTATGAGGTAGAGAATAATGAATATCTTACTGATTGTTAGTGATTATAAAGTAAGTCATGATGATGTTAAGAGGCTGAGTTTGAGTTAAGGAGTCTGATGGCCTGGGGGAAGAAACACTGGACTTCAAGCAACATGGATTCTGTACCTCTCCACTCTTCCTCCAGACTCTGGGACCTTGATTTCCAAATGAAATGCAAAATGTACTTTCATCTGAAAATAAGACTTTGGACCGCTGAGCAACAGTCCAGTTCTTTTTCTCCACAGCCCAGGTAAGATGCTTCTGACGTTGTCTCTGGTTCAGAAGTGGCTTGGTAGCCCTTTTCCTGACGACGTCTGAGCGTGGTGACTCTTGATGCACTGACTCCAGCTTCAGTCCACTCCTTGTGAAGCTCTCACAAGTGTTTGAATCAGCTTTGCTTGACTGTATTCTCAAGCTTGCGGTCATCCCTGTTGCTTGTGCACCTTTTCCTACCCAAATTATTCCTTCCAGTCAACTTTGCATTTAATATGCTTTGATACAGCACTCTGTAAACAGCCACACCTTTCAGTAATGACCTTCTGTGACTTACCCTCTTTGTGGAGGGTGTCAATGTTCGTCTTCTGGATCATTGCCAAGTCAGCAGTGTTCCCCATTATTGTGGTTTCAAAGAAAAAGAGATACCCAGAATTTATACTGTATGGATGGTCATTTATTGAAACTCAAATGTAAATATTCTAATATTTTGAGATACTGATTTTTGACTTTCATGAGCTGTAAGCTCTAATCATCAAAATTAAAACAAAACTTTTGAAATGCTTTACTTTACATGTAATGAATCTAAAATATATGAAAGTTTCACTTTTTGAAATAAGTTACAAGAAAACTTTTTCACGACATTCTAATTTATTGAGATGCACCTGTACATTTACTCAACTATTATCAAAGGTATTTCTAAATAAATACAACAAAACATTTTCTTGCGACCTTACGTGAAGTATTATGACAAAATGCATTATGAAGAAGAATTGGACCTGTCCTGCAGGTGCATTAGAGCTAATATTAGCATCATGCTTCATAAGACAATTTATGAGATTAATAGTACACTTTTACTCAAAACTCATTTTAAACCACCATCGAGTGTTTGTAATAACTTCCTTTTGCGATCACATGTGGAATTTGGTCGTTTACTGTTGTTAAAATATTTTTAACCTTTTATATCGCTGCAAAAATTAGCATTTCAGATGTAAGTTACACATTCATCTCAAGAAAATCACATAGAAACCATATCCTATCGTAATCGTGTGTTTATTATCTTATATAATCTATGTAATAATAACACTTTTATCCATTACTTTAATTTTAGTTTTAAACTGAGTCTTAAGATTTGGTATTGATATGATCAATTGATATTAATCAAATCGTCCAACTTATACCTTATCTAACAATCGTCCAGCGAGCTGTTAGATTTCAGTATGTCTGAGAAATTCTGTTTATTCTCGTGGCCACGATATAATAATACAGAATTATTTAAATAACCTTATGACAGTTATGAGCATAGGTAACGTAATCTGGGCAAAGTTTGATTTGAATCTTTCACAACAGAACACAGGGCACTTCTCTATAAATCAAACAAGAGTTTATTTGCTATCTTACTAAAATACATGAACTGAGCTAAATAGCATAAAACAAAATACATACATACACAAACATAGGCAATGAATTGTTGCAATTGAGAATGATTAAAATATAGCACTGTTCTGCTATTTCCACACGATTTTACCCGTGTCGATCATCAAGAGGAGAACTCTATTACCCTTACTTTAGAGATAGATATGACCAGTTCAGCCACTTTATAGAGATTTTGTTTGATACTTGCTTTTAAGTTGAAATGACGCTGTGTGGCTTGAAGGAATTCTGCGCGTCGTTGCGTGACGTCACTCTGGGGATGTCCTTCTGTTGTTGGCTCTGGGCTGTGATGACGCTCTTGAGTTCCGTTCGCGGAGCTTCGGACTTTCAAGGGTTTCTTCAGAGATGTGACTAAGTATTTGTAGTGTTGTTCAAACTCGGCAAGATGTTAAGGCTGCAAGCTCGTTTGGAGTAGCTCCAAGTTTCAAAGAAACGCGCGATTTCGAGCAGAGAGAGAAGAGAGAGCTGGGAGTCAGTATTTTAGACCGGAGATTTCGGTTCCTCCCACTCGATGATCTTCCAATGAAATAGTTCTTGAAGGGCGGAGCTCCACCTACATGGCTCATTTTCCATGCAGTAAATTTATCTGCTTAGTTATTTTGTCACATGAAGAAAATATCCTGGCAGATTTCTATATGTGTTATAATCATACATTATGGTGCTAAGGGTAATTTTCATTCACACCAACTTGTTGTTTGTGAAATCAGCTATCATTCAAGACCAAACAACAGGTACTTGCATACACATATAATAACTTTATCTACTCCGTGGTTAAGGCAAAGATTAAACTATCTTAAATTCTGAATAATACCACCACACATATGAATTAAACACAGGAAAAAGTTATGTCACAGATTGAGAAGATATCATTGGTTACAATAACAAAGCTTAATTTAATTTCATAAAATACAACCAGCAATATATATTTATTGTCTGTATCTATAATATATATATATCTTGCTTCTAATAGCAGCAATGATTATTATTAATTGTCTTTTTGGAACACTTTATAAAAGTTTTGAGTCCTTTTAGCAAAGTCAATAACAGTTCGGGTGTTCCTTGTCCAAAAAGAGATATTGAGGGGTGTTTCAGTTTGGAATGTGAGAGAAACGGGAGGTCAGGAAAGTCACTGTCCAGGTCATGAGAATGTCACGTTTGTGGAGATCTGGTCTTTCTTAGCTGAACGTCTGTCGTAAAAACGTCTTTTCTTGTTGATAAAAATCATTGAATTATGCGTTAACGATCAGGGGATCCATGACATTTGTTGTTGGACCATAAGCAGATGTTTCGTCCTGTTTCGGTCGAGTTATGGTTAAGTGATAAGAACCAAGTGAAGTCCTGTTTTAAACCACATTCAAGATGCTCTCCTCCAACTTCTTGTTTTAACAACGTCTCTTGAGATAAGGAGGTTTTATGGCAGGAAATCGGACCTCAGGGATGTATTGTTGCACTTAGTGTGTGTGTATGTGTGTTCTTTTCCTCCACAAAGGCATTACATCTATAGTGGCTGTTGTCATGTTTATTTCTGCTGTGTAAAAGCCTTGTATGCTCTGGCTGAAACTCACGTTGTTTGTTATGTTACAACCGCCTCTCCGTTCTGAAGTTGCCAGGTAACGTTAACGTTATACATTCCAAGTATGATACACATTAGTAAAAGGATATATTTTAAATTTTATTTGTCTATATATACTTTGGGCGGCCGTGGTAGATTATAAAAGTAGCCATAAAAACCGCAACCCTCAGCTCTGTAATTTTTTCCGCGACTGTATTTTCAAAATAGCCCACGGCCACTTGTGCCACAGCCGCTACCCTGGCAACACTGTTCGCTGTATCCTCATCACACACTGATAGATAACCTTCCGTGCTGCGATGACAGGAAGAAGTTGGGGTCAAACCTTATCAAACGATTAATTTGCGTTAAAAAAATATTAATGCGTTATAATTTTTAGATTAATCACATGCGTTAACATTGACACCCCTAATATATATATATATATATATATATATATATATATATATATATATATATATATATATATATACATATACATATACATATATACACACACATGTTAAAACTTAACTCCAAATTCAATATGTATACACTAGTCGACTATCCATCTAAAACCAGAAAATCTCAAAGTTCTCTCTACTTCAGTTTTCTCCCCTACTGAGTGGAATTGGATTGGAAGCTGAGGAGATAAAACCAGCAGATAATCTTTTACAACTCTGCACTCTGAGGCACTAAAGAGCTCTTCACCTCCCGCTTACAATGTTGGACATTTTTATTTGCCCATTACTGTCAGTGTAGAACATACCAGCACCCATCAGAGCAGCATCTGTGTGTCACGTATTTCACACTGACCGAAACACACCGGCAGGAGAAAGTGTGTTTGCCTTCATTGAGCTGACGCAGTGTCTACACACTCTCAGGAGTATAACAGCGTTCCTGCAGTTCACCTGAGATTAATTAACAGCAACCAGGTCCAACTAAGCTTCTGGCATCTACTGTCTATTGTCCTCTATAAAAGAGCTAAACACAAATCATCTGCACCAGTGAACAACATTAGCTCAGGTACTAAACATCACCCTAAAGCAGACTGACGGATCAAAACAAAAGTTTGTGAAGACCAGATAATCATGTTCTTCAGCATGATTTGAGAATGATATAAAAAGCATTTTGTGCTTCACTGAAAGCAGGAACATCTGAGCTTTGGTAAAAAGGAATTTTGATAAATAGAAATAGAAAATATATTACACACTACTGTGCAAATGTTTAAAAGTTTAGAAAGAAAAAACATAAGATTTATTCATCCAGAATCATAGCCCTTGGACCGAAGGAAGTGATTGGATGAACATTTTATAAATGTTATTTTATATCAGCATTTTATAATTCTGATAATTTTATAAATTATCAGCATTAAATTCAGTAAAAATTTGAACTGAAAAATGTACAAATAAAATATGAAAAATCCAAAATAGAAGCATTTTTTCAAAGATCTGTGGACCCCACTATATATCAACATTATATCAAACCCACAAGGTACACATATAAAATTCACCAAAATATTTAATAAACAAGCCAAATATATTATATTAAATATACTGTATATACAAACAAATATATTTTACAGCAAAATCCTAAAACTATTTCCATGAATTGCAGGTCAGCATTAGATTCTGACACAGATTTTCAATATGTTTGCAGACTTTTGGACCTGATTTAGAGAAAATAGGATTCAAAAATGCCATATTTAAATGCTGCATACAGTACATTGGTCTGATTTATTTATTTTTTAAACAATAAAACAAAAAACTGAACCACACCACCGTAAGATCAGACATGCACCAGCAAGAGCTCAAAGTTTCCTGAGCTTAAAGGCCCAGAAAATGCCACTGATTTTCCATCAGAAACAGATGAAACCCCAGCAAACAATTAAGGTAAGTATCCACACTTCAAAGACGTTGTGGAGCAATTGTTTTCAACAGCACAATTTTGTCCTGTCATCCTGATATCCTCTAAAGATTAATCATTGCATAATTTCACAGAAAGAGACAGAGGAGATCTATCACACAGAAGAGTCTGTTGGCAGATTAGATTAGACTCATAAACTGTGTTGGCGTTTGATAGAAAAATTAAAAAATTAGCTCCATCACTCACACGGACTGAGTCATTCCAGACACTGATGACATCAAAAGTTAAAACTGGCCACACGGGAAGCATCTCGCCAGGCTGCAATTGTTTGTTAAGGGGTTTTCAGTTCCCCTGGCACAAGTTGCAGGACATCATTAGATTAAAAGATAATAAAATAATCATAATTAAAAAAATAAAACGCATGAGTGTGTGCCCATGTGGTCTAATTAAAAGCGCAATAGTTGGGCTGCTGTAAGCACGAAAACAGATATGGAGATCAACATCAGTCGGCGTTCATTCGCCTTCATTTTTGTTTTGAAGCCATTAAAAAAAGCAACTTGACTCCTCTGTTTCGTCTGAAGCTTTTCGATTCAGAATTGTTGATTTATTGAGGCCAGTCAAATGAACACAAAGCCACTTCTGCAATCGGAGCTTCCGCGAAAAAGAAAAGACGGTGATAAATAGATTTTTTGCAGAGCAGCGGCTCAGTGAACTGTGCCTACATTTATCCCTGTTTCTGAATGATGCCAAAACAATTATGATAAAACAGGTAAGCAGTGATGCAGCGGCAGACGCCCGCAGGACGAGCTGGTCTCTCGGCAGTGCAGACTTGGCAGGAGAAACGAGTCGCTCCTCTCCAAACGCAATTAAATTATATGGGTTTTTTCATCAATTTAACCTGGATCAGAACTGTTGAGAAAGGATCCAGAGCCTATGTTTTACACAAACCCTCTTTCAGGCCTACAATACCACCATCTTGCTTGTGGAACTAATGCGTCTACTAACTAGGCCCAGATGGAACTGCTGAATGTTTTGCATTTTCTGCACTTTTATAGCGAAGTCTGTAGAATTATGTGGAATGGATTTAAGTAAGAAAAAAAAATGTGTTGCATGGTGCATGCTGCAATGAAACTGTTATGTAGACAAATATATGTATATGTATATATACAGTATATATATATATATATATATATACAGTGTATATATATATATATATATATATATATATATATATATATATATATATATATATATATATATATATATATATATATATATTAGGTGTGTAACGGTACACGCGAAATACATCATGTCACTCAGGCAAGTCATCAGTGTCTACTGCTCGTATTTGATGGAGAGAAATGAAGTCTAATGAAGAGCATTTTGTGAAATATTAGACTATACTTCATTATTTTTACCTTACCTGTTAGTGGTCTTAATTATGTAATGTATGTTTAAATAAATATTTTATAAAACAAGTTAATAATATAATTATATTTACACAACATTTTTTTTTATATAATTTAGAAGTTAATTTAAAAACAATTTATATGTTTGCATACATTTTTATTTGAGTGTTGATTATTATAGTTAAAATTAAATAGTAATTGAATTTAAGTTTGGCCTGTGTTGTTAATTGTAACCTTATAGTAATGTAAAAGGGCTCTCTATAGCTTAGAGCAGAAGCTGAGGTAGATTTTTATAACTAAGACATTTTTTTATTATAATTTAATTCATTATAAAAAAGAGCAATTTGTTCAGTAAAGCATTGTTTAATAAAATAAAAAAATTCTTTAAGTCTTTTTTTCCTCCAGCTATACCAAAACCATACCGAACTGTGACGTCAAAACCGAAGTACATAACGATCCGTCAGGTTTGTGTACTGTTACACCCCTAATATGTAACAGTACACAAATTCTGTGTACTGTTTACTGTTTACAAGTAATTATTCTAATTACTGGTAATTAGAATAATTTGCGCCTCAGCTAAGAACGAGCCTGTGTGATTGTGCGAAGTGTTTTGTTTCTTATTGAGCAATTAGCAGTCCTTTAAGGTTATTGGCTGTGCTGAGCAGAAGCCGGCCTCAGCGACTGTTAAAGTATTTAAACTGCTTGGTGGCTGTTATAAGTTGGGAAAGCCGATTAGTCACCAGAAGAGAAGGACGGCGACTCGCGTAAGTGTTGTAATACTTTTTCGCAGCTCTGTTGTTTCGCAGTTCTGTTGCTCTCCTTCCCTATCCTCTATCCCTCCACCTCTATCATGTGTTTCCAAACCATTCCGGTTCACTCTCAACCACGCTCTAAAAACACACGCAGACGGTAACGTAATCCTGCTAACCTGCGCCCTACACCTCTTTCTTTCTCTGTGGGTCTTTGGAATTGCCAGTCAGCTGTCAACAAAGCTGACTTCATTTCTGCTTTTTCCTTACAATCCACACTCAGCATCTTGGGCTTGACTGAGACCTGGATTCGTCCAGAAGACTCAGCTACCCCGGCTGCTCTCTCTCACAATTTCTCTTTCTCTCACACCCCAAGGCAAGTTGGCCGGGGTGGGGGCACTGGTCTGCTAATTTCAAACAATTGGAAATACTCAACCCACTCTCCCCTAGGCAATCACAACTCATTTGAATCTCATGCGATTACTGTAACAGCTCCTATAAAACTCCAGATAGTAGTAATCTACTGTCCCCCTGGCCAAATTCTAGCCACCTTCCTAGAGGAGCTGGACGGCCTGCTGTCCTCTTTCATGGAGGATGGCACGTCACTCTTAGTCTTTGGCGATTTCAACATTCACCTAGACAGGCCTTATGCAACAGGCTTCCATTCACTCCTAGCTTCATTTGATCTCAAACGCCTTACCACTACTAGCACGCACAAATCAGGCAACCAACTTGATTTAATTTACACACGCAACTGTACAACAGATAACATTCTGGTACAACCACTACATATCTCTGACCATTTCTTCATTACATTTACCTTACATTTTGCTACCCTGGTGCCACCATCTCCCTTACCGGTTACTTTCAGACGTAACCTACGCTCCCTTTCCCCCTCCCTTCTTTCCTCTGTAGTATCCTCCTCTCTTCCCTCACCTACCCATTTCACATCTCTGGATGTGAATGCAGCTACTGACACTTTATGCTCTACCTTAACCTCTTGACTAGACTACATTTGTCCTCTCTCCTCCAGGCCAGCACGGGCTGCCCCTTCTAACCCCTGGTTATCTGATGTTCTTCGTGAGCATTGGACCAAACTCAGAGCGGCAGAGAGAAAATGGCGCAAATCAAACGATCCGTCGGACTTGACTAGGTATCAGTCTTTGCTTTCATCTTTCTCTACTGAAGTCCACACTGCCAAATCCTCACATTTCCACAACAAGATCAACAGCGCTCCAGACATGCGTAATCTCTTCAGAACATTTAATTCTCTCCTCTGTCCCCCTCCACCACCGCCCACCACTTCTATAACAGCTGACGACTTTGCCACTTTTTTCACAGACAAAACTAGAACAATCAGTAACCAGTTCTCACCTCCACACACACAGGACCTCCAACCAACCACATCCACTGCTCAAACTCCCATCTTCTCCTTCTGTCCCCTCACCGAGGCGGAAGTATCCAAACTTCTCCTCTCCAGCCATCCTACAACATGTTCTCTTGACCCAATCCCCTCTCACCTTCTCCAAGCAATCTCTCCCACACTCTTACCGGCACTCACACACATTATCAACACATCTCTCCGCACTGGCATCTTCCCCACAGCGTTCAAGCAGGCCCGGGTAACCCCACTGCTCAAAAAACCTACATTGAACACTTCTCTTTTAGAAAACTACAGACCTGTCTCTCTCCTTCCATTCGTAGCGAAAACACGAACGAGTTGTCTTCAACCAGCTCTCACTGTTTCTTTCACAGTACAACAAACTGGATGCTAAACAGTCAGGTTTCAGGAGTGGCCATTCAACAGAGACTGCGCTACTCTCAGTCACTGAAGCCCTGCGAATCGCAAAGGCCGATTCCAAATCATCAGTCCTCATTCTGCTGGATCTTTCTGCTGCTTTTGACACTGTCAATCATCAGATCCTACTGTCCACCCTCTCATCGCTGGGCATCACTGGGATTCCACTTCGCTGGTTTGAATGCAACAAAGCACATCAACTGGTCACTGGGGTTCCTCAGGGATCGGTTCTTGGACCCCTCCTCTTCTCCACATACACATCATCACTGGGACCCATCATACAGGCACATGGCTTCTCCTACCATTGCTACGCCGACGACACACAGCTCTATCTCTCTTTTCAACCAGATGATCCAACGGTAGCTGCACGGATCTCAGGCTGCCTGGCGGACATCTCGGCATGGATGAAAGAACATCACCTACAGCTCAACCTGGCAAAGACTGAGCTTCTTGTCGTCCCTGCCACTCCGACTCTACAGCATGACTTCTCGATTCAGTTAGGCACATCAATAATTACCCCATCAACTTCAGTCAGAAATCTTGGTGTAATCTTTTATGACCAGCTGACCTTCAAAGAGCACATTGCAAAGACTGCTCGATCTTGCAGGTTTGCGCTACACAACATCAGAAAAATCAGGCCCTTCCTGACAGAGCATGCTGCGCAACTTCTTGTCCAGGCCCTTGTCGTTTCTAGGCTGGACTACTGCATTGCTCTTCTGCCTGGACTTCCATCAAACACAATCAAACCTCTACAAATGATTCAGAATGCAGCGGCACGACTGGTCTTCAATGAGCCCAAAAGAACCCATGTTACACCTCTCTTCATCTCATTGCACTGGCTACCAGTGGCAGCTCGCATCAAGTTCAAGACACTGATGCTTGCATACAGAACGACCACAGGCTCAGCACCCTCCTACTTCCACTCACTATTACGAATCTACATCCCCTCCAGAAGTCTGAGATCTGCTAGTGAGCGACGCCTTGTGGTACCATCACAGAGAGGCTCAAAATCACTCTCCAGAACATTCTCATTCACCATTCCTGGATGGTAGAATAATCTTCCCACCCCTATCCAGAATGCTGGATCCCTGTCAATCTTCAAGCAACAACTGAAAACTCATCTCTTTCGGCACTACTTGACTTCATCCTAAACTTGTTCTTAAAAAAAAAAAAAAAAAAACTTTCCCTTTATCTTTCTCTCCTTCCCTTGCTAGCTTGTACTTATTTGAACAATGACTGAGACTTGGTGTTACGAGCACTTCCTCTGTCTGATTGCCTCTTCAAGATGAATCACTTTATGTATTCCCCAATTGTAAGTCGCTTTTGATAAAAGCGTCTGCCAAATGACTAAATGTAAATGTAAATGTAATATATGCTATTTTCTAATATATATATATATATATATATATATATATATATATATATGTATATAGTGATTTTCTAAATGAGTTTTGAGATTGTATTTATAAATGTATTTATGACTAATCAGACCACAATCACAATTTCATTCATTAAAAACGGCATTAAATGTGTTCATTTTAATTTTAACACATCCTGCTCTCCATAATTAATTGCACAGAATTAACAAATTAACTAAAAATGTGTACACAAAATTAAAAATACAAATGGAAGCTTTTTCACTTGTGGACCCCATTGTATGCATAACAAATTACATTAGTTAATGGCGACCCATAACATTTATCATTTAACTTAATAAAAGGGACTGGGATGTTTATAACGTTATGAATGATGGCATTCAAACTGAATGAAAATCTATGGGTGCAGATTCCACATCAGTCTGCTAATAAGTACATAAAAAATGAATGCAATGAATTTCACTAGCCTACAGAAATTCCTCAGAAGGTGCACATGTGAAGAAATGAGTTTGATGGCATGACAGCAGTCATCTCAGATTTAATAATGACAAATATTTCAAATCAAGTAAATCCCCTTTGAAAGACCCCTGTGAAAACGTTTGGCATATTTTCAACACAGTGAAGCTCCATGATTGTTTGGTTTTTCATATTTTCAGGAACACACAAGAATATTTCATTCAGATGGGATTTCGGAAATGATTGATTCCCTTCAAATTTTAATTATTCATTTGTTCAAGACTTTGATTTATATTTAGTCCCGGTTTGCATCTCTTGAGTGTTTGAGTAATCAAAAGGGGAAACTGTGATGATATCCAAAAGCCTTTCTGAGTACAACACATGCAAAAATCACAGACACCACACAATAAAATAAAGATTACAGTATGTGTGTGTTTGGCACATTTATGCACATACACAGAGAGAAAGTCATGATCTAAAGATTAAATGAATGATTTTCAGCTTGAGATATTGCTGGCAAGTTCAATTAACACCGGATTAATATTTCAAAATAACAATACTACAGATGAAAAAGATGGTTTGGTGCATCCCACATCTTGTTTCACGCTGTATTATGTTCAATGTCACTCTTCTGGATCAAGGCTAAAAGATAACATACATGCAGGGGTTATTTCAAATCAAGCAGTGACTTACAGGGGGAACCGGGCTGATACTTCTTATTATTTTTGGTGGAGTATGTGGGAGGCATAACATGAATGTTAATGAGGGTTTTAATACCTCCTGTAGTAAAATTAAGGACGCCTGCGGGTGGATTTACAGCACTCAAACATGGAAATGGTGAGGGAACCCCCTCATCATATATTTCCTTGGCACAACTCCAGTTTGCTCGCTGAAATTATTTTATTTTACCGCTACATATAGAGAAATGTCAAAGCTGAACTGTACTTAAAGGGATAGTTCACCCAAAAATGAAAATTCTGTCATTAATTACTCACCCTCATGTCGTTCCAAACCCGTGAGACATTCGTTCATCTTCGGAACACAAATTACGATATTTTTGATGGAATCTGAGAGCTCTCAGACCCTCCATAGACAGCAAGGGTCCTTACACAATCAAGGTCCAGAAACGTAGCAAGGAGAGCGGTAAAATAATCCATGTGACATCAGTGGTTCAACCGTAATTTTACGAAAAAACAGACGAAAAAAAAAACACGGAAACTGCGCACGTACTTCTGTGTCAGCCGCACCGCGCGGATACGTCTTCTACGTATATTTACGTTTTGATTTGAATGAAAACAGCGCATCCGGTATGCGGCTAATAAAGAAGAGAGTATGCAGTTTCCGCATTTCTCCAAAATGGCGCTAGGGTGACGCGGAGGAGACGAACTGTTGAATAAAGTCGTTATTTTAGTTTTCTTTGCATACAAAAAGTATTCTTGTAGCTTCGTAAAATTACGGTTGAACCACTGATGTCACATGGATTATTTTACCGATTTCCTTGCTACGTTTCTGGACCTTGATCGTGTAAGGACCCTTTGCTGTCTATGGAGGGTCTGAGATCTCTCAGATTCCATCAAAAATATCGTAATTTGTGTTCCGAAGATGAACGGAGGTCTTACGGGTTTGGAACGACATGAGGGTGAGTAATTAATAACAGAATTTTCATTTTTGGGTGAACTAACCCTTTAAAGGGATAGTTCTCCCAAAACTGAAAAATCTCATCATTTACTCACCCTCAGTTGAATATAATAGTTTGGTCTCTTTGGTCTTGTTAATTTTACCCTCTAATATTATAATAATGTACCAAACGAGAAGCTTCCCTGTATAGGTACAGCATTAGATGGGAGAGATTGTTTCCCTTAAAGGGGTGGTTGATTGCGATTTCACTTTTTTAACATTAGTTAGTGTGTAATGTTGCTGTTTGAGCATAAACAATATCTGCAGAGTTGTGGCGCTGAAAGTTCAATGCAAACGGAGATATCGTCTTTTAAAATTCTGGCAGGTTAATGCCTAAAAAATGACAGGTAAGGGACTACAACGAGTTACTTCCCAGGTCTGATACGTCACGGACCCAGATAAACCCTGCCCCCGGGAACACACAGCAAAGGGGGCGAGGCGCTGCTTTAGAGAAGAGGAAGAGAAAACTAGGGGTGCACGTAAAAATCTATTCATATGAATCGCGATTCTGTCTTCTAACGATTCTAATGGATTCTCAAGTTTCAAAATCATCAAAGCAGCGGTTCTTAATACTGTTACTCGTGTCGCCCTGCTCTGCATCTCTCTCTCTCTATCTCTCTCTCATTCGGATCGTCAGATCAGCTCCAACAAACTGTTCCAATTATACACTTCTTTTCACACAGCAATGAGAAGCATTATAAATGGACACGCGTGCGGTTGCTGTGCTGTATTAAAGCTTTAATCAGGATAAAACTGTATATTAAAAGCTAACAGAAGCAGTAGCACTTACAAATAGCAGCGTATTTAAAAGTATGAGACAACAACAACCAAACATACCATTAAGAGCCGTGCTTGCACAGTTTCTGCACGATCCTCTTCACTAATATCCTCTGGGTCTCAATCGGGCTCAAATTGATAAGCATTATAGACAACGCCACTGTTTACAATTCAACCGGAGCACATGCCACTGAGGAGAGGGGCGGGACGTTCAGACGTGCAGTAGAGGCGGTTTAGCGAATCACAACACACTGAGCCAGCTAACCAATCTCAGCCTATTGCGTATTTCTGAAGGAGGAGCTTCATAAAACCAGGAAATAAATCAAGGCGTTTGTCAGAGAAGGGACAGAGAGGTGTGGAATAAAGGTAAATTATGTGAAAAATAATGCGTTTTTAAAAAAACCAAGCATGAACACATGCTAGACTGCACCCCATAAACACAATCAAGCCTAGAAAAAAACCAGTCAACCAAACCCTTTAAGAAAACCAAACTATCGGTATCGGCAGATTTCATGCCGAATAATCGGTATCGGCAGAATTTTTTTTGTATCAGTGTATATATACAGTACTAGTTGCTCTTTCCATAAAATTAAAAGAAAATAGACTAATGTTTTAAGCTTTAAAAAAAAGACAGGTTTATTGTAATTTAAAATGTTTAAGTTAGTATTTATTTCTATTTTTCTCTTTAATTTTTCATGTTTTTTATAATTTTCTTTTGTTTGTAATCTATTATTGTTATTTTAGTTTTAGTTTTATAGTATTTTAGAACTAAAATTTAAGCATTACATTAAGTAAATTTAAAGTTAATACACTAACTGAAATTCAAAAATGCTGAACAATGTTACATTTCTCAGCACACTGATGGGCTTTTGTGTCTTTAAGTTCTAAGTTACAATACAACACATATCCAAAACTTGAAAATTATCAAAAAAATAATATATATATACAATTTAGTTTTCAGAATCATGAAAATGTATTTTAGTGTTTTTTCCTCATTTGTTAGTTTTATTTTTATTTAATTTAACAAAAATCTTTATTAATGATAATACTGCATGAAAAGCTCCATAAAGTATCATACTATAAGTGACTCATATTTTATAATAAAGAAAATATTACGAGCAGCAGGGCTCTGAAAACGTGAACTGATTCACTGACAACCTTTTTTTTTTGCACAATTCTATGTACAATATCTCTTTTACACAATTTCATGTACAGTATTTATGTAAAGTTTTTGTACAGTCTCAGTTTGTGTATGTGTAGTCAACTATGTATAGTAGTTATAGTATATGTATAGTCAGATGGTTAACTGTATAGCTATATTGTTTTTCTTATACTTGCATTGTTGTATGTTTATATTTATGTTTAACTGGTATGTAGAACCGTGGTCCTGCGAGACACGACATTTCGTTCCACTATATGTCCACACATGTAGCAGAATGACAATAAAGCACGACTTGACTTGATTCAGCCCCATTTATGAAGCATTTTGTGAATTATACACACCACTGAAGACATGATGGCAACGTCTGCTGATGGCCTTGTAATAATGCATTGCATTATGTTACTAGCCATTCAACCGTGCAGTCTGTTCATTCTCATCTGCTCAAATACAGCTTTTAAGAAAAACACCTGGAAGCAGGTTGGCTGAACAAAGCGTGACAAGGCATCATGGAAGTAATGCCATAAACGTCTGTATTGGGGAAAGAACCAGACTGGAAGTGACATTTCTAAGATTTTTCAAAGGTTGTCATTCAGTGAAATGACAGAAATATACCACTGCCACAAAAGCGGGAACGTTTTTATAACATTTTAAACCCCATCAAATGCCGGCCGGTGAAGAGTAGGTAACCTCCACAAAACTGCTTACGGTCGCTAGATTTAAAGAATCAAGATAAATGTGCCAATTTCTGTTTGTTTCGGTTTTTTCATTGACAAGGGAGTTGAATAATGCATCCACATCAGGAGGAATCTCAAGTAGAAAGAGAAGATTTTTTGTGAGTGTGTGTGGGTGTGTGTGTGTGCGTGCGCAGTAGAGGGAAGGATGAGAGATAATGAAAGATATGCACATCCACATAATATGCTTCAATCAGTCTAACGCAAAGTTGTTTTGTTGTGCTAATAAATGCAATTTGCTAAGTGAAAAAGTATTTGGAAAACAAATAGCTAATGAATAATCACGAACTCAGGAAAAGTAGAGAAATCAGCTCCAAATAAGAATAAATGCACACTTAATCTTTTTCTTTTTTTTAATAAATATTTACATTGACTGATTTTAATCACAAGAATATTTATAAAATTTCTCTCCTTTTGTCCTTTTTTTAACCTTTATCATGGTTAAGATGGTTATCATGGTATCTGGGATAAGAATGGTTATCATGGTTCAGAAGAAGATCATGGTTATCATGGTATCTGGGATAAGAATATATGGTGGCTAATAAATTACAAAGAAAATCATGAATACATAAATACATGAATAAATAAAGATAAAATGACAGAAATGCTGGTTATAATCATTCAATACCAAAATGCATTCATAAAAAAAAGATTCTATTTGTAACAAATGAGTTAACTACATTAGTTAACATGAATGATACTACAGCATTTATTAATCTTAGCTAATTTCAACATTTGCTAATACTAAAATCAAGCTCATCTTAAAAGGGATAGTTCACCCAAAAATAAAAATTTGGTCATTTACTCAGCTTCAAGTTGTTCCAAACCTGTATGAGCTTATTCTGTGGAACACAAGAGACAAAGAAAATATTTAGAATGTCGGTAACCAAATAGTTTCTGGCCTCCACTGATTTTTCATAGTATTTTTTTTTTTTCATTTATGGGGACCAGCAGCAATTTGGTTACCCACACTCTTCAAAATATATTTTTGTGTGTGTGTGTGTAACAGAAAAAAACTCATACAGGTTTGGAACAACTTGAGGGGGAAAAGGAAAAAAAAAATCATTTTTGGGTGAACTATCCCTTTAATATTTGTTAATGCACTATGAATTAAATAAACAATAAATAACTAAATAAATGCTGTAAAAAGGATATTGTTCAATGTTAGTTCTTATTAGCATTAACTAATGTTAGCAAATGAGACCTAACTATAAAGTGCAACCATAAAATATTATTTTTTACCTAAAATGTGTGTGCTATGCATCAGTATCATGTTATCATCCAAGCAACATGCTAACACTAAACCCCACAGAATCAAATGTGATGCGCTTCGCCTGAGCAGCATAATTTGTTCCAAATTGTTCACTTAATTTCTTTGTCAGTTAGATGCTGTGTTAAAAGGCAGCTCACTAGGTTTTGGAGCAATAAACACTCCAGAATTAAACTCCACTGAGTCATGAAATGTAGTTTGTGTGCTGCGTACTTGAGCGAAAGTATTATTCTTTGTTGTGGGCAATCAGGGCCGGCTAATTATCTCCCACTCAATCATGGCAATTGATTCACGGGATACTGGCTCCATTCCTAGAATTACACTAATGGTGCAGGCTACTCCAACACGCGGTCATAAATCGTGTGTGCCGGCTTCTCGGGTCACATAACGTGGCGGTTGGGAGTGACAGGGAAAAGCGCAAAGAGGTGGGTAACATGCACGCTCTGCCAGCGCACTGCAGAGACTCCTGGCATGATGACACCCCAGAGGGAATGGGCCGGAATGGATGTAAAATTTGTGGCTGTAATTCTGCCAAATGTCCAAGAGGCTTCCTTCCCAAAGGCTTTGAGCTTTTTCTTTAATCTTGCTTTTGGACCAAACCTTTGAATGGTACTTTTCACACCACATTTCCGTTACTACTACAGGTGCTGGTCATATAATTAGAATATCATCAAAAAGTTGATTTATTTCACTAATTCCATTCAAAAAGTGAAACTTGTATAATGTATACATTCATTCCACACAGACTGATATATTTCAAGTGTTTATTTCTTTTAATTTTGATGATTATAACTGACAACTAATGAAAACCCCAAATTCAGTATCTCAGAAAATTAGAATATTGTGAAAAGGTTCAATATTGAAGACACCTGGTGCCACACTCTAATCAGCTAATTAACTCAAAACACCTGCAAAGGCCTTTAAATGGTCTCTCAGTCTAGTTCTGTAGGCTACACAATCAAGGGGAAGACTGCTGACTTGACAGTTGTCCAAAAGACGACCATTGACACCTTGCACAAGGAGGGCAAGACACAAAAGGTCATTGCAAAAGAGGCTGGCTGTTCACAGAGCTCTGTGTCCAAGCACATTAATAGAGAGGCGAAGGGAAGGAAAAGATGTGGTAGAAAAAAAGTGTACAAGCAATAGGGATAACCGCACCCTGGAGAGGATTGTGAAACAAAACCCATTCAAAAATGTGGGGGAGATTCACAAAGAGTGGACTGCAGCTGGAGTCAGTGCTTCAAGAACCACTACGCACAGACGTATGCAAGACATGGGTTTCAGCTGTCGCATTCCTCGTGTCAAGCCACTCTTGAACAACAGACAGCGTCAGAAGCATCTCGACTGGACTGCTGCTGAGTGGTCCAAAGTTATGTTTTCTGATGAAAGTAAATTTTGCATTTCCTTTGGAAATCAGGGTCCCAGAGTCTGGAGGAAGAGAGGAGAGGCACAGAATCCACGTTGCTTGAGGTCCAGTGTAAAGTTTCCACAGTCAGTGATGGTTTGGAGTGCCATGTCATCTGCTGGTGTTGGTCCACTGTGTTTTCTGAGGTCCAAGGTCAACACAGCCGTATACCAGGAAGTTTTAGAGCACTTCATGCTTCCTGCTGCTGACCAATTTTATGGAGATGCAGATTTCATTTTCCAACAGGACTTGGCACCTGCACACAGTGCCAAAGCTACCAGTACCTGGTTTAAGGACCATGGTATCCCTGTTCTTAATTGGCCAGCAAACTCGCCTGACCTTAACCCCATAGAAAATCTATGGGGTATTGTGAAGAGGAAGATGCGATATGCCAGACCCAACAATGCAGAAGAGCTGAAGGCCACTATCAGAGCAACCTGGGCTCTCATAACACCTGAGCAGTGCCACAGACTGATCGACTCCATGCCACGCCGCATTGCTGCAGTAATTCAGGCAAAAGGAGCCCCAACTAAGTATTGAGTGCTGTACATGCTCATACTTTTCATGTTCATACTTTTCAGTTGGCCAAGATTTCTAAAAATCCTTTCTTTGTATTGGTCTTAAGTAATATTCTAATTTTCTGAGATACTGAATTTGGGGTTTTCATTAGTTGTCAGTTATAATCATCAAAATTAAAATAAATAAACACTTGAAATATATCAGTCTGTGTGGAATGAATGTATACATTATACAAGTTTCACTTTTTGAATGGAATTAGTGAAATAAATCAACTTTTTGATGATATTCTAATTATATGACCAGCACCTGTATATAGGGCTGGGCGATATGGCCAAAAAAAGTATCATGATAATTTTTTTCATATCAGTCGATATCGATAATTATCACGATAAATGTCAAATCTTTATTTCTTTCAAGTTTAAAGACAGATTTTTGCTCCAAAGTGAAAGTTGTAGAAACAGATTAAGTTCTTGAATCTGATTGGCTGATTGCCTTTTCCAGCAGTGCGATATTCTACTGATAACAGCATTTCAACCATTCCACCGTTTGTAGCGCTCTGTTTGCGGTATTTTTCACAGTCTGTCATGGCTGACACCTAAACCCACTATAATTTTAAAAATAATACTGTCTTTGTGTCACAGAATGTAGTTTTAAGAGTTTTAGGTGAGAATTTAGTTGTTTAGAATTCAAATAGGCGGGTGGTTAATAAAGATAATATCTATTTGAAAATTTGCTTCGACGTTTTCGGAGATGTGAGCTTTTAATACAGTACTGCAATAAGCTTTCAAATAACTCAACATTCCTTCGTTACTAGTTCTAAATTCGTTTTCGAATTAGTAACGGAGGCTTGGGCTCAGCTGTTTATTTGTCAGCTTGAGATTTGAATCTGTGGCGGAAGGAAATAGTTCCGTAAAAAATAAGGTTTTTAAAAGGCATTCCATTGTTCTCGCTTTTTTTTATTGACACACTTCTGCCGTTGAACTGTTGTATAAACGCAATATCAGGTGAGTAGCCGTATGATATGGCTGTATTGCATGCTATGATTACCTGCGGACTCGTGCCTACATCGGAATCACAGCTGTGCAGATATACAGCCATATCACACCGCTACTCGTGTGTACCTTTCTCAGGGTTTCTGCAGGTTTTATGAAGGTAAATATAAAATGTTTTTAAAAAGAAAGAAAATTTATGGAATAAATTGAATGGAACATAATACATCAATTTGTAAATGTAAATATCTAGAGTATATATCTAGAATATCTAACACTTTAGCATTTTAAAATACAACTTCCAACTGATTTCCATTACTTTTTATTCATTCATTTAAAAAATAGTTTAAAGTTTGAATGGCTCTGCTCCCAACAACTAGAATTTAAAGGGGTCATATGATGCGATTTCAAGTTTTGCTTTCTCTTTGGAGTGTTACAAGCTGTTTGTGAATAGATAAGATCCCTGAAACCAAATAAACTCAAAACCAAAGAGATATTCTTTATAAAAGTTAAGACTCTGCCACGTCCTCCTAAAACGGCTCATTTAAACACGCCCCCACATGTCTACATCACGGTGTGGGAAGATTTGCAAAACACCGCCCAAACGTATACACAATGAAAGAAGGCTGAACTTTTATTCTCGCTGTTGTGCTGTTGCTGCCGCCGGCGCCATGTCATGGAGACGCTGTTTCATCGTGAAAGTGAAAGTACTTTGTTTGTGCTTCCAAAAGAGGACACAACTAGAAATCAGTGGTTAAGTTGTATTTACAACACTGTTCCAGAACAGTTCAACCCAAATATTAGAATGTGTGCAGTGCATTTTACGGAGGACTATTTCCTGAACCTGGAAGAGTAGCCTACAATGCTGGCTTGCACAAAGGCTGTTTCTATAAAGTGGGGCAATTCCAGCTTTGCAAGGACAGTCTGACGCTTCTGACTCGCAGCCTGTAATTACGTTTCTGCTACTGACTATTCAAACGCAAGTTTTGAGCCATGTAGATTAGTGCTTGTTGTTTGTCATTTCTCCGATCACAAATGCAGACATGGTAATGTTTACGCGGCGCGATGCAACTCGACGCGTAAAAAGACAGTATAAGTCATTATAATCAGTAATTATGTCCCCACTGGATGCAACAAATGCCTCGTTTATAATGGGTTTTATAGTTTTTGTGTCGTCTCGCCGGGACACGGCATCACAATACGGTGAGGGGCGTAACATTTCCGTCTCACGCTTGAGGTATTCGGCCAATCACAATGCACTGGATAGCTGGCCAATCAGAGCACGCCTCGCTTCTCAGAACGATGAGCTTTGTAAAAATCGACGCGTTTCAGAAAGGCAGAGCATAGAGGAGTAACAGTAATGTACATTGAAAATGAACTTTGTTACGTGCGCTTCACGTACGCCCCGGCCCAGAGCCCTCAAATAAACATTTAGTGCTTATTGTTTTTTCTTTTTTGTCTTCTCTAGTTCCTTATTGGTTGAGCTGAGGAGACGAGGCTATAAAGTGGAAGGAGGCGGACCTTCTCGCTCTCTCTCTGCCAGCCACAGTTTTCTCCACAGCCATATCGCCACATGTTTTTTCTTTGTTTGTAATTTTAGTTTGGAGCGGGGAGTCCAAACTTGTTTCTGTTAGTTTAGTTATTACTTCCTTTGTTGCTGGGCTCCCCGTCTCTTACTTTTGGCTACTTTTGTGAGTATTTTGTGTTTAAATAAATTATTAATTTGGAAACTCTGGCCGTTGTCCGTCTATTATGTTATGTGTCCCTCTTGACTTCTAGACACTTATTCCAGGGACCGTAACATAATTGGGGGCTCGTCCGTAAATTTTTTTCAAGTTAAAAAAAAAAAAAAAAAAAAAAAAAAAAAAAAAGGTTGGTTTATGATCCGATTTACGAACGTCTAATTGCGAGCCGCCTCGTTACACACTGTAGTGTATCAAAATGCTCTAGTCATTTTTTTTACGTTGTATATATACAGTCAAAAGCTTTTTATTGCGTTGAATGGGATCGTTGGTGTACTTTTCGTCACTCTCTTTGTTCCCTGTTCGCGCCAAGCTTTTGATCTAATTTTGAATGAACGGAACTGTAGTGACGTAGGTTCTGAGGGGGTTTTCCAGTCATCGGAGATTCCGTGTGGCGCATTATAAACGAAGGCGTGCGCGTGTTGGTGGACGCGGCTACTTGTGTTTTTCTTACTTTTCGGCGCTCTTTACATGGTGTTTTCGTGGGAGATGCAGGTGAGTGAAGTGTTTTATCAGGTGCACTGCGTTCTTTGATGTATAGTGGCCTTTGCTCCCCTGATAGGCTGAAGAGGCGTTGCCCTTTGGGCTTCACCTGTTTGTTTGTTTTTTGTTAATAGTGTCGCGGGGGAGCGGTTAGTGTTAGCTGCGAAAGCAGTTATCTCGGGAGCACGTCCGTAGGATTTTGGATGGTTGTCTATTGCAGATTGCCTCACAAACCTACTGGTTTTCAGTGCATAAGAACCCACCGCAGAACCTGCGTGAAGACTAGGGGTTTAGTGAGATAGGTGAGGTTTTGTGAGGTAGGCACAGATAGAGGGGCGCATTGGTTTGTTCCTGGTTTATGCTGTGCACTATTTTGAGTAATCATTTCACTTCACAGTGCGTTTCCCATATAACAGTTTATGTATTGCGTATTTTGGCTTTTGTGGCTGTTTTGTATTTTGCTGTTGGCTGGCTGAGACTTGACGCGGTCTTTTTGTCCTCTGTTAAGCATTTTTCTTTTTGAATTTGACTGCGTGTTTTTCGGTCTCATTATGGAATTTAGTTTAGAGGACTTTGTGGCTAACCCGAGCCTGAAAGAATTTGAACAATGCACTAAAAATAATCTGTTCTCTATTGCTGCTCATTTCAAAGTGCCTATTTCAAAACAAGATAAAAAGCAAGATATTAAGTATCAATTGCACATTGCCTTAGCTGAAAGAAAACTCCTCCCTCCCGTTAGCGCTCTTCCTTTACATACTGCTGCGCATCCCGACCCTGAGCTGCATAAATTGGAGCTACAGGTGGAAATGCGGCGCTTAGAGCTCAAGGACAAAGAGCTCCAGCATGAGTTTGAGCTGCGGAAATTTGAAATAGAGGAGACCGGAAGACGTGAATCAGTCCGTATTAGAGCTAGACAGTTGAGCAGGGATTCTGCTACTATGGAGACAGATTTTGATGTTAATAAATGCATTCGTTTAATCCCGCCTTTTTCTGAGAGAGATGTTGACAAATATTTTGTGCTGTTTGAGCGGGTAGCAACGACTTTAAAGTGGCCTACAGAAATTTGGCCTCTCCTTCTGCAGTGTGTGTTTACGGGTAAAGCCCAGGAGGCGTATGCTTCTCTTTCACCTGAGGCAAGTTTGGATTATGACCAGGTGAAATCTGCAGTTCTAAGGTCTTACGAGTTGGTTCCTGAGGCCTATAGGCAAAAGTTTCGACGTTATAAGAAAACCGAGGGCCAAAGTTATGCTGAGTTTGGTCGTAAGAAAATGGTCCTGTTTGATCGTTGGTGTTCTGCACAAGAAGTGAAGAACTTTGAGCAGCTTCGTGATTTAATTCTCATGGAAGAATTAAAAAATTGTCTACCAGACAAAATTGCAACGTACTTAAATGAACAAAAAGTCACTAATGTGTCTGCTGCTGCAATATTAGCTGATGAATATGTTCTGATCCACAGAGAGAGCTTTGAAAAGTCTTCTTATCCTCTGTCGCAGTGTGGTCCCGTCACGCGTGCTCACTTTAGCGAGCATGTAAGTCCTAAAGACGGTACAGCTAAGATGAGGCCTGTATGCGCTTATTGTAAAAAGCGTGGCCATTTAATCAATAGCTGTTTTTTGTTGAATAAAAAGAAACCTAAAGCAGTTGCATTAGTCAAAACATCTACAGCACTACAGTCCCCTCAATTTGAATGTATGGACTTGGACATTTATTCCCCTTTTATTATGAAGGGTGCAGTTTCATTGCCTGATAGCTGCATAAAAGTCCCAGTAACTATTTTACGTGATACTGCTGCTTCTAGGTCTATTATTCTTCAAAGTGCGTTGCCTCTTTCAGATAAAACCTCCTTAAACTGTGGTGAGCTGGTGCAGGGTTTTGGAATGAAGTTTGTGAATTTGCCCATGCACTCTATTCAGCTCGAGTCGGACCTGGTATCTGGTCCAGTTGCGGTGGCTGTCTGCACCGTTTTTCCCATTAAAGGAGTGGATTTCCTTTTAGGCAATGATTTGGCTGGAGGTAAAATTCTAGTTAATCCGGAGGTTACCACTGTGCCCCTTGTCTCTGAAGGCCCAGATGAATTGCAGATGAAATATCCCACAGTGTTTCCCGTGTGTGCTGTCACGCGTGCTATGGCTAAAGCTAATGTTTTGGAGCCTGATGGTTTAGAGGGTAGCTTTATGATAGAGCCTGACATAGAGCCGAAGTTATCCTCTGATATTAATCCTGCTGCTTGTCTTCCAACTACAGCCTCTGATCTCACAGCGTCATGTGAAGGTGGTGTGTACAGTTCGCCTCATACTGAACTAGAGCCGAAGAAGCGATTGGAGAGCTTTGGTGGCACACACATGTCCCGGAAACATTTGATTTCTGAGCAGAAGTGTGATCAGTCACTCTCCTCTTTATTTGAATTGGTTGTTTCTGAGGAAGAGCTTGCAGACATGGCTTCTGGCTATTTTCTTAAAAATGATGTCCTGTTGCGTAAGTGGACACCATCTTATGCTTCCACACAGGATGACTGGAGCATTGTCACACAGGTCGTTGTTCCAAGCAAATTTCGAAATGAAATACTCAGTCTGGCACATGACAGTCCTTTAGCTGGTCACTTAGGTGTTACCAAAACTTACGATTGTATCTTGCGCCAGTTCTTTTGGCCAGGGTTGAAACGGGATGTGAAGTTACACTGTAGAACATGTCACACGTGTCAAATCGCTGGAAAGTCAAACCCACCCATTCCACCATACCCTTTATATCCTATTCCAGCTGTTGATTCACCATTTGATCATGTAATTATTGACTGTGTGGGTCCATTGCCTCGTACTAAATCTGGCAACCAGTTCTTATTGACCATTATGTGCATTTCGACACGCTTTCCCGAAGCAATACCCATGCGTAAAATCACTGCACCTGCGGTTGTAAAAGCACTTGTTAAGTTCTTTTCATTGTTTGGACTTCCTAAGGTAATCCAAACTGACCAGGGGACAAATTTTATGTCTCGTATTTTTGCACAGGTGGCCGATCAGCTAAACATCACCCACTGTTTTTCAAGCGCATACCATCCGGAAAGTCAGGGCACACTGGAGAGGTTTCATCAAACTCTTAAATCCATGCTCCGTGCCTATTGCCTTGAATTTGAAAAAGAGTGGGATGATGGTGTACATCTTCTGCTGTTTGCAACTCGGGAAGTTGTGCAAGAGTCTACTGGTTTCAGCCCAGCAGACTTAGTATTTGCTCATAATGTGCGTGGTCCCTTAAAACTGCTTCGGGAGAATTGGTTGAATGAGTCTACACCACAAAATCTACTCTATGTTAGTTCTTTTCGCTACAAGTTACATCGTGCTTGTGAGCTGGCTACGCAAAACTTGTCTGCTGCTCAGTCTAAAATGAAAGGCTGGTTTGACAAAAAGGCAGTTTAAGCCTGGGGATAAAGTTTTGGTGTTTTTACCTATCCCTGGTTCCAGCCTTCAGGCACGTTATAGTGGTCCTTATGTCATAGAAAAGAGAGTCAGTGACAGGGATTATATTGTAGCTACTCCTGACCGTACCCGTCGTAGCAGACTTTGCCACATCAATATGATTAAACCTTATTATGATCGTGAGCAGTTGAACAAACTCAGCTCTGGTGATGTAAACACAGTCCTGGCCTTGTCCAATGCTGAATGTTCTCCAACTTTGTGTTCGTTTTTGTCTAGTGCTTTACAGGTATGTGATCCTTCTGCGTCGCTAGCCGGTGCTGAAACTGTCCTTGAGGCCTGTGAGTCATTGTCTGCTCCTGAAATTGGTTATGATATTGAGAGTCCTTCTGTTGCTACAGTTCAAGGCCGTTTGAAAAATTCTGAGATGCTTGCTAATCTTGATTCTTGTTTTTTGCATCTCCCCTGTTCACAGCGCACAGATATAGTAAAGTTAATCAATGGTCATGTTTCGTTGTTTTCAGATGTGCCGTCCCAAACACATGTATTGCAGCATGACATCGACGTTGATGACAACACGCCAATTAAACAGCACCCTTACCGTGTCAACCCTGAAAAACGGCGGCGCCTCCAAAACCAAGTTAACTACATGTTGTCACATGGTATTGCGGAACCTAGTATTAGTTCATGGAGTTCGCCCTGTCTTCTCGTCATAAAATCTGATGGGTCTGACCGTTTTTGTACAGACTTTAGGAAGGTTAACAATATCACTAAGCCTGATTGTCATCCTCTTCCTCGCATGGAGGACTGTGTCGACCGTGTGGGGTCAGCAGCTTTTGTGACAAAGTTAGACCTCCTTAAAGGCTATTGGCAGGTGCCTTTAACTCCGCGTGCCAGAGAAATTAGTGCGTTTGTTACCCCTGATGCATTTTTACAGTATACCGTAATGCCTTTTGGGGTACGCAATGCACCTGCTACTTTTCAGCGATTAGTTAACCGCGTTTAGTGGGGGGTGCAGGGGTGTGAGGCGTATTTGGACGACATAGTTGTTCATTCGGCAACATGGGACGAGCACATCAATCAGTTAAAACAGGTCTTCCAGAGGTTGGCTGAGGCAAATCTAACTGTTAATTTGGCTAAATGTGATTTTGCTAAAGCGACAGTAGTTTACCTGGGTAAAATTGTGGGTGGTGGCATGGTAAAGCCGGTAAATGCAAAAATTGAGGCTATCACGTTGTTCCCAGTTCCTTCCACTCGTCGTGAACTACAACGGTTCTTGGGAATGGCAGGGTATTACCGCAGTTTCTGTAAAAACTTTTCTTCTGTGGTTGCTCCACTCACTGACCTGCTGAGTCCAAAAAACGCGTTTAAGTGGTCACTAGAATGCCAGCATGCTTTTGAGTCTCTTAAAGCCCTCCTGATGCATGCACCTGTCCTTGCTGCCCCAGTGTACGACCGTGCTTTTAAACTAGCTGTTGATGCTAGTGATGCGGGGGCAGGTGCTGTTTTGTTGCAGGATGGGCCTGATGGCGTTGAGCACCCTGTGTGCTATTTTTCTAAAAAATTTCAAAAACATCAAAAGTCATATTCAACGATTGAAAAAGAGGCTCTCGCTCTAATTTTGGCCCTTAATAATTTTGAGGTTTATATTGGTGGTTCCTCGCGTCCGGTTACTGTTTATACAGACCACAACCCTCTCACTTTTATTCATCAAATGCGTAATTCCAATCAGCGCCTAATGAGATGGGCTTTGTTTGTCCAAGCTTTTAATCTAGAAATAAAACATGTAGCTGGCAAAAATAATGTTCTGGCAGATGCGTTGTCGCGTGTCGTTACATGGTGATTGGTGGGTTTCTTTTTTGGCTCACCATTCACCATCTGGGGGTGGGGGTGTTACGTGCGCTTCACGTACGCCCCGGCCCAGAGTCCTCAAATAAACATTTAGTGCTTATTGTTTTTTCTTTTTTGTCTTCTCTAGTTCCTTATTGGTTGAGCTGAGGAGACGAGGCTATAAAGTGGAAGGAGGCGGACCTTCTCGCTCTCTCTCTGCCAGCCACAGTTTTCTCCACAGCCATATCGCCACATGTTTTTTCTTTGTTTGTAATTTTAGTGTGGAGCGGGGAGTCCAAACTTGTTTCTGTTAGTTTAGTTATTACTTCCTTTGTTGCTGGGCTCCCCGTCTCTTACTTTTGGCTACTTTTGTGAGTATTTTGTGTTTAAATAAATTATTAATTTGGAAACTCTGGCCGTTGTCCGTCTATTATGTTATGTGTCCCTCTTGACTTCTAGACACTTATTCCAGGGACCGTAACAAACTTAATTCAAAGGGAAAACATGTTTTCATTCCCAATTGACCTTTGTTTGTTTTTGATTTAAGCATAAACTCACTTTTTGTGTTAAGTTTCTTAGAAAACAAGACTTCATATCTTCATTCTGCATATGAAGTAAATGTATATTGATTTAAGGATGTTTAGATGTTTGTATTGGAAAACAAGACAAAAATACTGAGCCAGAAACACATTTTTTTGCAGTACATGCAACATTTAATGCCTTGACTTTATAAAATTAAGATTTCTGTTCTTTTTAAAGCTTTATTTTGGATTTCAACCACGAGGCATGATATATTTCACAAAGTTTCCACATGGGTGATAGGTGTTAGAAAACCTTTTATGTGCAAATTAAAATAAATAAATACTGTATGTGTCACTTTTGTTTCATGTTGTATTTCATCTAAACACCTAAAAGAAATCAAGATGGGGCAAATACATTTTCACAACACTGTATTCTTTTATAGCCAACTGCATCAGAAAGATAGGTGCTTGAATAATTTTTTTGCACTAATCTGGTCTATAATAGACAACTGTTCAACATATATTTAAGACATATATCAACAGGTCAAGAAACATTAACTCAATTTGAGGCCGTGTCTAATAAAATCCGAAAAGTCCATCCCATCTGATAATCCAGTGGCAGTCAGACGGCCAGCGAGCAGGAGACGGGAGGGGAATGGAGTGATTCTGACATCTCCATTTGGTTTTCAGCCGTCTGAGTGTTATCTGAACCCTCTTTTCTTTCAGAGTGTTCTTGTCTTTAGGTCAGATGGGATTAAGAGATTAGATGAGTAGTAGTTAATTGCCAGTACGGAGTAATTAACACAGGGGTCAACAAACCTGACCTCTTCTGCATGACACAATGACTTTTGAACTAATCAATCGATGTTTGGGGAGAAACTAAATCATAACTTTCAGTCGTGTGACAGTTTTTCAACTGATTTCAAAACAGTCTTGCTTTTCCAGATCATTTTTTCAAGTGGTGTCGCATGAAAAAACTCTACATTATGGTTCTTAAAGTCATGCGGTATTTGCATGCAACTTTACAGCTGAGGACTTTCACAAAAGTTGTGTTTCGCTTTTATTCTTAAAGTTTCTTCATGATGTTTGACATGCTGAATACGAAAATCACATTATGTTTTGTGTATCATTAACGGTGCTAATGAAGACAAAAAAAAACAACAACAAAAAAACAGCTGATCTGTTATTACTCATGCATAAAAATGGCATAATACTCAGTTAACAACAGTTTAACATAAACAGTTAACAAAAGTGGGTCGTCCAAAATTCAGAAGTGTACATTGGATAATTTTTGTCTGTTATGACTTGTCCCACGATGTTCTGGAATATTCCAGAAAGCACTAGAATATTACAGAATGTTATAGAAACTTCTAGAATGTTCCCATTCTTGCAAAATATCTTTTAAAAAAACACGCAAAATTAGTACAAAAACTGCACTACAACAATCTGCACCAAACCAATGCTTCATTATTAATGCTACAAGTTCTAAAATTTACGCAATATGTAAAAAATAATAGCACAATAATAATTATAACAAAAGCCTATCTTTTAAAAATCTGTTTTTAAAGACTTTTTAATGTTTTTGGAAGAATCCTCTTATGCTCACTAAGGCTGCATTCATTTGATCAAAAATACAGAAAAAAAGTAGTAATATTGTGAAATATTATTACAATTTAAAATAATGGATTTTTAATTAATTAATAAAAAATGTATTCCTGTGATGCATGTCTTCAGTGTGACATGATCCTTCAGAAATTATTTGCTGCTCAAGAAACATTTCTTATTATTATCAATGTTGAAAATAGTTGTGAAAAAAATCTCAGACCCCAAATTTTGGAATGTTAGTGTGTACATGGTGGAAAAACAGACAGTTGAGTGAAGGTGACAGAGAAAGAAAGAAAAAAAAAAAAAAAAAAAAAAAAAAAAAAAAAAAAAGTGTACTACCCAAGCTGTCCAAAGCATAAACACACTAAATATTTCAATTGAAGTCATAAGCAAATAGTTTCATATGCTAGGATTGCCGTGTCAAGTTGTTTGACAGATTGCTTGCACTGTTTGATGAGGTTGAAACTAATTTATCGGCAGGACACTACATTTTACTGTAATATTCTCTTCTGTAAGTGATATAAATTCAAAGTAATGTGTTTCCATTATGCTAAATAGCACAACTTAACAGCAAGTGAGCAATTAAATGTCATAGCCTTCACATACTTCAAATGAACACTCACTGAAGCCACTAACCTGGCAAAAAGCTCGGCAAATCCAGTCATTTCTTGACTCAACCTGGTAGCTTGAAATCAGAACATTGTTTCCTGGCAGACTTATAAAAAACCCTGGGCACTCTTACACCCAGGAATTGTCAGCCAATCAAGGTCTTTTCAGAATGTATAGAGCAATGTGCATCAGAAACTCCTTGTCACAAGTCACATCAAACAACCAAGGGCAGCTGAATCTGTTGGAGTAACTTTTGCCATAGAACATTCTCATTAACATATTACAGATAAATCCCCATGGAGCACCCTGAGAGAAGTGCCTCGCTATAGTGAGCCTCATGGCTCGCTCCTTGCAGGTGTCGAACCAGCAGCCCTTTCAATTTCCTCCTGTGCCTTAACCACTACAACATCCCACCCGGCACCCTCACAAAAGTAAGGTCAAGAATAAAGGTTAAATAAATAAAAAAATCCTACATTACAGACTGTATCTTGGTCTAGGGCTAGGCAGTGAACAATATCATAGAGATAATGTAATTTATGTCGTTAATAATGATACGTTCTGGATATTTTTCCTTAATAATCTATACAGCTGATCACAAAGCAGAAATAAACACAACAACAGTGAGTCAGTGCATGTAGCTAATGAGTCTGCATGTTCTGCGTGTCTCTGTGTGAACAAATGGTGTAGTTTCATCTACTATCCAAAAAACCCAAACACACATGATGCTTACAATGTTTTCACCGTCTGCCGTTTCAATATATGAGACATTAACACACAAACTTCATCTCCAGAGCTGCTCTCAGAGTCACCTCACCAGCTTTACACCATTTCATTTGAGAAAAATGACCAAACATACACTGAAACTTAAAGATCTTCACGACAAACTCCCAAAATAAAAGTTCAGTTTAACTTGAAGAAATTATGACAGAAATATATTACTATTATGTACTAAAATGTACTTCTTAATATAATAATATTGCTATTACTTTTAAGGAATATCAAACAACCAAGATATTTTTCTACCCAATTCATACTGTTTTGTTGTGCAGCATCTTATCTGACAAAAAAATTAAAGATGTGACGTTTTGTTGTAACCATTTTGATGATTACAGAATTTAGCAGAAAATAAAACATTTCATGGAGCCCAAAATTAAAAGACAGCTCCTAGGCAGAGTTTAACTGTGGGCAAACAAGTTACATTTTCATTCATTCTCAAGGTGAAAAAAATAAAAAATGTGCAATGTATTTCCCCATTGATGGTAAATTAATATTGATAAATACTGATATTGTATGATATGGAAAGACATATCATAATATTTTGGTCATATGGCTGAGCCCTATCTTGGTCAATTTCTAAGCTTCCTTAAGAGGGACTTAATATTAGGCTGTACATAAAGTAAACTAAACAATAATGCCCTTCAGCCTTCTGAACACGAAATGTCTGTAAATGACACTTCAGTTCTGGCCATTTTGGCTGAGGCATTTGTTTAGGTCGCTCTCTTTTCGCTCTGTCATTTGACAGGCCGCCTGCTGGCTTTAATGAAGACAGATAAAAGGAGGAGTGGGGGTATCAGCTGTGTCTGGGGATGAGGCGTGAAACTGGGTTTAATCGCCTCCATGATCAAGAGCCTTAAGGAGAGATTTGTTGCCCCTCGTCCAGCTACAGCGGGTACACAGGACCCACTTCGCTCAAAGACGCATCTCCTTGTGAAGTTAAGAGACAAGCTTGCACCCTGTCCTGGTTGTCAACAGACCCAAGAGAGTGGATTTCTGTCACAAACTCAAATAAAGAGTCATGATGTGCACGACTGAAAGAAATGCAATTTATGGCCAAATGCAACAGAAATACTAGAAATGAACCGTTTCTACCAATATTAACACTTCTTGTTTCTTACAATGTTTTACACAAATTTCAAGTTTACTGAAAAACGGCAGCATCTAAATTAGCGTTTCAAATTCATACAGTAATAGAGATAGTTCAGGTTTTCCAATAAAAGGTGACATTTTGGTTCCAGTAAAATAGGTTTGACCTATTATATATATATATACTGTATACACACACACATATAGATATATACACTCTGACCAAAATTATAAACACAACACTTTTGTTTTTGCCCCCATTTTTCATGAGCTGAACTCAAAGATCTATGTACACAAAAGGCCTATTTCGCTCAAATATTGTTCACAAATCTGTCTAAATCTGTGTTAGTGAGCACTTCTCCTTTGCCGAGATAATCCATCCACCTCACAGGTGTGGCATATCAAGATGCTGATTGGACAGCATGATTATTGCACAGGTGTGCCTTAGGCTGGCCACAATAAAAGGCCACTCTAAAATGTGCAGTTTTATCACACAGCACTAGGGATGCAACGATTATAGATTTTGTTGGTACGATTATAGTCTGAGGAATAATCACGGTTTCACGATTATTACGATTATTATGCATTTATTAATTTCACAACATAAAATCACATAAGCACTCTTTAGATATTAAAGTGTTATTTATTTCTGACTTTTGAAACAGAAATAACACAGTAACCAATAATACAGCACAAAATAATAATTCTAAAGAAAAAAAAGTCCATCTCTCCTATTGCAATTAAAAAATGTGACCTCTGCGCTGTAAACATCCATGTCAGTATTTCTCTTTTGAATATAACAAATGGAAATAGATCACAAATGTATTTGGTGTTTTCATTTTGTATATTCTTTCTACATTTCTTTTGGACCTGAGGTACTGAACTTGGAAAGATGGTGAAAAAAAAGTGACTTATGAATAATATTGTAACAGGGATGATAAATCACAATGTTAATTAAGTATTAATATTAGTCTTATATTAATAACTTTATTTATCCCACAGAGGACATTGTTACTAATGAGGGGAATAAACTAAACTATTATTGTAATCAACTGTCATCCATAGTTATTTATTTTAATAATCTTTATTCATCTGATTTTACATATGGCCGGAGAAAATCATGTCTATTATTTTGGTTTGTGAGATCGAGATCGAGCAGCCCACACAAACATTTAGGAGGACAGACACTTGTCAACGCTGCCCAGCGACTTTCATTAATAAAATAGCTTAGATACTGGATCGCTACATTATATTAATCAGCAAAGAGGCGGTAAAATGACTGTTTAAATAACTGAACTCAAATCTACATTGTTTGCAGTGACGTGCAGATGCAGGTAGGCTAATTCACGCACGCAACTGTCACCTCTCTCTCTCTCTCTTTCTCTCTCTCTCTCTCGCTCTCGCTCTCTCTTGCGCGCTCTCTCGCTTTCTCTCTCTCTCTCGCGCGCGCGCGCTCGCTCTCTCTCTCACCGCAATCTCTGTCTGAAGAGGGCAGAATGCTAGAGATAACGAACTTCGCGTCAGGTGGTCCTTGCCTTCACGTCGTGCATTAAAATCGTTTATTGCACAGTGAGAACAGGTTGGCTAGCCATGCATTATCCCTCATGTATACTCTTTAACAGCTATTTTTACGGCAATATTTAAATGACGCCCTGGTCGTTCTTGGTGTACCCAAAATGGTCCCACACTATCGACTTCATTCTCTGGTGGAAATAAAGGATCGCTGTTTGGTTCCTCTGTCATAGTTAATCTAGTGTGTGTAGTAGCCTCCATGTCTCTGATAAGCACGTCATTTTAAGCTGGTGCACCGCTAGTGTAACTTTGTTTTCATTTTGCGCAAATTGCAACAGTTCCGTTCCGTGCAACAGAAACACTCGGTGTAGCAGAGCCTTTACGATTAATTAACCGTGACCTTTTAAAGCGTGGTTAATAGTAAAACCGGTTAATCGCTGCATCCCTACACAGCACAATGCCACAGATGTCGCAAGTTTTGAGGGAGCGTGCAATTGGCATGCTGACTGCAGGAATGTCCACCAGAGCTGTTGCCCGTGAATTGAATGTTCATTTCTCTACCATAAGCTGTCTCCAAAGGCGTTTCAGAGAATTTGGCAGTACATCCAACCGGCCTCACAACCACAGACCACATGTAACCACACCAGCCCAGGACCTCCACATCCAGCATCTTAACCTCCAAGATCGTCTGAGACCAGCCACCCGGACAGCTGCTGCAACAATCGGTTTGCATAACCAAAGAATTTCTGCACAAACTGTCAGAAACCGTCTCAGGGAAGCTCATCTGCATGCTCGTCGTCCTCATCGGTGTCTCGACCTGACTGCAGTTCGTCGTCGTAACCGACTTGAGTGGGCAAATGCTCACATTCGATGGCGTCTGGCACTTTGGAGAGGTGTTCTCTTCACGGATGAATCCCGGGTTTCACTGTACAGGGCAGACGGCAGACAGCATGTATGGCGTCGTGTGGGTGAGCGGTTTGCTGAAGTCAACATTGTGGATCGAGTGGCCCATGGTGGCGGTGGGGTTATAGTATGGGCAGGCGTATGTTATGGACAACGAACACAGGTGCATTTTATTGATGGCATTTTGAATGCACAGAGATACCGTGACGAGATCCTGAGGCCCATTGTTGTGCCATTCATCCACGACCATCACCTCATGTTGCAGCATGATAATGCACGGCCCCATGTTGCAAGGATCTGTACACAATTCCTGGAAGCTGAAAACATCCCAGTTCTTGCATGGTCAGCATACTCACTCACCGGACATGTCACCCAATTGAGCATGTTTGGGATGCTCTGGATCGGCATATACGACAGCGTGTTCCAGTTCCTGCCAATATCCAGTAACTTCGCACAGCCATTGAAGAGGAGTGGACCAACATTCCACAGGCCACAATCAACAACCTGATCAACTCTATGCGAAGGAGATGTGTTGCACTGCGTGAGGCAAATGGTGGTAACACCAGATACTGACTGGTTTTCGGACCCCCCCAATAAAGTAAAACTGCACATTTTAGAGTGGCCTTTTATTGTGGCCAGCCTAAGGCACACCTGTGCAATAATAATGCTGTCCAATCAGCATCTTGATATGCCACACCTGTGAGGTGGATGGATTATCTCGACAAAGGAGAAGTGCTCACTAACACAGATTTAGACAGATTTGTGAACAATATTTGAGAGAAATAGGCCTTTTGTGTACATAGAAAAAGTCTTAGATCTTTGAGTTCAGCTCATGAAAAATGGGGGCAAAAACAAAAGTGCTGCGTTTATAATTTTGGTCAGAGTAGATGTATATATATATATACAGTATATTTTTTTTACTGATATTAAAGGGTTACTCACCACAAAATGAAAATTGTCATTAATCACTTACCCCCATGTCGTTCCAAACCCGTAAAAGCTTCATTCATCTTCGGTACACAATTTAAGATATTTTGGATGAAAACCGGGAGGCTTGTGACTGTCCTATTGACTGCCAAGTAAATGACACTGTCAAGGCCCAGAAAAGGGCTTTTCTACATTTTGATTTGAACGAAAACCGCATTTCCTTGTGGCGCGGCTGACACAGAACAGCATATACGCTATTTGCGTCCAGCGGATATTCTCCAAAATGGCGCTACGCTGACGCAGAGGAGACGACTTGTTGAATAAAGTCATTATTTTTATTTTCTTTGTGTACAAAAAGTATTCTCGTCACTTCATAACAGTCAGATTGAACCACTGATGGCACATGGACTATTTTGGCGATGTTTTTCACACTATTCTGTGCTTTGACAGTGTCATTTACTTGGCAGTCAATGGGACAGTCACAAGCCTCCCGGTTTTCATCCAAAATATCTTAAATTGTGTTCCGAAGACGAACAAAGCTTTTACGGGTTTGGAACGACATGGGGGTAAGTGATTAATGACAATTTTCATTTTGGGGTAGAGTAACCCTTTATCACTTCTCTATTCTTCCATTACTGTAAGAATTCTCTTTTCTTACATTCATTCTCTATTCTTACATTACATTTACATTAAAATTTTAAGTTGGCACCATTTAAAGGAGTATCTCAAATGCATACACATTAGTAGAGATAGATGACATGACAATTGATTTGACCTTAACTTTTTATCAATATTATGACTTCTGTGTAACTGGTTATCAGTTCTTAAATACTGGGTTTAACCATAAATGATCTCTCTCTATGATAGCCATGATCTATAAATGGTGGTATCTGAAACAGTATTTCAAATTCATACTCATTAGTAGAGATGGATGATAAACGATTTGACCTTTCTTTTAATCAATATTACGAATTTCCTGCGTAACTGGTAATCAGTTCTTGAATACTGGGTTTATCCATAAATAGTGCCACTGAAAACAGTGTTTCAAATTCATGCACAATAGCAGAGAGACAATAATCGGATTGAGCGTTATTTTTTTTCCCATTATGTAATTTTTTTCACATGATCTGTTATCAGCTCTTAAATACAAGGTTTACCCATAAATGGTGCCAATGAAAACAGTTTCAAATTCATCCATAATAGTAGAGACAGTCAATAACCAGATCGACTGTTATTTTTTTTTACCCTTTTTTATATAAAAATATATATATAAACATAGATTTTTGTGTTTTTTCACATAATCTGTTATCAGTTCTTAAATACTGGGTTTTACAATAAATGGTGTCATTTAAAACAGTTTTTCAAATTCATTCACATTAGTAAAGACAGACCAATACTATTTACCATTATTAACAGGTTTTGCCTAATCAGTACTTCAATATCTGGTTAACCGATAAATGATTAACTGGGTGAACCTTTTACAACTGTTGTTTGATCCCAGTGAGATATACATATACGTATGTATAAATAGGCTGGTTTCACGGTTCACCTCATCCCAATTGGACATGTTTCTTACATAAGACACACCGTTACTGGCTGTTAGACAAGTATCTGATTAGTCGACCATCATGGCCCATCCCTAGCAGGGATTTGGGTAGACTGCACAAAATCTTTGAACCACCATGAGATCGTTTATTTCTCAGAAAAAGCAATTCTAACAACACAAAATTCTCAGAATGAGGGAGTCAGTCTGACACATAGCGCATTGGTTATTAACTAAAACCTTTAATCCTCTCAGAGCTGTTTAATTACAGCAGGTATTTGATCAAAGGCCCTCAAAGTCAACGGGTAATTTAGCCTGCATCGATCTGAGAACATATGAACACAATCTGCTTCAACCCCACAGCCCGGCTCACTCGTTCGCCCTCTTCTCACCCTCCCTTTCTCTAAGCCGAGAGGACAGATAATGAACTAGAGGCTAGGGGTTATCACAATAATTAGGTGTTAATTTGTTCAATTCAAGAGCCCTCAATGGCCTTCAAAAAGCTTTTGCCTGCTCAAAGGGACCTGACATCTGTGGTCCTTTAGCCCTCATTGACCACCAGGGCAACAATGGTGAGAACGAAAACTAATTCATCAGTTTGATTTTTCAGATCGCAATAACGTTTGCCCTTCACCTCCACATTTGACAAATTACCTCAAAGTTTTCCAGCAATAGATTTTTTTCTTCAGCAAAATAATTTATCAAGCAAAGAAAAGCGTGGAGCATGAAGCAATTGTGTTGAGAAACAGCTCAATAGTAATACTAGAAATAACACAACGTGCTGAGGACTGGTGGCCGTGCAATGCAATCTGGCAATGTGAGTTTCTCTAGAGTCTGCTGGAATGAAATTAATGGAAAAATTCTTTCATCCTCCTGCCCGTAACCCAGGACGACCAAAGCTCATCTGTATGTTGAAAGAGTGAAGCGAGCTAATTAGTGATTTCCCCTCACGGGAGAAAAATGAGAGAATTCAGTAGTCCATCAGAACTGCCAAGGTCTTCACACTGACTCATTCATAGACTGAAGGATATTTGGAGTGCGGAAGGAGCGTTATTAATACAGTATCAGGAAAACAGATTCACAGCTTATCAGTTGTTATAGTTAAACTTAAATTCAAAGTAAAATATAAGAAAATAAAGACAACATGAAATAGCATCTGCAACCCATTTTATGTTCATAAAATTATATTAAATATATTTCTATAAATTATACATATTTCTAGCAAAAGCCTATATGCAACAATAAAACCAAACTGTAGAGCAGGGCTTTTTTTTTTTTTTACATCAAATTATAAACACATGTACATTAGTATTATTTTTATAGCAGCTGTTTTGCCAGTTCCCAAGTTTTGGGGTCTTCAAATCTTGAATATAGCATCAGCAAAAGGCTTTTCGAGGCTAATCGACGTGTGACAACACCGGTATCACCGTGGTGGGGGGGTCGTTTGAGTTTTCCCCATTTTCCTAGCTTTCCTTCGGTTTTAAATAGCCTGTAAGCGCCATGCGCATGTTACTTTCACTTTTAAATTTACGGAAATTCGGCGTCAAGCAGTTGTTTGTTTTTAGTTTGTTTGAGTTTTCCCACTTTTCCTCACTTCCCTTTGCTTAAATAGCTTATAAAAGCTCCGTGCGCGTTATACTTTCACTTTTAAATTAGCGGCAATTCGGCATCAATTGCTTGAATTCAATTCAAGCAACAACAAAATACAACGTAGAACTTTTATTAACAAAACGAATAAAAATACACCATGCTATATGCCTAATATAAAATAACAAATAACTTACAAAGTTTAAATAGGTATACAAAACTAAAAATCAGTAAAGAATGAGGAACAAATAATTATGAAACATAGAACGTTTATTAGCAAAACGAATAAGAAAGTTTGGAGGCACGGACTGCATACACCTTGATGTAAAATAATGGGGGGGGAAATGCACAGTTTAAATAAAATAAAAATCAGCATACTGTGGAACCAAATAAATGAGAAACGAATGTTTAAAAAAAACTTCCATTATCACTTAGATTAATGGCAGAAGTCAACAGGCTTTTCAAAATCCAAAATATTTTTAAAACAGGAACATTTATCATTTTGAAACTCTTCCGCTATCGTCTTGTCTGTCTCACCTCACTCTTGTCAATCAGCTCGGCTCACTCTCCTCACGTGATAAAATAAATCTGATCTGTGATGCGTGACTGTCGTTCGTTCGGTGCGTTGCATTGAGCAGCCGCGTTCAGTTTTAATTGTAGTGTCCTCTAACTGAACTAAATGATTTTTATTACTATAAAAAAAAATCAAAATGACGGTGAGGGACGGTGCCGCGGTGGGCAAGTGACGTAGCCGGTGTTGCGGCTTAACACTGGTATCACTGCCAACACCGTCTATCGCAGCATGCCTAATATACAGGTGCTGGTCATATAATTAGAATATCATCAAAAAGTTGATTTCACTAATTCCATTCAAAAAGTGAAACTTGTATAATGTATACATTCATTCCACACAGACTGATATATTTCAAGTGTTTATTTATTTTAATTTTGATGATTATAAGTGACAACTAATGAAAACCCCAAATTCAGTATCTCAGAAAATTAGAATATTGTGAAAAGGTTCAATATTGAAGACACCTGGTGCCACACTCTAATCAGCTAATTAACTCAAAACACCTGCAAAGGCCTTTAAATGGTCTCTCAGTCTAGTTCTGTAGGCTACACAATCGTGGGGAAGACTGCTGACTTGACAGTTGTCCAAAAGACGACCATTGACACCTTGCACAAGGAGGGCAAGACACAAAAGGTCATTGCAAAAGAGGCTGGCTGTTCACAGAGCTCTGTGTCCAAGCACATTAATAGAGAGGCGAAGGAAAAGATGTGGTAGAAAAAAGTGTACAAGCAATAGGGATAACCGCACCCTGGAGAGGATTGTGAAACAAAACCCATTCAAAAATGTGGGGGAGATTCACAAAGAGTGGACTGCAGCTGGAGTCAATGCTTCAAGAACCACTACGCACAGACGTATGCAAGACATGGGTTTCAGCTGTCGCATTCCTTGTGTCAAGCCACTCTTGAACAACAGACAGCGTCAGAAGCGTCTCGCCTGGGCTAAAGACAAAAAGGACTGGACTGCTGCTGAGTGGTCCAAAGTTATGTTCTCTGATGAAAGTAAATTTTGCATTTCCTTTGGAAATCAGGGTCCCAGAGTCTGGAGGAAGAGAGGAGAGGCACAGAATCCACGTTGCTTGAGGTCCAGTGTAAAGTTTCCACAGTCAGTGATGGTTTGGGGTGCCATGTCATCTGCTGGTGTTGGTCCACTGCGTTTTCTGAGGTCCAAGGTCAACACAGCCGTATACCAGGAAGTTTTAGAGCACTTCATGCTTCCTGCTGCTGACCAACTTTATGGAGATGCAGATTTCATTTTCCAGCAGGACTTGGCACCTGCACACAGTGCCAAAACTACCAGTACCTGGTTTAAGGACCATGGTATCCCTGTTCTTAATTGGCCAGCAAACTCGCCTGACCTTAACCCCATAGAAAATCTATGGGGTATTGTGAAGAGGAAGATGCGATATGCCAGACCCAACAATGCAGAAGAGCTGAAGGCCACTATCAGAGCAACCTGGGCTCTCATAACACCTGAGCAGAGTGCCACAGACTGATCGACTCCATGCCACGCCGCATTGCTGCAGTAATTCAGGCAAAAGGAGCCCCAACTAAGTACTGAGTGCTGTACATGCTCATACTTTTCATGTTCATACTTTTCAGTTGGCCAAGATTTCTAAAAATCCTTTCTTTGTATTGGTCTTAAGTAATATTCTAATTTTCTGAGATACTGAATTTGGGGTTTTCATTAGTTGTCAGTTATAATCATCAAAATTAAAAGAAATAAACACTTGAAATATATCAGTCTGTGTGGAATGAATGTATACATTATACAAGTTTCACTTTTTGAATGGAATTAGTGAAATAAATCAACTTTTTGATGATATTCTAATTATATGACCAGCACCTGTATATACACATACATACAAAGTAGTGTTGTCAAAAGACCCGGTACTTCGGTACCAAGTCGGTACTAAAAAAATGAAAACGTCACGGTACCAGGTGTCTTTAAGTCCCAGTGGTACCGAGTACCCGGTCGACCCGGTTCTTGCTGCGCTATCTGAAAGCTGCGCAGATGCGCTCTCTTCATAACAGCACAGAGACGTGACGACATCAAAAGGAGGAAATGCATCAAACTAATAAAACACTTTAAAGACCGACACCCGGATCAAATGAAAGCGTTCAAGCAGGTAAGTTTCAATTTAATATTTAGATATTCTGTTAAGAATATTATTCCATATTTGAATTTGAATGTCGGATTAAAATAAACTGCCGTTGTAGCGGAGCTAATCCTTAGCATAAGCGCAGCTAACGCTAATATAATGAGCATTAGAATGAAGTTTCTTTATTAACTATTTAATGCGCCTATAACTTTTATTATGGTAAAAACAACAGGAGGACATGATGGTATTTACTATTGTTACACACCAGAGGCTTTTAAATGAATTGTGAATCTAAAATATGCGTGTTGGAGAATGTACAAACAGTTAACAGTGTTTATGTCATATCAGTCCGTCAGAAAAAAACAGTTCTGGCATTTTTTTTTATTATTATTATTTTTTTGCTAGTTAGATGCTAGTTGTTGTTATTCTTGGCTGGATAACTAGCAGGTTTAAAAGCCCTTTAAAATTAAATATGTACACAGTTTGTATTAAATGAAAGTACAGTCAAATTTTATCTCCTGTATAGACTTTACAATGACTTCATGTTATTATCTAACATCAACTTACAGTGAGTGAACAATATATTTTTACAACATTAATTAATGTTTGTGAATGTTATTTAATACAAACACTTGATCATTCATGTTTGTTCATTGTGCATTAAATAATTTTAACAGATTGAACTTTGATTGATTGATTGATTGATTGATTTTATGTATTTGTACATTTTGAAATTAACCCTAAGAAGAAGAATTGCAATATATAACTATTGTTTATTTGATAGGTCATGTTATCTAAAAAATGAAATCTTATTTTAAAGTGTTTTTAATACTACAGTTTGATATGCACTTGTCTTAAAATATATGTAATCTTATCTAAATTTATTATAAAAGCTGAGGTTTGTTATTTACTGAAATGTTATATTTTAGCTGTAATGATCTAATGTTGCATTTGGTCAGACTCAGCCCACTGCTTTACTAATATTATATTTTGCTTTTACAGCTGCAGGAAGATCATGAAACACCAGCAAACCCTAAAACAGACAGTTTACAGTTGTTTTTCAGCGGCAGCAGAAATATGACAAAAACTTTTGGGTGGAACTTGTTTACTTTTTTTCATACTTTTATTACTTGTGGAAAAACTTGAAATAATTTTATAGAAGAATAAAGAATGGCATAGGTTTTTGTGCAGTTTATTTTTGTTTAACTTTATTAATAAAAATGTGTTTTTTAATTAGCATATTTTTGTGTTTTGCTTTGGTACCGAAATTGGTACCGAGAACCGTGGATTTTCACTGGTATTGGTACCGAATACTGAAATTTTGGTACCGTGACAACACTAATACAAAGTGACTAGTAACTCAGTAACTCAAGTAACTATTAGAATTGTTACTTTTACTCTTACTTGAGTAATAATTTATATAACTTTTACTTGAGTACAGCTTTTGGGTACTCTACCCACCTCTGTTCAAATGTATATTATTTATTCAAAATATATGAAACATGTAAAAGGAAATGTAAACAAAAATAGTCATGCATACAATGATTACACCTGTTCTACAATGAACAAATGATCTTGTTCTGAATTAAAAAATAATTGATCATTTTGGGGCATAAAGTCAAAACTGTCAGGGTGATACAACTGTCTCATTACCATAACGAAGGGGGAAAAAAGACTCATTAAAGAGATGGAAAACTTTACGACAATCTTTTATTATTATTTTATTAATATTATTATTATTTTAGAAAAAAAGTATTGAAGCAGTTTTGTTAATATATAATACAAACTTGTCTCTTTTTTTTTTCTTGGATAGTTTTACATGTCATTGACTTATTAAATAAAGCCAAAATACCTATTTGACATTAACCAAATATTAGCTGAAAAGAAAAGTCCTCTCAGAGGAAAAAGCTTGTTTTTTATTTGTAAGAAATAATGTGCAATGGTGAACTGTGCGCAATAAGACCAGGTACATGCAATAGAAAGCTAAAAGTGACTTCCTGTTGACTTTAAAATTGCTTAAATTGGTTACTCAAGTGTCTTAGAATTTTCCTTTTTCCATTTTTGCACAGTGACCATAATTGACAGAAAGAAGAGAGACAAAAAAATCTAACCCAGGGAACCCAAAAAGGAAAATGAGGTTGTTTTGTGTTCCTTGGAGGGTGAACTACTGTCAAACCCGAGCGGCGCTGACAGAATGCATTCACGGAACAGAACAAAAACAGGGCACGCTGTGTCACTATCTCTTCAGAATCTCATAATTCCTGTGCTACTGCCAGCCAGTCACGGCCGAAGCACGAGAAATCAGACACCTAAACTGAAAGAGACGCAAGTGTCCAATGGCACGTCAATTTGGAGTGGGCTACAAGCTGCCAGAGAGGAAGGAAGAGTCAGCGAGCCTGGCTGAGCACTGAAGGATGCTGGGATGCTTGAGAGGTGATTGTACATGGAGCAGATCTAGCCTGTAGACAAGGGAATCATGCAAAGAGAAAGAGAGAGCGAGCGCTTGATGCTTACCCTTGTGTTTGATGGACCATATGCACTGCTTGCTCTGAACGTCCCACATCCTGACAGTCTCGTCATTGGAGCCGGACAGCAGGAGGGTCCCGTCCATGGACACAGACAGACATGTCACCAGATTTCTGTTCAGGAGGAGAGAGACTGTTATAGTGGAGAGTGCAGGTTCAGATCTATTTACAGGTTTACCTGCTCTACAAACTAACAAGTCTGCCTACATAATACTGTATATTGTGCATTAAAAATAAATAAATAAATAAAATCATGGTGTGGGAGTTAGCAGACATGCTCCAGACATGTTGTGCTCATGTAAGAGAAGCAGGTTTCTTTCTTTAGAAATCATTCAAATATGCTGATTTGCTCAAGAAGTTATGTATTTTTTTTTTTCAATATTTTTGTGGAAAGCGCTATATTTTTTCAAGATTCTTTGAAAACCGAAAGTTCAAAAGAACAAAATTTATTTGAAATAATCTTCTGTAAAATACATCTTAACTGTCTTTGTTAATGTAAACTTGCTAAAAATGAATATTTTTATTCATATAAATATCTAAATATATCTAAGTGTGTATGTGTGTACACTATTTTAAAAATATCTATTATATATTTTCAATATTCTCTAATAAATAAATACATTTTTGTATTCTATTTTTTTTAACAAAATATTTTTCTTCATTAATATTATATAATATATATTTATTCAAAGAAATATATAAGCATACATACTGTATAAACATTCTATTTATAAAATATCTATTTTTTCAAGATTCACTGATAAATAGAAAGTAAAAGAAAAAGATTTATATGAATGAGTTATTTAGAGCCAAGTCAAAGCCACATTAAGTTCTCACAAAAATGAACGTCTTTGTTACAGTACGATGCCAAAATGACAGCCTTTCTGCCACCAGCATTGGCCAATTCTGCGTTTCCCGCTGTGTGTAACCTGAAAACACCACCGCATATGGAGGCTGTGATTACACCTCCTGCCTGCACCGCTTCACAGGCGGAGCTTCTGCACAAAGCACAGAAAGAAGGAGTTTAATCCAAAACGAGTTCGCTCCAGAGCAAAAGCCAGAAACCTTCACCTTTCTTCCTTTCACTGACTGAACTTTGGGCTCCGGCACAAAAACGCACGTCTTTTCCTGAAGTAATAACCGAGGACATACACATGGGTCACAAAAAAAGAGCAGACAACCTCACCTGTGTCCTTTGAACACCTGATTGCCGTCGCTGTCCGTCTGGAAGGTTTTATCCCGGCTTAAACTCTGCCAAGCAGGAAGGAAAGAGAGAAAAAGAGCAAAGGAGAAACATTTATAACAATGTGGAGAAAACGATCCAAATGCTAACATGGGTCAAAAATAACGACAGCCAGCTGGCTTGGGGTCAGTGTGAGAGTAAGGGGTCTCGCTGTATCTTACACTCGTTGATCATGTACATGTTTTTATGCCAACTAGGGCAGCTGAAAAAAATCCTTTCAGTTGATCACCGGCTAGAGCAAATTAGCTTACAGTCCTGGTACCATGGGATTAAGCCCCGACTGTCTCCTAAATGGTCTGATCGATTGACTTAATGGCATTAATTAAGGAAGAGGCTGTAGGAGAAGTACGGAGGCCTGGACTGGACCACTGCTGACTCAAATCATTACATCACCTCTTTAAATCCTGGCAATAAGGAGCATCAATAATACATAACAGGAAGAGTTAAAGCCAGCAGGAGATCTCCGGCCATTCTGGAAGGAAACGCATGTCTTTCATATTCAGATTTGCACATTAATACAGACATCGCACTGGTCCAGAAATAAAATCCATGTGATGAGGAGGGGGAAATAGTTTTGAGAGACCTTGTTATAATTCAAACAATAGAGCTGTTCAGTTTGTAGTCGTGAAACCCAGAAGAGAATTGGCAATTTCCAGCTATGAGTTCCTTCTGGAATATCTAATGGGGTTTTAGAATAGCACGTTTTGATTTATGATTAAAGGGAGGTCTGTGCTTAAAATTACTTGAAGAGACTGTTCAACAAAGCCAGTTAAACATGGTAGACAAATGTTGTACCAAAATCTATATGTGAAACCACTGTGTGCATTAAAGTATAATAAAGAGCTGCTACAGCTACCACAAGGAAGGCATGTGCATGATAATCGTTGTCTCTTATGCTCACCGAGACTGTATTTATTTAATCAGTTAAAACAGTAATATTGTGAAAAATTATTACAATTTAAAATTAGCGTTTTCTATTTTTTTTTTAATCTAATTTATTCTTGTGATGTACAGCTGAATTTTCAGCATCATTACTCCAGTCTCCAGTGTCACATGATCCTTCAGAAATCATTCTAATATGCTGATTTGCTGCTCAATTATTATTAGTTATTATTGGTTCTCAGTTATTAATAGTGGTTCTTATTATCAGTGTTAAAAACAGTTGTGCTGCTTAATATATTTTTGGATATTTTTTTGAGACCTACTGAGCCCCACACATAGTGGAAATGAATTAATAAAACATTTGCAAAAATGTTTAATTTGTGGCCACAATTTATTAATTTGTTCCCTCATTTTAGTTAAATCGTGGCCATATTACAAATTTGTTCCCTCGTTTTAATTTAGTTTAATTTAACTAAAACATTAATAATTTGATATTGAATTGATTAGTATTATTATCAATTCAATATTTATTGTGTTTTTAAATAAAATAAAATACATCGTGATAATACTATTATATTTGAAAATAAAAAGTGAGTATTAAACAAAAATGCAATTATTGTATAATACACTTAAAAATACAATGCTAATATTTAGATATTTTTATGAATTTTCAAACCCAAAATTAGCAAGCTTTTATTTTGTCGGGTTGCTGTCAAGCATGTATTTGCACTGCTGGGTTGCCGCGTGAACAGTGTCAGTGAATGAAAAGTTGTTTTTTCATTTTGCTGTGAAACCAGCAGAAATCTTATATATACAGTTAGTCGATCTAAAACGGCGATTGTGCATTAACAGCTGTCAACAATATCAGTACGCAAATGAGCGGTCTGAACTTGTTTACACTTGGCATTTTTCATTTTGGTCACACATGTGCACCTGCACACACTTACCATTTATGTGTGTGTGTGTGTGTGTGTGTGTGTGCGGGTTTATGTGGTTTATGAGGACACAAATTTGTATAATGACATGGGTATGACAGAGGTATTACAATTTGAAGGTGTTTTATGAGGACACTGCCTATGTCCCCGTAATTCAAAAGGCTTAAAAAAACATACTAAATGGTGTTTTTTTGAAAATCTAAAAATGCACACAGTCTCCTGTGAGGGCTAAGTTTAGGTGTAGGGTTGGTGTAGGGCAATAGAATATACAGTTTGTTCAGTATAAAAACCATTACGCCTATGGAGAGTCCCCGTAAACCACAAAAACCAACATGTGTGTGTGTGTGTGTGTGTGTGTGTGTGTTTGTGTATTTGGACAACTTTAAAGGCGATTTTCTCAATATTTAGATTTTTTGGCTCCCTCGGATTCCAGATTTTCAAATAGTTGTATCTCGGCCAAATATTGTCCAATCATAAACCATACATCAATGGAAAGCTTATTTATTCAACTTAAATCTCAATTTTGAAAAATTTACGCTTATGACTGGTTTTGTGGTCCAGGGTCACATATAGTTAAATTTAGTGCTGTCAATCGATTAAAAAAATGTAATCGCATTAATCACAGTCATGACTTGAACATTTATCAAGTCACATCACTTCAATCCCAGTATACATTTACCCAACTATTATCAAACGTATTTCTAAATAAATACAACAAAACATTTTCTTGCGACCTTACGTGAAGTATTATGACAAAATGCATTATGAAGAAGAATTGGACCTGTTCTGCAGGTGCATTAGAGCTAACATTAGCATCATGCTTCATAAGACAATTTATGAGATTAATAGTACACTTTTACTCAGAACTCACTTCAAACCACCATCGAGTGAATTTGGTCGTTTACTGTTGTTAAAATATGCTTTTTATAGCCTTTTATATCGCTGCAAAAATGAGCATTTCAGATGTAAGTTACACATTCATCTCAAGAAAATCACAAACCATATCGTAATCGTGTGTTTATTATCTTATATAATTTATAGTGGCTGTTGTCATGTTTATTTCTGCTGTGTAAAAGCATTAACATGTAACGTTATACTCTGGCTGAAACTCACGTTGTTTGTGATGTTACAACCGCCTCTCCGTTCTGAAGTTGCCAGGTATACATTCCAAGTAGTGCTGGGCGATAATTCGATAACGATAATTATCACGATATAATTTTCCTCGATAAAACGATATGAAGAGTTCGATAAATGTTCGAAATACTGTTTATGCGCCAAAAGCGGAACGAAACAGAGCGACTCATTTGAATCGCGCCAAAAGGACCGTTAATCCGTTCGGATCAAAGTTCAAAGTGCCGCGCGGCGCCACTAGAGCAGATGCGTTTACTCGGTCACAGGAGCACTAAACAGGGCTGTGAGATCCAGTGTGAAGCGCGAATTCAGTGATGAACAAATGACTGATTTAAACTAGCCAAAGCCAAACAGGAGAAACACTGTGTGCAACCAGACAGTCAGAAGGCTTTTCAATCTACACATCGCCATCATTTACCATGGATTTACTGTAGTAACACTCACTGCACCATGGTATTGTGACAGAAATGTGGGATTTCACATAGAATTTTATTACAGGAGTAATGGTATATAATTATAATATGTATTTGTGATTAAGCTATAGCATGTGTGCATTTGTACTGAATGTTTTTAGACTACTGTTTTTCATAGTTATATATTTACCATGGTATTGAGGTGCTAAATGTGTGGTTTTAACTGTGTTTAGCATGATTTAAATGTATGCTACAATGGGAGACCAATGCTTAATAAAAAAATAATAAATCCTTGGTCAGAATAAATTTAACCATATAAAACTGAGGTTGCTACAATTTTTACAGATGTTACTGATTTTGATAATGAACAAAAATTTACCTCTGCATCCTAACTCAAGCTACTATCAAATGTGCATTTCTAAGAGACAAAAAAAAGTGATATTATTATTATTATTAATAATATTATCAGGCAACCCAAACCTGTTTCTTGATTTGAAACAATATCACTCATTATACCATGCAGAAACTAAGAAATACATTTTTCTATTTATATATTTATTTTGTTAAGGAAAATTAATGGTCTGGTTTTTACAACTTTCACTTTGGAGCAAAAATCTGTCTTTAAACTTGAAAGAAATAAAGATTTGACATTTATCGTGATAATTATCGATATCGACTGATATGAAAAGAATTATCGTGATAATTTTTTTGGCCATATCGCGCAGCCCTAATTCCAAGTATGATACACATTAGTAAAAGGATCTATTTTAATTTTTATTTGTCTATATACACTTTGGGCGGCCGCGGTAGATTATAAAAGTAGCCCAAAAATCGCAACCCTCGGCTCTGTAATTTTTCCCGCAACTGTATTTTCAAAATAGCCCACGGCCACTTGTGCCACAGCCGCTACCCTGGCAACACTGTTCGCTGTATCCTCATCACACACTGATAGATAACCTTCCGCGCTGCGATGACGGGAAGAAGTTGGGGTCAAACCTTATCAAACGATTAATTTGCGTTAAAAAAATATTAACGCGTTAAAATTTTTAGATTAATCACATGCGTTAACGTTGACACCCCTAGTTAAATTTAAAGTTAAATTAAGTAAAACCGCTACATTGAAGCTTTTGTATAGTGCAGGGCTGTTCAGAACTAGGGTTTTTAAATTAAACCGATGTCTTTGAGTCAAAAAGCCTTGACAGGATTAGATTTTAAAAACCTTCAGCAGTAATACACTTCTCCGCTCTGTATTCTTCTCTTTGCGTCTTTTTATTTTCCCTTTCTGTCTTTCGTCTTCAAGCAGGCAGGGAGTTCTAAGCTTTCCTTTCAGAAAGTCTTTTTCTATCTAAATATGACAAATTCAACCCTTGTTCATCACTGACAAGACAATCCGAACAACAAGGGGAAATAAACAGAGCTGATGAAGCACTTTCAACAGGGTGAAGAGGTCAATGAAACTGCTGGACTGAGAAGAGAAGCTTAACAGAAGCGTGTAAGGTCACAACTGAATAATAAACAATTTTCAACATGAAATCTAATCACTGAACACCATAAAGGCACATCATCTAGTCCTGAGAGGAGTATTTTACTGGCAAGTTATTGTATTTTGTTCAAAGGGAAACATCTGAACCAATCAGAACACAAAGATCGAGGCCGATGTTTTGGAAAGAAGTCAGGACGCCACGTTCCAAGTCTCCTCACATTTCATGTATCCCACCAATTAATCTTACAGTGAAATCAACTTTAAGACAGTAGAATGAAAGTGTTAAGTGTAAAAACCAGCCTTAGAAGTCAAAGAGATATGAGTCTATCAATGAATAGCCTTTGAACATCTTGAAAGGTTTCAGAAACATGAAAAAAAAAAAATAATCAGGAAACCCTTTAGACTAATAAGGCTGGCTGAGGCTTCCAGACGCGAGGAGCAGAATGAAAAACCGAGAGGCTGAGAAAAAGCACATCAGTACCACCAGCTCATTAATGCCCTGATTAATGTTTAAGAATCATGATGAATGCATCTGGACAGATTGAGAATGAATCGCACACAGTTTCACCTCAGTTTAAAGGCGTTTAGAAACACATGCAGGAACACATGCTGCCTCTTTCACAGACAATGAATTAAAAAACGCATTCAGACAAACAAAAAGAAGAAAGAAATCTTCAATCATAAAACACTGCCTCAAGAAGAAACATGTTTATTCATAAAAAATTCTGCCTCTAGCATCTCCTGTTAGGTTTGCAGTTTCTCAATATGAGCTCAGGAATACTTTATGATATGGTTGGTGAGAGCTATAAGACAAATCGTATTAAGTGCTGACCAGAAAATGCTGGTTCTTCCAAATGTTTCTTCCTTTTATCATATAAGGGAGTTTTTCAACAATTATGGATCTTTTTCTCATTTCCAGGATTCTCAGAAGCAGAACAGAGCTGGGTAAACCTCTATAGTCAGGGGTGCAAACTCGTCAGGAGTGAAAAAGCTGACAAACTAAACTCCACCCCCAAATACTTCTTGATTTAAGAATTTTTTTATATATTTGGACTAGAAACAAGACAAAAACTAAGTAGGAAAGCATTTTTTGCAGTGCACCATTCAAGGATAAACACCTTTATATAATTAAAAGACGTTTCAGCGACACCTACGGCCTACAATCAACAAGGATCGTTGTTAAGATGTTACATGAACTTAGTCAGGGGAAATAAACCACTGTAAATCTTCATTTCAGCACTCGAATTTTTGAAGCAGCTGACGGGCTAAACGCGAGGTGTTTCTCCGTCTTGAAACAGGCTGTTACAGGCTGACACTTAGCGCTGCCTCCACTTCAGCTGAGTGATACTAATATTACTGTACATTAAACTGTATGCTTTATATGTAGGTCGAACAGTTCTCAAATCGACTTCATGTCAGAGTAATAGCTAACTGACATGTGAGACAAATGTTAAGGTCGAGACTGAGGAGCATTTTTGCAAAGGGTAACGAACTAATGTAGCGATAACGTAACTTACAATCTTCATAGCTATCGCAACAGCAGCCTCACGCAAAAAAAAACAAAAACAAAAAAACAGCAGCCTCACGCGGTATTCACCATTTAAACTGGAACACCATAATTTACAGCCGATACAAATGCATTCCGTCTGAAGTATGGACAGTTGCCTGCGGCGTCTAAAAGCTAGGCTTCAGGAGTGACGTGACACAGATGACTCGCAGATACGACGACGACTACGACCCACCCACCCCCCTCAATTTTTTTTTTTTACAGATCTACACGATTCACGTGAATGACCTATTTCAAGGTGAAAACGGCGAATTTTGCCGAAAAGTGACAAGTTTGCACCCCTGTATATTAGTGAACGGAAACTACAACAAATATAATTTTTGCGTTTCACAATTGCTCTAATAGCAAAAGAAAAAGGAAGGCGTCTACGACCTTACAAAAGAGGAAAAAAAATATCTACAGATTGAAGGAAAAAATATCTAGCGATTGATTACATTGGCTAGAAGAGAAGATGCCAAATTTGCCATCATTTCCTCAGGCGCTGTATTAGAAACACTTACAACTAGTTTTCTGTAATTTTCAAAAATCCATAATACACTGTAAAAAAAAACAAAAAAAAAAACGTTGAGCAAACTTAAAATTAAGGCAACCAGCTTTTCTCAACTTATTTTTGTAGGAGATTTTTGAGTTCTCTCAACTTTTTGTTGTATAAACTTAAAACAAGTTGAGAAAACTCAAAAATCTGCTAAAGCTGGTTGCCTTAAACGTTTAAGTTCTCTCAACTTTTTATTTTTAGGGGCAATTTAAAGGGGTCATCGGATGCTACATGCACTGTTACAAGTTGTTTGAACTGAAATGTGTGTTGGTAGTGTGTGTACACAACCACCCTATAATGATAAAGATCCACAGTGTTTTTTTTTTTTAATCTCGTTAAATCATTTCCCCTTTCTCATATCAAGCCGTTCTCAGATGCCTGTCCATGTGACGTCACACAGACCAAGGCCCCTTCCACGATTGTTGATCGACACTGGTGTTTTACCTTAGACCCGCCCTGAGTGAGCGGTCATCAGTCCACCATTGTTTCACCACCGGAGCAGTAGTAGACAAGAATGGCTCCTAAGCAATTGAGGTGTTTTGTTGTTGGATGTAATAATGAAAATAGTAGTCGTCATTTACTCCTGACATCTGAGCCACTAAAGACGCAGTGGATTACCTTTGTTTTTGAAAGGAATGCGCCCTCGATCTGCCTAAATGTGTTTATGTGATCCAGCTTCACCTCCAGAAGAAGGGAGTATAATGTTTTTTAATGAATCTTTGCAAATCGCCTTTCCTAATAATGTGCTAGTTAGCATGTTTCACGATGAATGCGGCTAAAGTTTACCCTCTCTCAGAGAGCGGCTCGGAAGAGAGGGGCAGGGTGAGCAGAGCTCATTTGCATTTAAAGGAACATGCAAGGAAACAGCTTGCTATGAAAAGAGCTGTTTTTGACAGGGTAAAACGGTGTTGTTTTACTAGGGTTGGGTATCGTTTGGGCTTTTTTCGATACCAGTGCCAAATCGATACTTTTAAAATGGTACCGGTGCCTGAACCAATACTTATATATATATATATATATATATAAAAAGACCAATTAATAATTGGATTGGCCATTAGCACTAAACACATGATGTCTTTTTCATTCATACTGGACGCCAGAGGGCGCCCTCGCACAAAAAATCCACATATCCAGTCACAGAAGTAGCGGAACTCATGAAGCTCCAGGGATATGGACAAAGGCATTGCTATCGCTGTAACCAAGTAAACAGAAGATATAAACGTTTTGAATGATAAAACAAATACAATAAACACTCGACTACGACAATGTATAGTTTTGTGTGTGTTATTCAAGGCATCTCTGGAATTTTCATAATAATTAAGTATATTTATAATCCATTGCTAATCGATGTATTAGTAGCCTATGGAACATTTTCTGCCTCATTCAGTGACAAGAAGCTACATCAGATCACAGAAGGAATCATTTAACTGGTGTTGTGGACTAAAAAGGTTATAATGTTCTCTTTTGTTGGACAACAGGTGTAAAAACATGAATACAAGAGAATTTTAGCTTTAGGCATTTTAATTTAAGCATGTTTAGCTTAGCTAGTTAATGGAAGGCTACCTGCTGCCGTCAGAGCAAGTGTAATTTCTACATTCACGCGCTCTTCGGATGCTCTCATTTGCCGAGTTGTGCTTTTAAGTCGGAATGTGAAAACAACACACTCGCGTTACTACAAAGATTTGTTGGACTTGTATTATTAGAGCTTTCCGACTCTGCATTTTCTCAGTCGGGAAATTATTTTTCACGTGCAGTGCTGGTGATGATGCTTCTTACGTTTGTTTCTGAGAAACAAAGGACAAATATTTCAATCAATTGCTCAGGCATGGCAACGAAATGAGGCATCGAAATCTGCGTTCTGATTCGGTTCTAGTGCATACCGGTTACATAGGTACCAGTGCCATATTGGTACTGGGTTTCGGTACCCAACCCTATGTTTTACACTACCATTGAGAAATCTTAACCAAACTATGTTACAGGCTTTTCATTAAGACCCTAAAGAATCATATCAACTTGTGGAAAATGGGCATCCGATGACCCCTTTAAGACCTAAATTACTGTTTACGAGGATACTTGCAAAGACATTTTGACACATACAAGTTTGTGTATTTAACCTATGAGCACCTCTAATACAGCGCGCGCATATAACGAAATGAGTCCTCTTTCACTGCTGCTGATTGTGTTTCAACTAGGGGTGTGCAATTTATATTGTCTGCGATAATATCTTAATTGTTGTTTTAACGATGTGCGATTTGACTAAGTATTTTGCAAAAACCAAACAAAACACACCTACAGAGAGCACGCATACATTATGTGAAGTCTAGACTAGTGCGTGTGCGCATTTAGAGTGTGTTCTTTATATATTTAGAATAATCACAGATTCAATTCATGGGGGCAGAAAATGTATACATTTTTACCACTTCATATAGTTGAAGAATGTGCGAGTAAAAATTTGACGTGGTCGCACTTGTGCGAGTGCATGGTCTGCGCTGCTCCAAAGCGTCTGCTTCATACAGCGCGCGCTGCAGAGCTGCGGCACATTGTAGAAGGAGTCAGATTTCACTGATCACGTGAAGAGAGGCGCTTTCAGCGCGAGCGCTTCAGTAGAGCCTGGTTTATACTCGCCGCGTCAGCACGAGGGCTTCAGGTGTAGAGCCTGGTTTATACTCGCCGCGTCAGCACGAGCGCTTCGTGGGTAGAGCCTGGTTTATACTCGCCGCGTCAGCACGAGCACTTCGTGGGTAGAGCCTGGTTTATACTCGCCGCGTCAGCATGAGCGATTCAGGTGTAGAACCTGGTTTATACTCGCCGCGTCAGCACGAGCGCTTCAGGTGTAGAACCTGGTTTATACTCGCCGCGTCAGCACGCATCTTGTATAGATATAAGCAAAACAGACAATTATCTTTTCTTGTAAAACGTGACACCAAGATCGCGAATTTGAAAGTGAAAGTGCACGAAAAGAGGAATTCCTGTTCACAATTTAAATCACAAATAATACTGATGAAAAAGGGTTGAATGTTGAACACTTTCGTTACCATATAACTATAAACTATGATAAAAGTTCATCAGCATGCATTGATTAATCGAAAGTTGTAGCAAAAAAAATATATACAGACCATATTGCTACAACGGCCCGGTCCTGCAGATTTGCCTTATACAACATTAGGAAGATTAGGCCCTTCCTGCAAGAGCAAGCTGCACAACTCCTTGTCCAAGCTCTTGTTCTCTCCAGACTGGACTATTGTAATGCTCTCTTGGCGGGCCTTCCCGCATGTACTATCAAGCCTCTGCAACTGATCCAGAATGCAGCAGCCAGAGTGGTCTTTAATGAGCCAAAAAAAGCTCACGTTACCCCTCTCTTCATCAGGTTACACTGGCTACCAATAGCCGCTCGCATCAAATTCAAGGTACTGATGTTTGCCTACAAGACCACAACTGCCACTGCACCAATATACCTAAACTCGCTGGTTCAAACTTATGTGCCCTCCAGAAGCTTGCGTTCTGAAAGTGAACGACGTCTTGTGGTGCCATCCCAAAGAGGTACCAAATCACTCTCACGGACCTTTTCCTGGACTGTGCCCAGCTGGTGGAATGACCTCCCGATCTCAATTCGAACAGCTGAGTCTTTAGCCATTTTCAAAAAACATCTAAAGACACATCTTTTTCGCCAGCACCTGACTAACTAATACTAACTTACCTATTCTATTTAAAAAAAAAAAAAAAAAAAAAATCCTAGCTACGTGTACTGTGCTAGACTAACTGAGACTTGTCATGACACTTGTATACTGTTGCTCTCTCGATGGTCTGATTGCTTCTATTGTTCTCCTCATTTGTACGTCGCTTTGGATAAAAGCGTCTGCTAAATGATTAAATGTAAATGTAATGTAAATATATAATAAAATGCGATCAAATTATGTGCTCGTGCGACCAACTGAGAAAGTTAGTCGCAAAAGAGCGACCAGTGGGAAGAATGTGTCTAGAGCCCTGAAATGCGAAACTGATTTTTTACAACAGTTCAATAAACAAGAAGTTAATTAAGAGACTTACATTTTAGACACTATATTTCCTGTTTTTGCACTATTTCAACAACAAAAATAATTCCAAACACCGCCACAACCCACAACGCTGTTTTGTCTCTGAGAAACATGACGGTGATTCGTTTCTGAATGAATCAACTGTTTAAATGATTCGGTTCAATTGCAATGACTCGCTTATTAACAGTGACTTGCTGCCACCTACTGGCGGTTTTAATTTAACATTTAAAGTATCTATTCAATGTTTTATGATTAATATATCAAAACATTATTTATGCATTTGTAATTGCAGGTTAAATGCATTCATGTCCTGCATTAAAAAGTGAGTAAATACTAGGGCTGCATGATATTTTGCATGCGATAGTCATTCGCATCTCGTCAGTAAAGACGGTTCTGTGATGAGCGCTAAATCTCCATCACCTGTTTTCAAATGGAGCGGCATTTATTAATACACAGAGCCGTAGTTCACCAACAAGCTACGCAACTCGCACTCGGAATCGCAGATGAATCGCCTGCGATATTGAACGTGATATTGCGTAGCTTGTCAGTGAACTATGGCTCTGTGTATTAATAAATGCCGCTCCATTTGAAAACAGGTGATGGAGATTTAACGCTAATCACAGAACCGTCTTTACTGATGAGATGCGCATGACTATCGCATGCAAAATATCGTGCAGCCCTAGTAAATACATCTAAATGCCACTTCAGATGAAGCTTCTGTGTTTCTTTTGCATTGCAAAGATGAATTTTGTTGATACTGATTTCATTTGCTTGGTAATAGCCCAAATGTCTTATTCTAATTCACTTATTAAATGTAAGAATTTGACTCAAAAGATAATGGACACTTCTAGAAAAAAAATGCCTTTATAAAGGTTAAAATTGCCCATAAAATGTAAAAATCAGTTTAGAAAAGATTAATTTCTATCTGACCACCACACTGAATATGAAGAATATCAAAAACTTTAGGAGTCAGCTGTCCACAGCAGTCCTAAGGTACCAACACAATAACACACTCAGCAAAATATCTTCTTATAATCGTTATTGATAAAATCCTAGAAAATATTGATATAATTGTCAATATCGCACACCCCTAGTTTCAACGGCTTAAAATCACTTGTTTTTAAACTGCAATGCTTAAAAACGCATGCAAGCGAAAAGTTTTCATGACCACTTAGCACAGCAACGTCATGTGAGCGTGTAACAACCGACAAATCTCTTTTTTACTTTTTTTTTTATTTTTATTGTCTCTACCGGTATATCGCCCACCCCTAGCATGAACATTCTGCTAAACATCTCCCATAGAAGGTTTGGAACAACAATAGGATGAGTAAATGCATTATCTGAGATCTCCTCAAAATACAATAATTTACACAAACCACAAAATTCCCAATACCAATGTTTTCCGTAAACAGATGTTTCCGCTGGTTGAGCCTCATATCTTCTCAAAGCCAAAGGCACCTGCTGGGGAATAACCTACTTCCAATGATCCAGCAAAACTGCATGGGCTTTAAGTGAAACTGACAATGGCCATGACACCTGCATACGTTTCATCTTAAATTCCCTTTGAGAGAAGTGTAAAGGTGAAGCGAGGTGAGGTGAGAATGTGAGGAAACACATTCTTTTCACATTCATTTTTGCCTTCCAGCACTGAGAGTTTTCTCTAAGATGCCCTGACCTGGACTGAAACAGACAGCTCACCAGAAAAAAAAAAAAAAAAACCACAGCAGTGCTGAGGAGACATGTGAAGGATCAGGACAGAGGGTCACAAAGATCAGCATATAAATGTTTCACACCAGAAACTGAAATTAACTAAGTTTACTCTGAGGACTATGTGAAAGAAAAGAAATGAAGATTTGACACAAAATGACTCGACACTATTTATTATCTAATCGCTGCCAAGCAGGCAAGCAGTTAAAATGACTGTAATCTTCTCCGTCTAATGCAGTGAAGATAAGACAGGGTGCATTATTGCTTATGAAACCACAACAGGCTGCTTGTCCATGTGCTATTGGCCAATTAAACATCTCATAAACAACTTCACAATGGTGACAAAAACTCTATTGCAAAGGTCTCATCGGACCTGAATAAATGCCACTGATCAGGAAATGTCGGCGTCTAAAGTGCTTACCGTGCTGCAGAGAGACACCTGAAAAATATTGCCATCACTGCCTCCGCAGAATAGGAAATACTCGCAGGGGTCAAAGGTCACTGACATGATGCCGACGTCGAAGAGGACGGACAGGAGCATCTCCCCAGAGGAAACTTCCCAGACCTGTGACATGAGGAGAGAGAAACACCGGTGGTCAATGAAAAATATAAATGTCCAAGATGAAAACAACAATCTTTTAATAATCTAGCTTGAAACACATGCCAAGTTCTTAGTTGGTTTCATATGGTTCATATGTTTGACCTTTAGACAATTCAACTAAAGTTTTGAACAAACTGTTTTAAAACAGTTAAGTGTTTTCAAGTAATAAAATATTCTCCCTATAAGAATACACAAAATTAAAGTATAAATCATAATCTGAAGTTTTTTTTTTAGCTCCATTACATCAGAAGTTTTCTCTTTTTTAGTTCTATTGCATTAGATCTTTCAATGATTCAGGTGATTTATACGTTCATCATAGACAGGGTTTCTGCAGGCTTTATGAAGATTTATTTAAGACATTTTAAAACCTTTTTAAGACCAAGCAAATAAAATTTAAAGAATAAATTAAAAGGAACATAATACGTCAATATGGTCTCTACATGTTAATGTAAAAGTTCAAAGTTTAAAAATACAACTTCCAACAGATCTCATTTAGAAAAAATAAAAATAAAAAGATTAGGGAAGCACGATATTGGATTTTTTTTCTATATCTGATATGCTGATATTTTTCAACTCATTTTGGCCGACAGTCGATGCCGATACCCATATTTCCTTTTGTTTGGAAACAACACCAAGTCTCTCCTGTGCAGAGATTACATACAAATTATTTTTCATGTTGCCATTTTATTTGTAGATTTAACATTTGTAGATGGTCTCTAAAGCAACAGAATTGTAACAATTCTAAAAATCATTCAGTGCGTTTAAGTTTTCATAATATAAGGGGTGTAACGATACGCGTATTCGTATTGAACCGTTCGGTACGAGGCTTTCGGTTCGGTACACATATAAACCGAACGATTCGTTGGACTAATCCTATTATGTTTGGAAAATAAAGGAGCTTAAAGTGTGTGAAATATCAGTGCCACTGCGCTCAACAACGCAGCTCAAACGACGTAACAGGCAACGTGCTGTCTGCCCTAGGGGTGGGCGATATGACCTAAAATTCATATCACAGTATTTGCAACTGTCCAGACGATATCGATATTATGTCGCGGTATGCGAAAAAAAAAAAATTGGAATTACATTTTAGTAGACCTTATATGCAAAATATGTATTTTAACCTTATATAACTAGAAAAAAAAAAACATTTCAAGATCTAAGGCAAAAATTTAATGGTCTGACTTTAGATGTGTGCAACAAATGGACTGAAAGAACATGCAAATTCAATCTATGACAGCAGAGGGCGCTTATGACTTCAGTTTAGCGTTCCTTTGGTTACAGCTGTAAATAAAGCTGATCTGCGCTGCGCTTATGAACACGGAGGTAAAAGAAAAATAATCTAAAGTTTTCTGAAGAGAGTTCCCTTCAGATACTCATTTATATTACCTCCCTGCCCCCAATTCATATTTATATTTTCTTCCTATATTTCGAGCATTGTGAACAGTGATCTTGCACTGCCTTTTGCAGTATTTTCTCTCTTTGTGTCCGTGTTCTGCGTCTCTGTCCTGTGTTAACGGCCATTTACAGACTTAGTAATATTACCACACAAATTACAGTTTGGGAAATTATTGTAATCCAGTTTGTGTGCAGTTCTGAAAAGCCGATCGTGTGTTTGGAGCAAAAACTATCCGGTTCTGAATCTATCTATCTATCTATCTATCTATCTATCTATCTATATATATATATATATATATATATATATATATATATATATATATATATATATATATATATATATATATATATATATATATATATATATATATATATATACATACTAGGGGTGTCAACTTTAACGCGTTAACGCATGTGATTAATCTAAAAAATTTAACGCGTTAATATTTTAACGCAAATTAATCGTTTGATAAGGTTTGACCCCAACTTCTTCCCGTCGTCGCAGCGCGGAAGGTTATCTCTCAGTGTGTGATGAGCGTAGAGTGAACCAGTGTTGCCAGGGTAGCGGCTGTGGCACACACACAGTAGAGCTGCACGATTCTGGATAAATTGAGAATCACGATTTTTTTTCTCAAATAGAGATCACGATTCTGAACTAAACAAAATAATGTGTGACAAAATATTAATTGCTGCAGTCCATTTAAAAGTGTTTAATTTAAATGAATTATTAAACATTTTAATATATAATACAGTATGGCCAGGTTTCACAGACGGGGCTTAGACTAAGCCAGGATTAGATCATAGTTCAATTAAGACATTTAAGCAATTTTTATAAACATGCTTAGAAAAAAACATTACTGGTGTGCATCTTGAGACAAAACAAAGGCACTGATATATTTTAAGATCAGTCAATGCGAGTTTGTTTCAGTTGAAACAGCTCAGATTTACATGTTTGTCTAGGACTAGGCTTAAGCCTTGTCTGTGAAACCCGGGGTATATGTATTTAAAATATAGTGTATTTAATACACCAACTTTTAGAATTAAAATTATGAAAAATTGGTTTGTATTAATGATTCAATGACTCACTCATACCTCACTTGTTTCATTAATGGATGAATCAGTGTTTTTGAATGAATCTCGAATGAATGATTCAATAACAAATACATTTTTTAACAGTCTCTTGTCGCCACCTAGAAATGATGCGAAATGATGCAATCGACACAAACGTTATTTGAAGCGCCAGTTGCTTTCAAAAGACGAGTGGCTCTATTTTGATCGCTACCATAGACATCAATGTTTGTAGCCGAACTATAAACTTTTATCCCAATATTTCTATGAATGACTGTAAGACAGAAATAATACTGTGTAGTTGAAAAGACTGTTTGTGAAGCTTTTTCTTACCTAAACATGTTAACTGTCTGCTCTCTGGATCAGCAGCAGCGCGAATGCAGATTTGAATGTTCCGGTATGACTTTTTCAAAGTTTTAATAGACACGGGCGAATCGTTGTCATTCAGAAATTAGATCGTGTGGGTATTTGAATCGAGATCGCGATCTTTTAACAATTAATCGTGCAGCTCTAACACACAGGCAAGTGTTCGTGGGCTATTTTAAAAATCCAGTCGCGGGAAAAATTACAGAGCCGTGGGTTGCGGTTTTTCGGGCTACTTTTATAATCTACCGCGGCCGCCCAAAGTGTATATAGACAAATAAAAATTCAAATAGATCCTTTTACTAATGTGTATCATACTTGGAATGTATACCTGCAACTTCAGAACGGAGAGATGCTTGTAACATCACAAACAATGTGAGTTTCAGCCAGAGAATACAAGGCTTTACACAGCAGAAATAAACATGACAACAGCCACTATACATTATATAAGATAATAAACACACGATTACGATAGGATATGGTTTCTATGTGATTTTCTTGAGATGAATGTGCAACTTACATCTGAAATGTTCATTTTTGCAGCGATATAAAAGGCTATAAAAAGTATATTTTAACAACAGTAAACAACCAAATTCCACATGTGATCGCAAAAGGAAGTTATTACAAACACTCGATGGTGGTTTGAAGTGAGTTCTGAGTAAAAGTGTACTATTAATCTCATAAATTGTTTTATGATGCTAATGTTAGCTCTAATGCACCAGAACAGGTCCAATTCTTCTTCATAATGCATTTTGTCATAATACTTCATGTAAGGTCGCAAGAAATGTTTTGTTGTATTTATTTAGAAATACTTTTGATAATAGTTGGGTAAATGTATACTGGGATTGAAGTGTTGTGGTTTGGTAAACGTTTTATTGCCAGTATAAAGACTGATAATGGCTGAATAAAAACAAATGAATAATGATAAAAGAATCATAAGGATTATGTCTCATACCTGGCGGAAGTGTGAAAGGTTATGTTTTTTTAAACTAGTTTGTCATGCATTTCTTTTTCAACACATTTACAGGTAAATCCTAGTATTTTAAATTTGTGATTAATCATGATTAATCACAGTCCAGGACTGTGATTAACGCGATTACATTTTTTAATCGATTGACAGCACTAATATATACCAAATATATATATATTGACCAAAATTATAAACGCAACACTTTTGTTTTTCCCCCTATTTTTCATGAGCTGAACTCAAAGATCTAAGACTATATATATATATATATATATATATATATATATATATATATATATATATATATATATATATATATATATATATATACACACACATACATACATATACATATACATACATACATACATATATATATATATGTATGTATATATATATGTATATGTATATGTGTGTGTGTCTTGGCACTCTTTGATGTGGCGTGACATTTCGCCGTAGGGCCTATACCAGTGCTTCTCAAAGTCCGGACTCCGGTCCGGATCCCGACCCAGAGGGAATTCAATCCGGACCCGCCTCCATTTTCATATCTCAAGAGCACTAATTATATTTCCTAACTTGATAAATGCATGTTAAACTTTCAAATCATTTGTTTAGTTTTTTTTAAATGCCTTTTTGGAGGCGGTCCGAAATCAAAGCGAATGCGAGATATTCAAACTTTTCCTTCGTGACATTTCTTGTCATGACATCCAAACGTAATCGGGTGACATTTCACCCCACTAATAGGAGTAGTTTTATTTATTTATTTATTTTTGTTATCACTTATATGGCCATTTGACTTATAGCAGTGTCCAAGTGTTTCCCATAAATTGAGTTATTTGTGGCAGCATGTCACTATATCAAAACTGACCGGCACAAATAGCTAGATTTTCCAAAAGGCTTCGTTGAAACATGAGCATTGCACGTTTCAAAATAAAAATGCGACGCAGAGGTTTTTATATGAATGTATCTTTGAAAAGAACCGACCGTTTTCAGAAAAGCTCGATGTCGTTTTCATTTCGTCTTTCCTGTAATGTAGCGTTTGTGAGCGCAGTGCTTATTTGATTACAGCTGTTACCGGGGAAACCATTATATCTGCGCTCCAACAGCACCTCCTGCTGTCAGAGAATCAATTTGCATTTGCAAGTCTGTGGGAAACACTGGTGTCTGTCAGCAAACAAATAAAAAGCTTCAGAACTGTTTTGAGAAGGTGCTTAAGTTTTGAGCTAAGTATTATTACTATGAATTAGGCTACTACTACTACTACTACTACTATTACCATCCTGTGCCCTGCAATAAACATTACTCTACTCTCTTTTATGAGATGAAGGGGGGAAAAAGAAAATAGGCCAAACATATCGGCCCAAAAAAATCGGCATCATATATTGGCCATCGATCGCTAGAAAAACTCATATTGGTTGACCTGTAATACCTGCTATAAAAAAACAATAGAAGCCCAATAGAAACCATCACAGAAATTCCAATGGATTCCATTAAAACACCATTATAAACCATTAACTTTTTCCAGTAAAACCATTACAAAATTCCTTTTTGTAGTGTGTTTTGTGTATTTTTCCAATAGGATTTAACATCCCACCAGAATCCATCACATACCAGTAGACACCATTATAGTTTCCATTAAAACCAATACAATTCCCATTATAACCATTAAATCCATTACATTTTCTATTGTGTTTTGGGCAGGGTTCTATTGTTTTTTTCAGCAGACACTTAAATGAATTGTTTTGCCACTTTTGCACTTGCTACAAATGTATTTTGAATGCAAAGGGCACTTTATTTTTTTAAAAAAAAATAGTGTTGATTTGTTATGCATGTTTATTAAAAACAAGTTTTGTAATAACCACTTGTTCCGGTCCGGACCTTTGACACTGATGAAAATTGAGATTTGGACCTTTGAATGTAGACTTTGAGAACCCCTGGCCTATACTAACACCTCACTTCTGACGGCAGCTGCGGAGCGCGAGTGAGCGTGATCATCCCTTCCTCTTTATTACTAGTTTTAACGCAAAATACAGGCTACATGAATGAACAAATCATGTCTTGTGTAATTGCTCAGTGTTTCAACAGCGGAAAGACGTCAATAAAACAGCTTGTAAACAAAATGGCATGTAGCATTTCATGTACCTCAGGCAAGTCATCAGTGCTCGTTATTTGCTAGAGAAATGAAGTCTAGAAAAGAGCATTTCACAAAATATTAGAACATATAATCATTAGATTTTACTTTACCTGTTAGTGATGTCTTAATCATTTAATGTATGTTTAAATAAATATTTTATGAAACAAGTTATGACAGCCATTTTGTAAATTATATATTTCAACAACAAATAGAAGTTAATTTAAAAACTGCATTAGGCCTATGTGCAATTTGCATGTTTGCATACAAATATGTTCTTTGAGTGTTGATTATTACAGTTAAAAATAAATAGTAATTGAATTTAAGTTAAGTTTGGCCTGTGTTGTTAATTGTAAACTTACCTTATAATGTAAAAGGGCTCCCTATAGTTTAGAGCAGAAACAGAGGTAGATTTTTATCCCTAAGAAAAATTTAATTGTAATTGAATTATTTAAAGAAAAAGCAATTTGTTCAGTAAACCATTATTTAAAAAAAAAAAAAAAAAAAAAAAAAAAAAATTTTTTTTTCCTCCTGCTGTACCAAAACCATATCGAACAGTGACGTCAAAACTGAGATGCGTACCGAGCCGTCATGTTTGTGTACCGTTACACCCCTACTGCTGACTCTATCGCACACCGAAGGCATCATTCTGTACTTGCATTCTTATATCAAATGCAGCGTTCCAAACCAGTGAATCACCATTTAGGCAAAAATTGGCTTCATGAATGACCACTCTGCTGATCTCGCTACCTTGAGCACATGTGAGCTATTCATCTTATTGGCAAGGCATATCGGCATAATTTTACATATCGGACCGATGTTTAAATTTTAAGCCTTTGGCCGATTTCGATAACATTACGATAATATCATGCATCCCTAACTCTGATGTTCTTCAACAGTATTTTTGTCGTTTTCCAGTGCAAATTTCGAAATATTCCTAAATCAAGATCCATCTGCTTGAGAAGCAAAATTACATTAGATGAGATGTTTTAGTTTTTTAGTAGTTTTTTTTTATGTGAAATTGATCAAAATTAAGTGATTTTATGATTAAAAAAAAAAGAACAAATATCTGCCAATGGGCACAGAAAAAAATTAATTCAAAGGGAAAACAAGTTTTCATTCCCCATTGACAGGTATTTGCCCTTGTTTTAAGCTTAAACTCATTTAATTTAGTTGAATTTCTCAGAAAACAAGCCATATCTTCATATCTTCAATTTACATATCGATAGTATCTCTATTTAAAGATGTTTAGATATTAGCATTGGAAAACAAAACAAAATACTGAGTAAGATATTTATTTTTTTCATAGTGCATGCACTATTTAATGCCTTGCCTTAATGAATTTAGCACTTTCTGCTCTGATAAGACCTTTTAAGGCCTTAATTTGTTAAAGCGTGAATTAAGATTTTTTAAGACCTGCAGAAATACTGCATAGAAGTGGTGTATTCAAGAAATGTTTTTTTTTTAAATAAACTAATGTGTGGGGAGCAAAAAAAAACAAACAAAAAAACACATTAAATCATTAGATTCTTTGACGTTTGCATTGATTAAACTAGAAATGAATAATGACACAAAGAGAGGCAGACAGAGAAAAGAAATGAAGAGACAGATAAGAGTGAATACAAAAAGACAAAGACTTCTCCGTAATCGTTACTCTGTCTAGGTCAGGACTGTGCTTCCCTCAGGATGATAAAATCCACAAAGACTGCCGTCTCTCCAGCATCTACACGTTCCTGTTCCAACTTCCAGCTTAATGGTAGTACTTTTGCCAAAAAGTCTGATGGTCTCTCATTGGTTCAGGGGTAATGCAGTGTTATCGTCTCAGAGAAAGTGCTGAAGTGGACATTAGACAGCTCAGAAGCTCTGCTTTGGAAAGCTCTAGTTCTCTGCAGTGAGTTTGCTGAGCCAACAACACAAACTTTCAGTCCAAGTGAATGGTCTATTCTTGCAGAGCTTGTAAGGAGAGAACAACCATTATTCTCAAATTTACAGCTGCTTTTTAAAAGATCTTCAATCAATGGAAATATAAAGTTGAAGTGGAAGTTTTTTTACTTAGTGAGCAAGAACATACTGCATGTGAGCTTGTGCAATGAGAATTAACCGAGGAGCTCCGCTGCCCTTCCCTGCATGAGTCCAGCATGATTGATGCCCCATCATAAAGAAGACAAACTGACCGTAAAATAATTTCGGCTGGAAAGGATCAATGCCCATGACCCAGTCATAAAATGTCAAGAGTGAAAGGAAACTGCCCATTATCGCATATAGCCACTTTTACTGAAATAGAAAAGACATGCAGAAAAGAAACCATTTAATTTTAATCATTTAATAATTTATGCACGTTTTAGGAAAAACATGGAGATATATAGAGTGGCTGATTTTCTGATAATTTAAAAATTAAAAAAAAAAAAATAGTATAAATCTATCATAACAATAAAAACAACAATATAACAACAACAACCTTACAATAATATAAAATTATAATAAAATATAATACGATGTTATTATATTAAATGTTCATAAATATGACTACAAATATACAGTGGGTACGGAAAGTATTCAGACCCCCTTACATTTTTCACTCTTTGTTATATTGCAGCCATTTGCTAAAATCATTTAAGTTCATTTTTTTTCCTCATTAATGTACACACAGCACCCCATATTGACAGAAAAACACAGAATTGTTGACATTTTTGCAGATTTATTAAAAAAGAAAAACTGAAATATCACATGGTCCTAAGTATTCAGACCCTTTGCTGTGACACTCGTATATTTAACTCAGGTGCTGTCCATTTCTTCTGATCATCCTTGAGATGGTTCTACACCTTCATTTGAGTCCAGCTGTGTTTGATTATACTGATTGGAATTGATTAGGAAAGCCACACACCTGTCTATATAAGACCTTACAGCTCACAGTGCATGTCAGAGCAAATGAGAATCATGAGGTCAAAGGAACTACCTGAAGAGCTCAGAGACAGAATTGTGGCAAGGCACAGATCTGGCCAAGGTTACAAAAAAAATTCTGCTGCACTTAAGGTTCCTAAGAGCACAGTGGCCTCCATAATCCTTAAATGGAAGACGTTTGGGACGACCAGAACCCTTCCTAGAGCTGGCCGTCCGGCCAAACTGAGCTATCGGGGGAGAAGAGCCTTGGTGAGCGAGGTAAAGAAGAACCCAAAGATCACTGTGGCTGAGCTCCAGAGATGCATTCAGGAGATGGGAGAAAGTTGTAGAAAGTCAACCATCACTGCAGCCCTCCACCAGTCGGGGCTTTATGGCAGAGTGGCCCGACGGAAGCCTCTCCTCAGTGCAAGACACATGAAAGCCCGCATGGAGTTTGCTAAAAAACACCTGAAGGATTCTCTGGTCTGATGAGACCAAGATAGAACTTTTTGGCCTTAATTCTAAGCGGTATGTGTGGAGAAAACCAGGCACTGCTCATCACCTGTCCAATACAGTCCCAACAGTGAAGCATGGTGGTGGCAGCATCATGCTGTGGGGGTGTTTTTCAGCTGCAGGGACAGGACGACTGATTGCAATCGAGGGAAAGATGAATGCGGCCAAGTACAGGGATATCCTGGACGAAAACCTTCTCCAGAGTGCTCAGGACCTCAGACTGGGCCGAAGGTTTACCTTCCAACAAGACAATGACCCTAAGCACACAGCTAAAATAACGAAGGAGTGGCTTCACAACAACTCCGTGACTGTTCTTGAATGGCCCAGCCAGAGCCCTGACTTAAACCCAATTGAGCATCTCTGGAGAGACCTAAAAATGGCTGTCCACCAACGTTTACCATCCAACCTGACAGAACTGGAGAGGATCTGCAAAGAGGAATGGCAGAGGATCCCCAAATAAACTTGTTGCATCTTTCCCAAAAAGACTCATGGCTGTATTAAATCAAAAGGGTGCTTCTACTAAATACTGAGCAAAGGGTCTGAATACTTAGGACCATGTGATATTTCAGTTTTTCTTTTTTAATAAATCTGCAAAAATGTCAACAATTCTGTTTTTCTGTCAATATGGGGTGCTGTGTGTACATTAATGAGGAAAAAAAGAACTTAAATGATTTTAGCAAATGGCTGCAATATAACAAAGAGTGAAAAATTTAAGGGAGTCTGAATACTTTCCGTACCCACTGTATATTTACACTTACATATTTACAATTATTAGAATAATTCTAAATACATTAATTATAAATCATAAACAGGAAATAATATTAATTTAAATAAATGTTAAGTTTACACATTATTTACTCAAAACTCACAAATGAAAAAAAAAGTAAAATTTTTCATTAAGGCAGTGTTGTCATTGATAACTAAAACTGAAGCCCTTTATTTTTTATTAATTGAAGTAGAGCCGAAATAAATATAAAATATAAATATTAGATGACAAACTTTTGGCAACTTAATGACAACTATAAGTACTCAAAATACAAAAAATGATAACTGAAATAACAATAAAGTTATTCAGAAATATAAAAAACTAATAAAACTGACAAAAGCAAACTGAAAAACTCAAATGAAAATATAAAAATAAAAGCCAATTTAAAGCATTAATAAATACTACACAATACTAAATTAACACTGTGATGAGGCTGCTGATGAAAAATATGAAAATGTGTTCATTTACTCACCCTCATGTCATTCCAAACCTGTATGAGTTTGTTTCTTCTGCTGAACACAAAATAATATATTTTGTAGAATGTTGGTAACCAAACAGCAGGCGGTAGACATTGACTTCCATAGTATATTTTTTTTCCATAGTATGGCGGCTACCGTCAACTGTTTGGTTACCAACATTCTTCAAAATAGCTTCTTTTGAGTTTAACATTAGAATGAAACTCATTTTCATTTTTGAATAAACTATCCCTTTAATTTGCCCACTGGAATAGTTTCTAATGGTCAAAAATCAACAAATTAATACACCCAGCCAGTATATCAGTCATAATTCAAATAACCCTCACAAGAAACCAAAGACATAAAAGCTTCCTTCTAAACATGTAGAGCAAAGGTAATGTGATGTTCAACAAAATTAACTGACCATTTCATAAATCAGGCTGTCCATTGCACTGGTCAAATGTCAGGCGGTGCATCTGTGTGAGCTGAACTCTGGTCTAGTTTGTCAATCCATGCAGCCGTCAGACGTTTTTAACCATCATTAAACACCCAACAGCGATCGGTCTGCAGTTTGACACAGAGACACCTCTCCATCCCTCTTGCGCTAACAAGCCCATGTCTTTGTGCGCCGTGACCCCCCAGAATCCACTTACGACAACGACAGACGAATTCATCTACGATGACCGACAGGCCGTAATCCACTGTAGCCGATGCTATTGAGCTCAAATGGTAATGAACAACAGTGGGACGGATTAAACATCAAAATGATCAACTTGATTGACAATCTGATGGCGACCACTTTGTCTAAAGGGGACAGAGCACAAACGGGAGAGAGTGGGGGAAAAAAAATAAAAAACAAATTAAAGTTCATATTCAGCCTTTGATAAGTGACGTCTGTGCTTCTCCACCACCGAAAAGCACCACTTTCCACTGGCTTAAAAGGAGTTTAATTAAAAAGCGCCTAAGAGACCCCCATAAACAAAACAAAAAACATTTACTGGTTGACACATTCAAAAACTGGCCTTTAAATTCTGTCAAGACTGCATTTTTCAATGCCATTTTTCCTCATTTTTTTCACATAGCTTATTTATTTCACATACCTTTAGGCTGTATTTATTTATATTTATATTTATATTTTTATATATATTTATATTTATATATATTTATTTATATGTATATGTATATGTATATATTTATTTATTTATTTATATACATATTTATATACTGTATATATATATATATATTTATCTAAAATGCAATATACTGCATGACTCAACCCACTATCCATTATAATGAAGATGAACTCCATTCAAGACCAGCAGAAATCAGTTTTCTGACCTCATATAAACCTATATGAAATTCATAAACTGACTCGGTTCAAACAGTGAAGGAAGCCAGGACAGGATTCAGACGTTTGACTAGAAAGCAAAACAACTTTGACATTGAACCTGATCAACAAGCTTCACCCCATCTCTTTCTTTCAGTAGATAGATACAGTATGTAGTAGGGATGTTCATTTCGGTTATTTTTCCTAACCGACAACTGACGTTCGTTAAACGATTATTAACCGTTAACCGACAAGATTATTTTAAATTAGAACTGAATTAAATTAGAAAGAATAAGTGTCTGTGACCCATTAAAAATACTAACATTTGTTTTCCGGGGATTAATTTTACATGTGCAAAAAGCAGCAAACAACAGAACATGAGGATTCACATGATCATATCATATCACATCACATCACGCACCTGCAGCGCTACTGCGAGCGGAGAAAAACATAAAGCTAGGCTATATATATATATATATATATATATATATATATATATATATATATATAAAATAACGAATAAATAGGCCTATACGAGAAATATATTTTCACTTAAATAATAATTTAAGAAAACGAAAGAAAAACTGTGCAACAAGTAGCCTATGCAGAGTTTCGGTTCATTTTTGTGCTGCGCGAAAGGAAACCAGACGGCAGAAAGCGGAATCCTTTTTTTTTTAGGCTTATTTTACAAAAGCACAAATATTTGTTTTTATTGTGAATGCACACAAATAAAAGCAAACCTTTTACAATTCTGATTATCTTCATGACTAAAAGGAGTATTTGCTTCCACTGTTAGAAGGGAAAAAAAAAATCAAGTGATTGCTCCAGCGCCGCATGCGCGCACACAGTTAAGCATTCTACCTTGACAATGCAGCCTGTTCATTATCATTATAAAAAACAATCAGTCAAACATACGGTGACTAATGAAAGCTAAGTTGGTAACAAGACCACTTCAAGTGCAAATGAAACTATCCCAAAATCAAATGAAGGACTATTGCATTTGAACGCTTTCCAAAGAGATTTTGGCTGCATTTCAATCTAATTTAAAAGGGATCTTTGGAACTCTTTGGTACAGCTAACAGAAAGGTTTCCCTGTCGTTCACGGTCCAGTAAAGTGGCGGATGGGAAGGACTGAATGCAGATGACAAAGTTTAAAGGGATAGTTCACTTTGAAATTAAAATTTGGTATCTATCAGCTTACCCCAAGGGCATCCAAGATGTAGGTGTCTTTTTTTCTTCAGTAGATCCAATTTTGATGTTTTTAGGTCAAACCGTTCTAATCTGTCAGTCATATAATGGCAGGTATAGGTCACTGTCTCTATAAGAGGGAAAAAGAACATGCACAGAGAAATCCAAATTAAACAATTCCCCATCGTAACTACACATTGATGGCCTAAGACACGAAACGAGAGGTTTGTGTGAGAAAACGAACAGTATTTATATCGTTTTTTACCTCTTGTACACAACCATGTCCAAGTAATCGGAGTGCTCGCACGCATCCGGTGTGTGACGTGTGTGCGCGTGCTCTGGCTCACGCTGCATTCACACGGGGCGTCGGCGTCAACGCTTGACGGAGGGCGTGTCTGAAGCGTGGTGGTGACGCAACTTTTCAAGCGCCAACGGAGGCGTCAGCCAATCAGATCGCCTCATGCAAATACCCAATCCCGTTCATGCAACACCAGAGAAGTATGTGATTGGTTGTTGTAACTATGACGGCGCGTCAGCACCACGCTTCAGACACGCCCTCCGTCAAGCGTTGACGCCGACGCCCCGTGTGAATGCAGCGTGAGCCAGAGCGCGCGCACACACACGTCACACACCGGATGCGTGTGCGCACTCAGATCACTTGGACATGGTTGTGTACAAGAGGTAAAAAACGATATAAATACTGTTAGTTTTCTCACACAAGCCGCTTGTTTCGTGTCTTAGGCCATGAATGTGTAGTTACGATGGGGAATTGTTTAATTTGGATTTCTCTGTGCATGTTCTTTTTCCCTCTTATAGAGACAGTGACCTATACCTGCCATTATATGACTGACAGACTAGAACGGTTTGACCTAAAAACATCAAAATTGGATCTACTGAAGAAAAAAAGACACCTACATCTTGGATGCCCTTGGGGTAAGCTGATAGATACCAAATTTTAATTTCAAAGTGAATTATCCCTTTAAGTCCTCTCAGCACCTTGCTTCCTTGAGTTGTCTTTGAAATGCTCATTTCAGACTCACTCTTCTCATCCCACACGCTATTGTACAACACAAGTCAGTTTTAAAACAATGTTGCACGGGTTCATAATGGCAATTAAATTAAACAGACAAGGTAAATATTAGGGGTGTAACAGCACACAAACCTGACGGTTCCTCGGATTGGACATCACGGTTCGGTATGGTTTCAGTACAGCAGGAGGAAAAACGAAACATAAAATTGCTTTTCTTTTAATAAACAGTGGTTTACTGAACAAATTGCTCTTTAAATAAATTAAATTATAATTAATTTTCTTAGGGATAAAAATCTACCTGTTTATGCTATAAACTATAGGGAGCCCTTTTACATCAATACAAGGTTACAGTTAACAACAGAGACCAATCTTAAATTTAATTACCGTTTATTTTTAAATATAATAATCAACACTCAAATTAAAAATTGTATGCAAACATGTAAATTGCACGTTTTTTAAATTAACTTCTAAACTATACAATTTCTATTTGTTGCTGAAATATATTAATTTACACAGTGGCTGTCACTAACTTGTTTCATAACAGATTTATTTAAACATACATTCAATAATTAAGACATCACTAACAGGTAACGTAAAATATAATGCGTATATAGTCTAATACTTTGCAAAATGCTCTTCTCTACACTTCATTTCTCTAGCAAACTAACGAGCTTGTGCTTGACTAATGATGACTTGCCTGCCTGGGGTAAATGAAATGCTATGTGACATTTGTTTAGACGTCTTTCCATGGTTGAAACACTGAGCGATTACATGATGCATGAGATGTTCATTAACGTTTATTTCAGTCAGGACCACTCTGTTCTAGTCAGAATATTGTGGAGGTCCTGAACTTTATATTTGGCGGCAGGCTTCGCTCTGAAGGGTTCAGATTCTGAGCTATCCACAGGCAAACCTCACTGAGGTTTGAACCCCCTGAAGCCTAAGCAATTGCCAGATATTTTTTAATATACACAGTTATATATACCAAGTAGAGTAACACAGTACTGTGGACAATATTGGACAATTTGAGCAACATGAGCTGGATTGTTGATATATCTCCGTGGGCGAGCGGTTAAAGGGGTCATCGGATGCCCATTTTGCACAAGTTGATATGATTCTTTAGGGTCTTAATTAAAAGTCTATAACATACTTTGGTTAAAAAATTCTCAATGGTAGTGTAAAAAACACCTTTTTAAACATGTCAAAATCAGCTCTGTTTTTAGCAAGCCATTACAGTCCATGTTGCTTTAAATGAGCTCTGCTGACCTGACTACAGCGATCTGTCGTGCCACAACAAAGAGTGTCAAAACAACATTTATTGTTTGAATTTCCTGAAAAAAAAAACATGGACATAATTTGAAAGATGAGACTTTGTTTATTATCAAAAATAACACGATATATAACTGGAAATTTCCAATAAGGCTGGGCGATATGTCAAAAATAACTTATCGATAATCGCCTTTAAAAATATTGCGATATCCGATAATATCGTCTACCTAAGCCCCACCTCCACCAGGCCCCGCCCCCGCCAAGAAAACATTGCAGACATGCACCATAAACACGCACCATGTTCAGTTTGGTCTTAATTGTTGCCACATTAAAGTTTGGTATTACTTTTCTTAGTTTGTGCTTAAACTAACAGAAAACATTAGCTTTGCTGTTATGTTGGTGTTGCTAATAATTTCCACTCTGTTCTTATCAAATTTGTGTTTGAAATTAATTTCATTTTGTGAGGAGAACTGTTGAGGAAAAAATAATAGAACCCAATTTTAAGTTCATAATGGTGAAGTTGGACATTCTGGCGGTGATTGTAAGAATGATAAATGCATGTTGATGTCATATAGTAATGTCTTGAATAAATATGCCTGTTTTCCAATGTTTCTCTTTCTTTTTGGCATTAGACAAATTTCACGATGGTACGTTTAATTTCCTTGATTATAATAATTGTAGCGCTGTTTTTAAACTTGTAGTCAAGCTATAACGTATTTGATATTTATCATCTATGACTAAAATCATGCAGAGATTAAAAAGAATTCTGAGCAAAAACTTTTCTTTTTTTTTTTTTCTCTGGTAGCCTTGTTCGGAGGTCTCTTTTGGCCTGTTTTTAACAAAATAAAAATAACTGCTTTATTTAGAACCAGGGGTAATTTAAAATTTTATTTTTTATAATTCTTATTGTATTAATCAAAATACAACTCCCAAAATATAATATTCAGTGTTGGGCTGCCGAATCTCCGAACGCGTGCATGTTGAGGGGCGAGCTGAGTAGCCTATAATGTCTTCATCCGTTTGCAACAAAACTTTATAGTTTTGTAGCAAATTAAGAATTTATAGTGCTATATCGCAGCTTGATTAAACATAATTATACTGTATAAACTGTTTTAAAAAATCTGTAAAAATAGGGCACTGTGTGCGCTGTATGAATAGGCTGTGAAGGAATTTGCGTATTTTAATTATTATTGTCATGTGTGGGGTTTTTCATCATTATACAGTCTGTTAAAATAAATATTCAGAAACACATGCAGTGCTACTATTTGTCTTTTTTTCTGTTTAACTTTGATTAAACCGGAGATCAAAATAGAATAGGCCTATACCCTAAATAAGGATAAATTATACTGGAAAGTAGGGCTGTAGCTATCGAATATTTTAGTAATCGAGTATTCTACCGAAAATTCCATCGATTAATCAAGTAATCGGATAAGAACAACTTTTTCTTTATTAAAGAGCAATACTAAATATACAAGAGAAAATAAGACAGGTCTCTTAAAATGAACAAGTAATTTGTTTCCTTTTTAGAAAAATGAACATTTTTATTGCTGAAATTGCATATATTAATAACTGTGAAAACTAAACCCATTTAGTGCATTTAATTGCCATAATACATTCAAAATGCAAATACAAATATATAAAAATATAAAAATCAATTTCAAATTACTTTAAAAAAGGTAAACATAGTACAACCTAAAACTAAGACATAAATCAAAATAATAGTAATAAAAATATATATATAATAAAACCTAAACATTGTGCAACTTAACTTTCAAGTTTCAGCCTAACTACAGCTCAGGCATGACACAAGCCTTTACTGTCTTAGAAGGCTTTGTGGCTTTTGTAAGAGTCCATACACATAACATTTATTAACACATTTTTCAGGAACATGAATTTAAAGTTATTTGGAGAATAAACCCTCTTAAATGTCACTCTGCATACTGGTGTGTGTGGGTGTGTGTGTGTGTAATCCTTTAAAGGAGCATGGTTGCAAACACAGTGCTCTGTGTGTAGTTACAGTAAATGGTAGGGATGCACCGAAATGAAAATTCTGGGCCGAAACCGAGAATTCTGGATGTGCTTGGTCAAAAACCTAAACCGAAAAAGCTTTGTAATAATTATTTATTTTATTAAATAATATAAAGTAATTTTGTAAGACTTTTTAATTTAACTCAATTTTAATGACACAGAATTTAAAAAACACAAGCCAATAAAATAACCACACTTTTATTGAAAGAAAATTGGACAGAAATTATATTAATATTAAATATCAATGTATTATTTTTATTCAGTTCTATGCAACAGAATCAGACATAACTGTTGTTGTTGTTTTTCACTAATTATCCAAATAATGTATAGTCCTGCAAACAGGGTTTTTCCTTTCTCGGAATGTCGCGGAGGTGGTACCATCCTGCTCATGTGCACACAATGTACCCCCCCACCTTCAACTGCCTGAAACAAACACTTTTTACACACAATGTATTTTAGGTGTTATAATAATTATTGCTATGATTAAAGAAAATGACAATTATAAAGTTATGTTTTATTTTCTGTCACCTAATATTTTATTGTTATTTATTCTTAAAATAGCCTTATGAAATGTTTTTTTTTTCCTCAGAAATTCTGTGTTGTGTATCTGGTTATCAAATGAAGGCATAAAACATTAATTTCATTTATCTTTAAATTATTGAAAATTAAACTTTTTGGCAAACAAAGGGGATTTACTATTAAAGTTAAAACATGGAAGAAATGTTGTGTGATCATTCCTTAAAAAATTAAGTTTTCATAATTTTATTAGTAGTAGTAGTAGTATGTACATTCTGCTGAACAATAGTAATATATTTCTGCTGCAATGTCTTCAAGTTTAAACAGGACTTTTATTTTAACGGGTTGCCGTGAATACCTTTACATTTCTGTGTGTATATGATATGATGCTAGTTTTACTCAAATGAAATGGTGAAACGCTGATGAAGTGACTCTCAGAGCAGTTCTGGAGATGTTGTTCATGTGTTTATGTCCTCATTGAGACTGCAGATGCTGAGATCACCGCGAGCGTCACGCGCGCTTCAGTGTGTGTGTGTGTGGTAAAGGAAAACTCTGCCATTCATTCATACAGAGATATGAGCGCGTAATATGAGTTAATGCTCATCATCAGATCGTGTAAATCAGTGGGAAATGAATAGAGATGATGATTCTGTGTAAAGAAACAAAGTAAACGTATAAAAATATAAAACCCCTGGCAAAGCTATATTATCAGCACATGTGAGCAGAGCGGAGAGCAGATCAGTGAAGGAGATTTTACCAGCGTTGCCCAGTACAGCTGTACTACAGCATGCCACAGCACAGTAACAAGTATAGTACATAGAAACTTCCTGTCGGTGCGTTATTTGAGCGGACTCTGCTTTTCCGGTGAGCATGAGCGGTAAATGAGCAAAATGCACATTGATAGAGCGGAATATTGAACAGAGCGTCACGCGGCGCAGTGATGACGGCTGGAGCAGAGTGAAACCTGAACACTGCTGGTCGGCGCCACGCGGCATATATTTTCGGCGGCCGAAAATTCTGTGCATCCCTAATAAAATGGACTAAACGATTCTTCGAGGCACATAATTTGCCTCGAGGATTTTTTGTATTCGATTTACTCAAGGTATCGTTTCAGCCCTACTGGAAAGCATCTCCAAAATAATCGCATACACAGATGCACGTTGCATTACAGTAGTCAGCGCCGAACAACAGGCAAATAAAATATAAAATTAGGTTACAAAAGTGATTCAGTCAAGATCAGTGAGGGATTTTCTTTTCTTTTGTTCTTTGATTAACATTAATGACTGGCGGCAGCGACTGCTATCAATGCACGGATCCAAGACACCCTCTTTACGTTCACTTAAGTTTACAGTTTAATAGTAATGACTTTATGAATTTCTTCACTGATAAAATAGATAACATCAGAAATACAATAACTAATGAAGATTCTACGGCGTCTAGTAATTCAGCTTCATTCATCGCACCCAAAGAAAAACTGCTGTGCTTTACAACTATAGGACAGGAAGAGCTAAATAAACTTATCACCTCATCTAAACCAACAACATGTCTATTAGATCCTGTACCCACTAAATTACTGAAAGAGTTACCTGTAGCAGAAGAACTGCTTCTCAATATTATTAACTCATCATTATCTTTAGGTCACGTCCCAAAACCATTCAAGCTGGCAGTTATTAAGCCTCTTATTAAGAAACCACAACTAGATCCTAGTGAACTGGCAAATTACAGACACATCTCAAATCTTCCGTTTATGTCTAAAATTTTAGAAAAAGTTGTCTGCTCAATTGTGCGCCTTCTTGCAAAAAAATTATCTCTGAAGAATTTCACTCAGATTTCAGGCCCCGCCATAGCACAGAAACTGCACTTGTTAAGATTACAAATGACTTGCTTCTTGCGTCAGACCAAGGCTGCATCTCATTGCTAGTTTTACTTGATCTTAGTGCTGCGTTCGACACTATAGATCATGACATACTCATAGATCGATTACAAAACTATACGGGTATTCAAGGGCAGGCTTTAAGATGGTTTAGATCCTACTTGTCCGATCTCTACCACTTTGTTTATTTAAACGGGGAGTCATCTCAATTATCACCAGTAAAGTATGGAGTACCACAAGGATCTGTCCTAGGTCCTCTGCTATTTTCAATATACATGTTGCCCCTTGGTAATATTATTAGAAAATACGGGATTAGTTTCCATTGCTATGCTGATGATACTCAACTATATATCTCAACAAGACCAGATGAAACTGTTAAATTATAAATTATTAGTGTGTTAAAAATGTAAAAGATTGGATGACCAATAATTTTCTCCAATTAAATTCAGATAAGACAGAGATATTACTTATTGGACCAAAAAACAGTACACAGAATCTCTTGGATTACAATTTGCAACTAGACGGATGTCCTCTTACTTCCTCTACAGTCAAAAATCTGGGTGTTATATTAGACAGCAACTTGTCTTTTGAAAAACATATTTCCAATGTTACAAAAACAGCATTCTTCCATCTTAGAAACATTGCCAAGCTACGGAACATGTTACCCATTTCTGATGCAGAAAAGCTAGTTCATGCATTCATGACCTCCAGACTGGACTATTGTAATGCACTGCAAGGTGGTTGTCCTGCATCTTCAATAAACAAGCTACAGGTAGTCCAAAATGCAGCGGCTAGAGTCCTTACCAGGTCAAGAAAATATGATCATATTACCCCAATTTTACAGTCTCTGCACTGGCTACCTATTAAGTTCCGTATCAGATACAAAATATTATTACTTGCCTATAAGGCCCTAAATGGTTTAGCTCCTGCGTACCTAACTAGTCTCCTATCTCGCTACAATCCATCACGCTCCCTAAGGTCGCAAAACTCTGGACTCTTGGTAGTACCTAGAATAGCAAAGTCCACTAAAGGAGGTAGAGCTTTTTCATATTTGGCTCCCAAACTCTGGAATAGCCTTCCTGATAAAGTTCGGGGTTCAGACACACTCTCTCTGTTTAAATCTAGATTAAAGACACATCTCTTTAGCCAAGCATTCACATAATGCATTCATATAATGCATCTCATAATCTTGTACTGCAGTTATATCTGATCAAACGCACATTATTATTCTTTAGCTTGGGTTGAACAAATAATTTTTGCTTGGATGGAACAACAGCTATGCTAATTATGTCTCTTTTTTTCTCTGTTTCTGCTACGGGATTAACATCCCGTGGTAACTAGGAATTACACAAGCTTCAGTCTGGATCCAGCCCTTAAATGATCTGAGATGAGCGAACACCTGAGAAGAGATGATGCCAACCCCTCAGACGATGCCAACCTCTGATCCCCCAACAACATACAGAATTAACAAATTTTGCCATAAGTTAATATATTAAGTTTCTACAATGTATAAATATATTGTAGAAACTTAATTTCCTGTAAAGCGCTTTGCAACGATTGTATCGTAAAAAGCGCTATACAAATAAACTTTAATTGAACTGAAGACATAACCGATTTTCCCGATAATGTCGATAATCGTCTGTTACCTGACTGTTAACATCGACATCACGATACTTATGAGACATCATCGATTTACGATAATATCGTCATATCGCCCAGCCCTAATTTCCAATGAATTAAATTTCCACTCATGCAATGGTTAAAACAATGCTGTATTTGTTTGGTACACATGCATACCGAACTGAAAGACCCATACTGAAAATTTGTGTGTATTCCGTGTATCATTACATCCCTAGTAAATAGTGTAAATAATTTAGGAGTAAATGGTTCAAGTCAAACTATAGAAAGCCTGAATCGTTTCATGTTAAAGTGATATATACATATTATAATTCTATCTTTTTTAAATACAGAAAAAAAAAAAAAAAAGTGCTTCAACTGAATTTATAAGCGACTTCATTATAATGTACACTATAAAAGGTGGATAAATATCGCTTTTGAAATCTGCTATACAGATCAGTATTCTCAATCCAATTTAAAGCATGCTTGCTGAACAAAAATCAATTTAAAAAAAAAAAAAAAATAGTCTTCTCTATGCCAAGAAAAAACAATGCAAAAAAAATAATTTTGGATCCCATGAACCTGTGACCACACATCAGTTGAATTATATATTAATGCACCAAGTTGTTTGGCAACTGCTGACAGTCTACAATTAGACTAATGAACTATACTACTTGGCAGAAGAAATGTTTATTGTGATTTATTATTTATAAATGTTGGGGGTATTACGCTCATTTTTGGATGCGCTCACATCCACATCCAGCTGTCTAGAATAAGATGCCGCCTGACGTCAAAATACTGCAACCCGCTGCTATCTTCCACAGCAGAGCCAAGCTGATAAACATCAGCCTTAAACCAGCCATGAAAATATCTACATGGGAAGCCCATGACACAAGCATCATTCAAAGCAGTCAAGTGCAGAACGTGTCACCCAATTAAACAGCGTGAGCCGCATTCCCACGGACACCACAAACAAATTTTTTAAATCGCTGGCTCCTTCTGGGGTTTGATCGATTCGGGTATAGATTGGCCCTGAGACCCTGACGGCAGCCACAGCGTTCAAATGGCTTTGGACAGCGTGAGACGAGGCTGATTATACGAGACCTACGAGCATGTTTTGTCAGGACATTCATCCCAAAAACAATCTTGGAAACGGTCCTGAGAAAAGAGGGGTGAGTCACCCTGAGGTAAACGCCCCTTTATTATCACCCACACCTCGTTCACCCATTTCTCCTCACTAGAGCTCTGTCATGACCACAACCGGTCCTGCAAAAGCCCCATGGGGGATTGTGGGTAATGAGAGAGTGACATTGAATGCCTGTGTGCAGTGGCGCCGCGGGCACACCTCCAGTTTAAACAAAGACTAAGCAGCCAGTCGTTCATGACAGATCCTCAGAGCATGTAGCCTGTAGATCAGTTATGCCTGTGGCTTCTTTATAATGGGCTTGATTATTGTCGTAATCCTGTCAAAGCAATGTCAATGACAACAATAATAAAGTCTCATCCAAAATCACACCGGAACATTGTTAGACGCGACGAGTAAATCAGCGGTGAGAGCTGAAGTGTTCCTCGGGCTCAAAGATCCATGAAAGATCAAACAAGTCCTCCAATTCTTTACAGTGTATCAATAACGGACTGGAAATTATTCAGCACCGAGGTTCAATGATCACACAGGAAACACTCAAAGCGAGTCCACAGGGCGATCTCTGGATGACCTTGGAGGGACGCTCTGCTGCTGATGCCTCCTTTGATATTTTGATGCTTCTGGTTTGCAGTTTCTCATTCTGGAGTTTGATATAAAAAGTGCAGTTTATAGTTGGATTTGAAAATTAGAAGCTCTGAGTCTTCCATTATCCATAAATTACTAAAAAGGAAAGAGCGATTAATCAGTTGATTTTGAGTAAAGTTGTAGATAATAAATGAACTAAATACTTACATATGTATGCTTATGTTATGTAAATACTTATATATATATATATACACACACACACACACACACACACACACACTAGGGGTGTGTACATAAACATGACGGTTCGGTACGTACCTTGGTTTTGACATCAAGGTTCGGTATGGTTTCGGTACAGCAGGAGGAAAAAAACTAAACATAAATTGTTTTTTTTTTTTTTATTAAACAATGCTTTACTGAACAAATTGCTCTCTTTAAATACATTCAATTATAATACATTTTCTAAGGGATATAAATCTACCTCAGCTTCTGCTCAACTATAGAGAGCCCTTTTACATTACTATAAGGTTACAATTAACAACACAGGCCAAACTTAAATTCAATTACTATTTATTTTTAACTATAATTAATCAACACTAAAATAAAAAATAAAAATGTATGCAAACATGTAAATAGTTTTTAAATTAACTTCTAAATTACACATTTCTAATTGTTGTTGAAATATAATAATTTACAGAGTGGCTGTCATAACTTTAAAGATTTATTTAACCATACATTATATAATTAAGACATCACTAACAGGCCATGTAAAATATAACGATGTATATAGTCTAATATTTCGCAAAATGCTCTTCACTAGACTTCATTTCTTTAGGAAATATTGAGCTGTAGACACTGATGACTTGCCTGAGGTAAATGAAATGCTACGTGACATTTTGTTTACAAGCTTTTTTGTAGACGTTTACAAGATGTCTTTGCGCGGTTGAAACACTAATTGAGCGATTACGTGAGGGGTGAGATGTTCATTCATGTATATTTTGCGTTAAAATTAGTAGTAAAGAGGGAGGGATGGTTGTGCATGGTCGTTTATACAGCGATCTGTCGCACCATGTCAAAGAGCGCCAAAACAGCATTTATTGTCTGAATTTCCTGAAAAAAGGGAACGATTTGATGTGTACCGAATCGAAAAACCCATACCAAAATTTTTTGGTACGAATATGTGTACCGTTAAACCCCTAGTAAACACACATCTCAGTTCTTTCTGGTCCTCAAATCTGATTGGCTGAGAGGAGTGCGATATTCTAGTGATACTGGTACTCAAAACGTTTTAACATTCGCGTCACTCTGTGTGCGTTATTTCTCATAGCAAGTGTCATAGCGGACACCCAAATACTGTTTTTTTGTTACGGAATGTAGTTTTAAGAAGTTTTTTTAGGCGAAAATGTAGTTGTTTAGAGATGCGGTTTGTTAATAAAGATAACATCTATTTGAAAATTTGCTTTAACGTTTTTCAAATTCTATTTTTTAACCTTCTATTCATCAAATAAAACTTAAAATGTAGCACAGTTTACACAATGTTAATATAATGATAATAATATGAAAAAAACCTGTACACAGAATGTGACAATGTCCCTGTCTTCCTAGGACTGCAAAATAGATTACTGTGGACTGTAGCCAACTGATTAAGTCTAGTCGTTGACTAGGGTTGCACGATACACCGGTACTACGGTAGTATCGCGATACTAAAGCTTAAAAATACCCGCAGTGCCATTGCATTTTTTAAACGGTAGTATCGTCCATAAGGTAGTACCGTAAGATATGTAGTATGCACGGCAGCAACACTGTTTAAAACGTTCATTTGAACATGCATGCCAGCAGAAACATTACAAGTTGATTGCCAAATGTCTTTCTGCTGTGCTCTGTGTAGTTTAGTCTGTGTATACGCTTTATATGGTATTGAGTGTTTCCCGACGCTTCAGTTCAGTTTGCAATGAGAAGTTGCACTTGCACGAAGAAACTTTCTTCAGAAGAAAGGGTCTGATTCAGACCGTCTGATGTCATTTTAAAAAACAGCAGTTCAAGCATCACTTATTCAACATCATAATATCTTACAAGAAAGTATTCTCGCAGTTTTATTCATTTGACCACTTCTAGAACAGGTGTAATAGTTAGTTTCTGGAAGCATCTTTGCGATCACGAACGCAGTTCCATTCATCAACATAGCGGCTTTGCACTTGGTTCTTATCAATCATTATATATATATTTTTATTAATTTATGTTATGTTTTAATATACATTCTGCTAACTTGGAAATTTCAAGATATGCGAGCAAAAAATGCTCCTGACACTTCGGCAATATGACACGAGCAAGAGTGCTGTTTTTGTTTCGTTTCTGTGTTCGAATCCAAATCCGCGTTGTCTTGGGCGAATCACTGATTCACTAAACCATTCATAAAAACAGTCATTTGATTCACTCCTGAAGGATTCAGCCGTTTTGAAAGAATCGTTTGAATGACTCAGTGATTCAATAACGAACTTCTGCCACCTGCTGGCCATTTTAAGTTTCCCATCTAAAAGTAGGCATATTACATTATCTTCCAACATATTTCTATATTCAGAATTTAGTATTTAAAACATTAATCTCATAACATTATTTATGCAATTATAAATACAGTCTAAATGTATAAATGCACATCTAAATGTCACATCATGCAGCTTCTGTGCAGTGCTAAGATGAGTTTTGTTTAGATCATTTCATGGATAACAATAGCCAGTCATTCAGTCACATTAATTAAGTATTCAGAGAAAAATATTGTCCGTTTCATTTACATCTATTTATGAAATTTTGATTCATTTTGTAGAATTGAATTTTAAATTAACAATACTGCATTGTATCGTGATACTACTTGGTATTGTGATACTTCAGCTGGTATAGTATCGTAAGACATTTTTATGGTATCGTGACAACCCTATCGTTGACCGAAATTGTGTTTTTGACAGCCGATGCCGATTTCTTAGAGAGCAGGGTGGTCGCATACATCATACAGGATACAAATACACACTTTATAAGATTTTTATAAGATCTCACTTTATAAGGTTTGTGAAATTAAATGTTGATTAGACATTCAAAGATCAGCTTAAATTATATAAATACATATTTGCTGAATGCTGATGGCAAACGAGCAAGTATTATGTTTGCCTTTCTATTACTAATAATATAAAAGCAATCATTATAATACTTTTTTGTATACCTTTTAATTCCTTTGTTTAACATTCTGATTATTAGACAGACTTCTATCCCTATTAGAAAGAACAGTTAAACTGTGACAAACAATGAAGAGGGAGAAAGTGAGCGCTGTGCTCAGTTTCTGCCGTTCTCAGCGTTGTCAAAATAAAAGTCCCGCCTCGAACACATCGGCCAAACAGAAAAACTTATTGGCCTTGGAAATATATCGGTTCCCACTAATTAAGTCTAATGAAATGGAAAAAATATTTTAGAAAGGTAGTTTTTGTAATGTTAATTACGAAGAAATGTATTAAAGGGATAATTCACCCAAAAATAAAAAAATATGTCATCATTACTTGACCTCAAGTTGTTCCAAACCAAAAGTTTATTTGTTCTGTTAAACATAAAAGAAGATTTTTTTTGAAGTATTGATGGTGCCCAAACAGTTTTTGATCCCTATTGCTTTCCATAGAATAAAAAATATATTATGGAAGTCAACAGGGACCAGAAAGTTCCAAACTCATTGGTTTGGACCAACTTGAGGGTAAGCAAATGATGACAGAATTTTCATTTTTGGATGAACTGTCCCTTTAAATTAACCTTTTTTTTTTTTTTTAATCAACACCATCCATCAGTCGACCCTAGTATGGTTTTAAACTTGTGTGAGCCATCAGATGTTTAATATTGTATGGATCTCTGTTCCTAGAGCAGGTGGAACAGTATGTTCTTCCCCGTAATGTCCATCACACTGGACATCATTTTCTCCGGCACTGATCTTCACAAAATCTTCTCAGTCAAATCAACCATGTCACCTGAAGCCACCCAGGAGAAACAGCAGCACAGAGAATCTGCTGCTTATGCAGTTTACATCACAGCCAGACACTTAATGACCCTATGTCACATTCATTAACGGTAAAATCACATTTCAGCAAAGTTTCAAACTTGAGGAAGGGGGAGCATGCATTATTGTCCGTTTAAAACAAAATTACCCATTTTAAGTGTTTTAGCTGGAAGACAGGAGGCTTGTAAATGCCTAACAAGGTCTATAAAAAGTGGACATCAACAAAGAACAAGCGCAAATGGGATGCAAACTTCCCCTGAATGACAATCCAAGGTCTCATCACAGCAAACAGTAATTTAAGAGCATCTTCCCACATAAAACAAGGAAGAAAAGACAGCACATCATCTCAAGCCAAGTACCCCATTCATGACCCGATTTCTTGATGCCATTACGAGAGTTTAGCAAGTTAAATAACCTACAAACTAGGGGTGTAAGAAAATATCGATACACGTGAGTATCGCGATATTTTGTTTGGCGATACTGTATCGATTCTCAAAAACGGAATATCGATATTTAAAAAAAAAAAATAAAAAAATCATACAGGATTCATGGCAGTTGTTTCGTTTTGAGTTCATATCCCGGCCGCTAGATGGCAGTCTTCATCTCTGAACTTAAACAGTGACAGGAAATACTAGCATTAGAGCACACCACTAATGTTAGCATTAATATAGTTCGCTGCCAGTAATGGAGGATGAAAGAATTGTTCCAGTTCTCGTTTCGGTGTACAAAGCTGAAGTGTGGCGCTTGCCGCGCCCCGTGTGAAAAGCCTTCAGCTTTCTCTCGTGTCGGGGGCGTTTTGTGTAGTTAGGGCGGTGCTCGCGTCACGGTCTCTGTAGGGTGACCACCCGTCCCGCATTTTGCGGGACAATCCCGAAATTGGGAGCTTTGTCCCGCGTCCCGCAAGATGTAAGCTGCGTCCCGCATTTCAATTATGTATTCTGTATTTTTTTTTTCATCCCAGAAATTTAAATACCAAAATAAGAAATACATTAAAACTGTGACTGGCATTTAAAAATCCACAGCATGTTCTAGCTGTGAAAATAACCAACCGACACAGTCATAGAGTTTTTTTCCGCTGATGATGACTGCGTGGATGGCGCAAAGTATGTGCGGACCTCATCAAGTGCTCGAGCACCACCGACGGAAATGGTCGAGCGCACACGGAAAAACACGATATTCTCCTTTCATTTAAAAAAAAAAAGCTTGCACCTTTCAGACACGACTTTCTTATTTTAATAGTTCGTTTGAGGCGGTTTCTATGGCGCTATTTTAATGACAAGTGTCCAGAGCGCATTATTGTAATGCGAGAGCACAACAAATGTCTCCGCTCGCAGGATTCTCTTCACTCTCACACTAAACAGATGCGCTCTCTCTCTCGATCAGACATTAGGCCTACGTGTGTGTGCTCAAACCTTATACTCTCTCCTGGATTAAATGCTGCCAGAAGCGCAACCTCGAGTGTGGGCAATGGGCATCCACCGGCAGAAACATAAATCGGCGCACAAAACAACGGATGTAATGTAAATCAGTATTTAAATGGCATAACAGTAGTAAATGTATCGGTCTCACACGTGTCCCGCATTGTCCCGCAAAATCATATCTACTGTCCCGCAACAGATCTATTGCCAGGTAGTCACCCTCTCTGCGATTCCACGCAGAACATAAATACAAACTGAAAAACCTGTGAAATCCAAGTTGAAAGGTTCTGAGAATGTTCAACATCTGTATTTATTTTATTGTTTACATTTGTTTTGTTTTCATTAGGAATCCAGCAAGCACTTTATATTTCACTAATACTAAGCAGATGTCATTTTTTGCTCAGATCAAAATGTTATGACATTGTATATTACAATTGTAAACTTAAACTGTGAACCTTTAAAGCAGGGTCTAAAAATATATATGGTCTTTTTTATAAAATACATTTTATACATACATTTAAGTAAAGAATCCTGCAAGCACTTTAATTTTTCCCCCTGGACTCGTGCTGCACAAAATGTGGTTCAATAATGTTGAATGTTACAGGGACTGATTATTGCAAATGCAGATCCCAGTGTGTTCTGGTTAAAAAAAAATAAAAAATTATTTATTTATTGCTAAGGTTTGCATATGGTGGTGTGTTCTTAATGACAGCTTTCCTAAAATATATATCCTATTCCTAAAATAAGAAATATCCCAATATATCGCCTTGCTTACAGTATCTCAATGTATCGCAATATATCGTATCGCAACCCCTGTATCGTGATACGTATCGTATCGCCAGATTCTTGCCAATACACAGCCCTACTACAAACTGGATTACAAGTGAGACAGCTTTAGGTGCATATGACCTGAGAAATATGAATTCATAAATACTTATCCTTTTCAAGTGATTTTTCAAAAACTGGACAGAACCAATGAAGACATCAGCATATTAAATTAGCTGAGATAAAACAGGCTTCCCCTATAAAGCATTAGAACAAATACAAATATGTGTGTAGGTGGCACATAAGGATGTGGAGATGCATTTTAAAGTGGTCTGGGATTTACAAGAAATGTTATTTGGAACAATAAATGGACACAAACAGATGTATTAAACAACTATAACTATGTTAAGATGCACAGTGCCGCGTATACTTTTATGTATTTATTGATTTATACACCACACAAAAATAAAAAAATCAATTACATTTAGGAAATCTTTTCCATGCAATGAAATTAAGGCTTTCTGGGCAATTTTTTTTTTGTTTGACCAGTCTGCACCATCATTTGGTGTTTCTTTGAAAAAACTGCTCTATTTTAAGGGGCTGTTCATACAGAACATGCTTTTCCAGACCAATGTGCTACTTTTCCATAGTTGTCCTATGTACACGCGCTAGACCGATGTTTGTGACCATTGTGCTCATGTCTCGCATCTTTTACAGCATCTCGCACATGAGCACCACGTTTTTAAGACACCATGGCATGTTAAAACAATTTCAACTTTTACATGCATCAGCGTTCAATAAATGTCAGTTCCAAAACAATGGACCAATCAGAAGATCCGGAGACGGGGCAAGTGTTGCAAGCTTTTGTTGGCAAATAACGGTTTTATTTGATGGTAACAGGGCGAAAGAGGCATTCTGCACTGCGCTTTTTTTAATAAAAAAAAAATTCTGAGTGCTGCGTCTCGTATTTTAAGATGCAAAGACGCGTTCTGTGTCAACGGCCCCTAACAGGTACTGGAAATATGTGTACATTATATTAAGTTGTTGTCACATATTTTTTATATATTTATCGAATTCAAACAGGTTTTACCAAACAATGGCTATTAAAGTTTTATATTTATTTTGTATCATGTAATATAATTTATTATACAAGAGTGAGTGTGTGTGTGTGTGTGTATTTAATTACGTTTTTCTGTATATTTATTTTTCCTTTTGCTTATTTTTGCAAATAAAGTTGCAAATAATCTTAAAGGTAAGGTAGGCGATTTCAGCAATATCAAGCTAGCTTTGAAAGCATATGATCCAACCCTCCCTGCAAATCACTCTCCAAAGCCACGCCTCCTCCAAAACACATGAATGCGCACAGATAGACCAGAGGTTAACCAGCGACACGATGAGAGACGGCGTTGGTGGAAGATTTAATGTAATGCTGTCAGATTATCTCATGTCTCATTCACCGGTGAGAAAACATTACATTACAAAGCGCATAATATTACAATAGTAACGACTTCCATTCTTGCTCGGTCTGCAATAGCGTAATGCAACGCGCTGATGACGTATCATGACTAATAATACTGCTTACTGCTAATATTGCATACAATAAAATGAAGTTGTGACCAAATCTTTACAGATTGTGTTGCAGTAGCTCATTTAATTAACTTAATTGAACAAGCAGCAAAAATACATTTTCTATTAATATTCTTATAAAGATTTTAATTGAATTGAAAGCAAACACAATCCATGTTAATTACCTCCTTGTTGTTGTGTTGTATAAAAATGTATTCAAAAATGTAATGCATTTATCTTGCAATGAAAAATGCAATGTGAGGTTACAGGATTGCTATAATATAAATATACTCTTCAGATTTTGTGATGTATGTAATTTACATCCTTTAGGAGAGGCCGAGCAAAACTAACCTTAACGGTTTGGTCCAGGGATGCGGTGGCAACACGGGCTTGTGGTCCCATCAGGCCACAGTGGATGTAAGTGATGGGGAGGGAGTGGCGGGAAAGAATGTGACGCGGTTCTGGTGTGCGGGACGAATCCAACTGAACAACGCTGAAACACAATGCACAATTTTTCATTACCTTGCCATTATGAAGTCTTTATTATAAACGACACACTCAGGACAACAATAATTAATCATGAGAGCCATCAATTCTATCACATATTATTTGCGTGACGAGTTAATTAAAAATTGATGAATGTGAAACATTAAAATATAATACACTGGGTGTAAGTGAAACATTAAGACTGATACTCATTTTCTCTCTATACAAAAATCAATGGCAAGCTTGTGCCTTGACCTTGAAAGTATTAGTTTATAAGATTCAATGATTCTAGATATCACACCACATCCTATACTGTGCCTTTCTGTAGAGGATTATATAAATATATATTTTTTCTTTGTTTGGATGTCAACATCTGGAAAAATATCAAACAAGTCATTAAGAAGCAATGCAAATTATTTACTGTAAAATGCAAAGAAAAAAATGTGCAATCATTTAGTAAGTTAATGGCATAACAGCAATAATAATTATTTTTAAATAAATGATTCACATATTATTAATTATTTAATTTGGTTCCACATATTGGATTAGACACATTCAAATAGTCCAAATTGAGAAGAAAAAATAATTTATCAAATATCAAATATACATAGTCTCATGGATTGATGAAGATATGGTTTTTGGTCATTGTTCATTCTTCAGCATTTTATTGGTTGATGTACATCACATCATGTGTATTTAAATTATATCTAACATCTTATGTCTCATATACATCTATTGCTCTCTGCTCCTGACACCCACTATTCTTTCAAATGTTTTAATGAAATTCATTATTCTTACTGTAAAAGGATCTCACACACTCTCATGCTTTAAATAAAACACAAACAATAACATTTTGGTAACATTTTAAGATTTATAGCTTTTATGTTTATAATTGAAATTTAAAATTATTTTATTTCGAAAAACTTGCAAATGTTTGTCTTTAACAACTCACATGCATCATATACAAACAATTAATCAGCATGTTAATTAGTGGTTATTATGGTTTTATGTTTTAATACTGATTTTTGCTTCATTTTTCTTCTTAATATGGATTATTTTTAAGTGTATAATAATATGCAGAATTTTTTTTATTACATAATACACAATATACATAATATTTCACAATTTGCCATATCCCTATATTGTGCTAAAACAAGTTCCGTTTACTTGACAAAATGTTGGAAATTGATAGCACTTATTTTTATGTCTCCATCACTTAAAATGGAAGACTAAATCCATGTTGAGAATAACAACTTTTGCAGTACAAAATGTAACAGTATTTAATGAATTAATACAGTAATCTTACTAACAAACATGAAGTAACATTAGTAAACATTCTAGAATATATTAACTGAAACTAAAATGTTAAACTTAATATTACTTAATTTATTCAGGAAGAGTTTGGTTTCTTCACTTTTAGCTGATTACTTTAATTTTCCCTTTAAGTTTGCATTCAAAATAAGGCAACTGTTTTCCAAGCATTTTTTCAGCAAACTGAACTTGTGTAGAGTCACACTGCTAATGACTGTTGCATGTGTCTGGCCAAACGATCAGCCTCAAGAAAAAGACTGAATGAGAGAGATGCGGAGAGGAGAAGGAGCTCCAGATGGAAACACAAGGGCAGATAAAGTGAGACGAGACCGAATTGAACCCCATTCTGTCAGCACCGCTGCATGACGCGGAACCGCTGGGTGAGCTCAGGGGCCGACCTGTCTTAAACAACATCTGTCATACACATCTGCGTTTTTATGTCAGAGAGAGAGAGGATAATTTCTGATTTGTACTCAATTTTACATTTGCATTAATTGAGTTTGCTAGTTCTGGGTGAGCGTCCATGTCTCTCCTTCTGTCCACAGTTCACGTCTGCTGTGTTCATGTGAGTTATCATAACAGTCTAAAGTTCTTGAAACTTATGTATTCACAAAATGAATCAGGGTTAATTCATGTATTATATCAATGCTCCTATTTTCTTTTAATTTAAAAAAACTGAATACAAGAAGCTTTGTTGTGACCATAATGGGGAACGATGGAGCTTCTTTGGTCAAAAAGAATCACTGGTCTCATGTCAAAAGTGTCCACACCCGATCCTGGTCTCTATACATACAGTTTTATCAGAACCCCAGAAAAGGTTTGAATAAAATGTAAAAAAAAATAAATTAAAAAAGTGACCTACTGTGACTCTTAGAACAACATATACCACTATAAAATCATTATGACATATTAATGGCATTTATATTCACGTCACACCTCTGTTTATCAATTTGCACTGGCTACCAATAGCTGCTCGCATAAAATTCAAGGCATTGATGTTTGCCTACAAAACCACCTCTGGCTCTGCACCCCTTTACCTAAATTCACTACTTCAGACTTATGTGCCCTCTAGAACAGTGTTTCTCAACCGTTCTGAGTGGGTCGCGGAGTGTGCGGCCAAATAAACGACATCAACAACAAAAAAACATAATTCTAAATGAGACTTTTATTTTAAAAGATGTGCATGAAAGCTGTTGACACTTCTGTCAGATGCAGTTTAAGGTAAAGAGTGTCTGAGAAAAACGCGCTGTCCCGATTCAGTATCTGCGGTCAGATGATGTTGCCAGACTGTGTTCGTAGCGCGCACTGTTCTTTAGCACTGTATATCACTTCACCAAAGCGCAGAAACTACGAGCATGTAACGCGTGAAATAAAAGTAGGCCTGCAGTATCGATAAATCACATAACTGGTACTGTATGTGTTAGCTGGGAAGGATTTGAAGGTACGATATTCATTATATTCAGGAGCAGTTTCCACGTTTCATTAACAGTTAATGTTAGTATTGTATATTCACCATGGTAACTGTTGTTTCCATAACCTCAAAACACCATGTTATTTTCACTTTGTGTCATTTTGTATATGTTTCAATGACTGTGGTGGCTCAAACCAACTTAATTGTATTAACAAAAACTAGTTTCGGACTGCTATAATCAGCGTCGCTGTGAATTCTGGGCCCTTTGCACTGACTTTGCTATGCCCCCACGCCGCGCGATCACGTTCAGTGGGGGGGGGGGGCTTGTTTTCGCAATCGCAAAACCCCTGTTACTCTGTTCTACTATACTATTACACCCTGTCCGATGCCTCTTAACTTATAGACTGTATATTCAGTATTAGTCGTATTCTTAACGGGCTTAACTTAATTTGTGTGAAACAAATTTGCTTTGTTTTTGTTTTTTAACAAATTATATAAATAAACGTGGGTCGCGGCTTGATGACCATGGGACATGTGGGTCCCAAGGCCAAACCAGTTGAGAACCACTGCTCTAGAAGCTTGCGTTCTGCAAGTGAACAGTGCATTATTGTACCATCCCAAAGACGCACAAAATCACTTTCACTGACTTTTACATTAAATGTTCCCTCTTGGTGGAATGACCTGCCCAACTCAATCACAGCAGCTGAGTCCTTAGCCATCTTCAAGAATCGGCTAAAAACACATCTCTTCCGTCTTTATTTGACACTCTAACTCTAGCACTCTCTATTCTAATTCTATTCTTTAAAAAAAAAAACTTGCCCCTTTTAGATTTGCACTCTATTCTTTACTAACTGCTTGTTTCTTTAAAAAAAAAAAAAAACACTAACACTAGCTTCTATATTCTTTTTGTATTCTATCTGTTTTCCTTTTATTATATAATTACAAAAAAAAAAACCTTGCTACATGTACTGCATTAAGCTAATTGTTATGAAGAGATCAAAAATAGTTATATAAACTCAGTTATGAACTAGAGGTTTTCCATAAAAACATGTATATTTTGGAATGCATCGTTATAAATCCATAACGGTCAAAAGTTTTGAATCATTCTGAATTTTTAATATTTTTGAACTTTTTTTTTTTTTTTTTTTTTATGCTTCTGCTCTCCAAGGCTGCATTTATTTTATCAAAAATACAGTAAAACAGAAATATTATTACAATTTACAATAACTGTTTTCTATCTTAATACATTACATTATCAGGTAATATATTTAATCGATTTCAAATGTTGCAAAACATTTATATTTCAAATTAATGCCGTTTATCATCAATGTTGAAAACGGTTGTTCTTGCTTAATATTTTTGTGGAATCTGTGACACATTTTTTCAGGATTCTTTGAAAAAAACAATAATACATTTTTAAGAAATGTTTCAGCACATCAGCATATTAGAATGATTTCTAAAGGATCATGCGACACTGAAGATTCTGAAATTTTTATTTTCATTTGAACAGTCAATAGCAAATACTTAAACTAATAACAAAACATACAGTCGCTGATTCAGAAGCACCAGATTGTCACAGCAAAGTCAGAATTACCTCCTCTCCTAGGTTCACAAACTGTCGTCCATTAAATGCGTTGTGATAACATCTGGGTTGTGCTGTAACTGTTCTGTTGTAAGTAATCTTAATGATTCCTAAATGCATCTATTTTCAGAATGCCAAATAAAGTGCTTTTGCTTTAGCCTAGAAACACACAACTTCTCCCTGACACGGATGCATCAACACTACTGCGGTTACTGAAACCACGCCTTACGCAAATATTTCCACATCGTGACCTAGACATGTGGGGGCGTGTTTGAATGAGCCGTTTTAGGGGGGCTTGGCAGAGTCTTAAATTTGATAAAGAATATCTCTTTGGTTTTGAGACTTTAGTCTTTGCAACTTCAGGGATCTTATCTATGCACAATCAGCTTGTGACACTCCAAAGAGAAAGCAAAACTTGAAATCGCATCATATGACCCCTTTAATTTAAATTGTAATAATATTTCACAATATTAATGTCTATAAGAAATATTCCTAAAATATCCGTTGTACCTGCTGTGATTGGATTTATTAATCAAAAGGTTATGTGATTTAGTATGGTGGTTTTTATTTGTGTTTTGTGGTATGTGTTTTGTGTCTGGTATTGGCATGGTCAAAGACAAATTTCAACCGTGGTTGATAATAAAGATGCATTGTATTGTATTGTATTGTTTCTAAACGTATTTTTGATCAAATAAATGCAGCCTTGGTGAGCATGAGACTTAAAGAGATTTTTTGATATAATTACAGAAGATTATGATTAATGAAAACAAAGAGACTTTGTTGTGACTGACTGGCCACGTAAGAGTTTTTGGTTTGACATAAAAGCTTTGCGCATCTCTCTGGCAGAAGGTGTGTCCACTGCAATCAGTTTCAGCTTTCGCTCTGTCCTGCATCCGTCAGTGAGTCTGTGTCCCCCTCTCACACTTTAGATTCCCCTCGTTATTCACAGCTCTTCATTCTTCATGCTGCGCTGCGCTTAGCGTTGCTCGCTCAGCAGCAAGGTCACAGTCAACACAAACGGACATGATTCAACTTACAGCAGAAACCCGAGTGCAGAACAGGGGTGATGTTAACGGGCAAACACGATTAAACTGGTGACAACACGCAGTAAAGGAATCAGTAAGTGCCCAGACTGGTGTTGCTAAGAATAAACGTAAATACACCCGGCAAACAACAAAACGTGATCCAAACAAAGTCATGTAGTTCCAGAGGTGCATGCGCCAGCTAAACAACTGCCATTGACATAGGAGAAGCTCTTCTCTGGTATCAGGATCAATGACAATTAAAGAGATAGTTCACCCAAAATGAAAATTCTGTCATTAATTACTCACCCTCATGTCATTTCAAACCCGTAAGACCTTCTTTCATCATCGGAACACATTTTTCCAGATATTTTTAATGAAATGCGAGAGCTTTCTGACCCTCCATAGACAGCATCACAACTAACAAGTTGAAGCTCAAGAAAGGTAGTAAGGACATCTTTAAAATAGTCCATGTGACATCAGTGGTTCAACTGTAATTTTATGAAGCTACGAAAAATACCTTTTGTGGGCAAAGAAAGCAAAAATAATGACTTCATTCAACAATTTCGCTTCTTCCTTGTCAGTATTCGACACATGCTCATGACAATACCACAATGCAAGCTCTCGGATTTCATTAAAAATATCTTAATTTGTGTTCCAAAGATGTACGAAGGTCTTACGGGTTTGGAACGACATGAGAGTGAGTAATTCATGAGAGAAATGTTAATTTTTCTTATATTTTTCTTAATTTTTTTAAATAATTCTCTTTAAGAATGTCCACAATAATAAAAAAAAAAAAAAACACGAGCCAAGTATTCAAATTCGCTTCATATTTAAAAAAAAAAATTATATCATTTTCCAGAAAAGTTTCAATTTAATGTCATGTGGTGTAACCACGTCAAAAGTAACAACACATCTTAATCACTATTTTTGAGAGTCACACCACATGACATCAGTGTAATTTTTGAATTATTTATATACTATTAAAAAGTATTGATTAATTTTGTTTATATTTTTAGATAAAAATAATTTTTATTTAAAAAATAAATTAAAAAAATTACAGTTTTATATAAGTTTTTATTTTAGTTTTATTCCATTTATTTTATTTAGTTAGCTGTCAAGGCATCGATTTTCATTTTTCATCTAATATTTATGTTTTATTTTTATTTCAGATTAATTTAAATGAATGAAAACTATTTTAATAGTTTTAGTCTGTTTTAGATGATAGTAAAGTCAATGAATGATATTTTACAACCTAAACGAACAATGCTGTTTCATAAATCTCAAATTATTTGATAGTTTTAAGTAATTAAGTAGTTTTAGACCATTTATTTTTATTTTAGTTTTTAGTACTTCAACTTATTTTCAGTTAGCTGCCAAAGCTACAATTTGTTTTTCCATCTGATATTTAAATTTTATTTCGTGTCAAAAAAATCTTAAATTATTTACTAGTTTAACAGACGTGACTTTGAATAACAAAACATTATGTCAAACTACTTAAATTCTTGAAAAAGAAACCTTATTTAATCTCTTTTAATTTAGTTTTTTTCCAGGACAGTTGCCATTTTGAGTTTTCACCGCTAACAAATATATAAAAGTGAATTTTAGTTCAGAAATAAAAACACGCTCATGATAGAAAAAGTGTATTCATGTGCATTCTGTGTGTATGAATGGCATTTTTAATGTATTTTTGAATTTATAAATAGATTAGATACAAAAATGAGCATCATTAAACCATTAAAGACCTCCCTGGTCTACGCTGACAAATATTCCAGAGAAATGTGACATTTATTGCAGACTCAAGCATATTTTGTCATCATGGGAACGTTCAAAAGCGTTTTATGCATTTCTGGGCCCTAAAATGCCATCTAGATAGGCAGCTCACTATAGGTGAAACGGAGCGCAGTGAACTCACACGTCTGTGTGTGATTTCTGAAGTCGAGACCTCTCAGCAGCATGTGAGGGTCAGAGAATGTTGATTATGGTGATGGCTGAGAGGTTATTCTGTCGAGCGATACAGATACAGAATAATAGATGCACGTCATCTCCTTTCCAAAACTCAGAGACAGACGCTGAATTATTCATCCTGGTTTGATGGCTGTGCGCCTCTCTCCTGCCTCCTTTCATATATTGCAGCCCGTGCATGGGCCTGGTTTACCTTAACTAATGCCATCAAACAAACATGACCGCGAGACCTCGCTGGCCTTCTCCTTCAACTTTCAGTTCAAAACCAGCTGTTACGTCAAATACAGCAGGAAGCCTCAAACTGCAAGTCTTCAAAAACATACCGCAAGTTTGGGCATCTCCCGTAATTGATAATGCTCAGAGAGCCTTGAGGTGAATGTCTTTTCTCATCAGTCTCACCTCTACGGCTTCAAAGTACGTTACTTCAGATCGATAACAATAACAGCGCAGCACAATAGAGACGGACAGATCGGCTGAACACAAACAGCTTGGAAGCCGAATTGAAGCAACGTATCTGAAAGCAGTAAAAAACTGCCTGAGGTTAGACAAACCAGGGGTGTGTTTTTTTTATTTTAGCCAATTAAAAGTCGTTTTCACATGCTTTAAATCTTAATTACTCTGGTTGAGATGTTCTTAAAGCCATCTCGAAACAAAGTGGAGATGTAAGGTTGTTTATCTAGATTTATTTCACCATCTGCACCTGCTGGAAAACATTGAAAACACTCATAGCCCCATCTACTGGCCGTAACGTGCAAGCAACCCTGTTTCAGAAAGCCTGGGAGCTATATTTCACCCCAAAAATCAAAAGAAACAAGAATAAATAAAAATAAGCTTATTTCTGGAACATAAAAGTTTTTTGCATTGTGAAATTATTGTAAAAATATATAAATAAAGATATCACACGATACGCCAGAAGTATTTGTTGTACTGTCTTTGTCATGTTTAAATAAATAAATATATAAAATAAAAATATATTGTCATGACAGGATAATTTTCAACACTATATTACAAACCCAACACAAATACGCACATTACAGTACTGATACTGTCAAAATGCAAAAATAAATACATACATAATTTTACATTTTTGTTTGGGACTGAAATATAACGTGAAAATGGAAAGTTGGTGTATAAAAAGTAACATTTTTATTTTTTAAAATATTTTATTAACCAGTTTTAGCCTTCACAATACAATGTAAATGCTCCTGCAGTATTACAAATTAGTTTTATTATATTAAATTTTCTTAATTAATGAAAGCATTATTACAAAAGAATTAGCACTGCAGGACAGAATATTTTCCCAAAAGTTTTTCATGTAAACAGAAGCTTTTAAAGTCTGATGCGATTAAAAATTAAAACACATTAATAAACCAGCAGGTCAGCATACAGCTTAACTGAAATCATAAATCTAGAGGAAAATTACTTGCCACATATTATATGGGCTTAAAGTGCACACTCTGAGCTTTAATTTGACAGTATTCTCATCAGAATTGGAGGAAATGTTAAGGAATTACAGCTCTTTAATATGTACCTCCCCCCTTTTTCAAGGGACCATGAGTAATTGGACAATTGACTCAAAAGCTGTTTCATGGACAGATGTTTGCTATTCCTTCGCTATGTCTACATCAATTAAGCAGCTAAAAGTTCTGGAGTTAATTCTAAGTGTGCCATTTGCATTTGGAAGCTGTTGCTGTGAACCACATCATGTGGTCAAAGGAGCTCTCCATACAAGTGAAACAGACATTTGTTAGGCTTCAAAAACAAAACAAACCCATCAGAGAGATAGCAGGAACATTCAGAGTGGCCAAATCAACAGTTTGGTACATTCTGAGAAAAAATGAATGCACTGGTGAGCTCAGCAACATAAAGAGGCCTGGACATCCACGGAGGACAACAGTGGTGGATGATCGGAGGATCCTCTCCATGGTAAAGAAAAACCCTTTCACAACATCCAGCCAAGAGAAGAACACTCTCCAGGAGGTAGATGTGTCACTGTCAAAGTCTACAATCAAGAGAAGACTAGAGAGAGCAAATACAGAGGCTTCACACCACAAGCAAACAAGGCCAGATTAGACTTTGCCAAAAACATCTAAAAAAGCCAGACCACTTCTGGAAAAGCATTCTTTGAACGGCTGAAATTAAGATTAACCTGTACCAGAATGACGGGAAGAAAAAAGTATGGAGAAGGCTAGGAACAGCTCATATGCAAAGCATTCAACATCATCTGTGAAACATGGTGGAGCAGAGTGATGGCATAAGCGTGTATGGCTTCCAGTGGCTCTGGGTTACTGGTGTTTGGTGATTACTCGACGCTTCATTGTACAAATGGACGATGACCCAAAACATACAGCAAAAGTAACCCAGGAGTTTTTGAAGGTAAAAAAAGTAGAATATTCTACAATGGCCAAGTCAATCTCCTGATCTTAACCCGATTGAGCATGCATTTCACTTGCTGAAGACAAAACTAAAAGGCAGAAAGACCCACAAACAAACAACAACTGAAGTCAGCTGCAAACCCAGTCTCTGGTGATATCCATGAGTTCCAGACTTAAGGCAGTCATTGCCTGCAAAGGATTCTCCACAAAATATTAAAAATTAACATTTTATTTATGATTATATCTATTTGCCCAATTACATTTGAGCTGGGGGGGACGGTGCATAAAAATGGTTGTAATTTCTAAGCTTTTTATGTAATATTTTTGTTCAACCCCTTGAATTAAAGCTTATAGTCTGCACTTCAATTTCATCTTGATTGTTTAATTTTTAATTCCGTTCTGGTGGCATACAGAGCCAATATATATGGACCTAGCTGTATATGTATATGTATATACAGTATGTGTGTGTGTGTGTGTACATATATTTTTGTATATATATATATATATATATATATATATATATATATATATATATATATATATATATATATATATACAAACCCGATTCCAAAAAAGTTGGGACACTGTAGAAATTGTGAATAAAAAAGGAATGCAATAATTTACAAATCTCATAAACTTATATTTTATTCACAATAGAATATAGATAACATATCAAATGTTGAAAGTGAGATATTTTGAAATGTCATGCCAAATATTGGCTCATTTTGGATTTCATGAGAGCTACACATTCCAAAAAAGTTGGGACAGGTAGCAATAAGAGGCCGGAAAAGTTAAATGTACATATAAGGAACAGCTGGAGGACCAATTTGCAACTTATTAGGTCAATTGGCAACATGATTGGGTATAAAAAGAGCCTCTCAGAGTGGCAGTGTCTCTCAGAAGTCAAGATGGGAAGAGGATCACCAATTCCCCCAATGCTGCGGCGAAAAATAGTGGAGCAATATCAGAAAGGAGTTTCTCAGAGAAAAATTGCAAAGAGTTTGAAGTTATCATCATCTACAGTGCATAATATCATCCAAAGATTCAGAGAATCTGGAACAATCTCTGTGCGTAAGGGTCAAGGCCGGAAAACCATACTGGATGCCCGTGATCTTCGGGCCCTTAGACGGCACTGCATCACATACAGGAATGCTACTGTAATGGAAATCACAACATGGGCTCAGGAATACTTCCAGAAAACATTGTCGGTGAACACAATCCACCGTGCCATTCGCCGTTGCCAGCTAAAACTCTATAGGTCAAAAAAGAAGCCATATCTAAACATGATCCAGAAGCGCAGGCGTTTTCTCTGGGCCAAGGCTCATTTAAAATGGACTGTGGCAAAGTGGAAAACTGTTCTGTGGTCAGACGAATCAAAATTTGAAGTTCTTTTTGGAAAACTGGGACGCCATGTCATCCGGACTAAAGAGGACTAGGACAACTCAAGTTGTTATCAGCGCTCAGTTCAGAAGCCTGCATCTCTGATGGTATGGGGTTGCATGAGTGCGTGTGGCATGGGCAGCTTACACATCTGGAAAGGCACCATCAATGCTGAAAGGTATATCCAAGTTCTAGAACAACATATGCTCCCATCCAGACGTCGTCTCTTTCAGGGAAGACCTTGCATTCTCCAACATGACAATGCCAGACCACATACTGCATCAATTACAACATCATGGCTGCGTATAAGAAGGATCCGGGTACTGAAATGGCCAGCCTGCAGTCCAGATCTTTCACCCATAGAAAACATTTGGCGCATCATAAAGAGGAAGATGCGACAAAGAGGACCTAAGACAGTTGAGCAACTAGAAGCCTGTATTAGACAAGAATGGGACAACATTCCTATTCCTAAACTTGAGCAACTTGTCTCCTCAGTCCCCAGACGTTTGCAGACTGTTATAAAAAGAAGAGGGGAAGCCACACAGTGGTAAACATGGCCTTGTCCCAACTTTTTTGAGATGTGTTGATGCCATGAAATTTAAAATCAACTTATTTTTCCCTTATTTGAAACTTCCACATCATTGCATTCTGTTTTTATTCACAATTTGTACAGTGTCCCAACTTTTTGGGAATCGGGTTTGTATATATATATATATATATATATATATATGTGAAATTGAAATATAACACTATAATAATATATTAATGTAGCACTTGCGTATCATTGCTCTTTTGTTGGTTTTGATTGCTTCTATTCTCCTCATTTGTAAGTCGCTTTGGATAAAAGCCTCTGCTAAATAACAAAATGTAAATATAATGTAAATGTAAATAACAAAACTAAATTGAAATTTTAAAACAAACCCCAAATCAAATAAATATGTAACACAAATAAAATAAATCTCTTCATATAAACAAAATAAGGCTGTCTGTGCTCTTTCCATTTAAAATTAGAGACAGCCACTGCATTTTAATCATGATCCAAACAAAGAAGCTGCATACATGAAACATGAGCAGTTTTTCATCTAAATTAGATTGTATAATTTCGAAATTTGAAGCAAAAACAGAATGGTCTGACTTCAAGGGGTGGTTGACTGGTTTTTTTCTAGGCTTGATTGTGTTTATGGGGTGCAGTCTAGCATGTGTTCATGCTTGGTTTTTTTAAAAACGCATTATTTTTCACATAATTTACCTTTATTCCACACCTCTCTGTCCCTTCTCTGACAAACGCCTCGATTTATTTCCTGGTTTTATGAAGCTCCTCCTTCAGAAATACGCAATGGGCTGAGATTGGTTAGCTGGTCTAGTGTGTTGTGATTGGCTAAACCGCCTCTACTGCATGTCTGAACGTCCCGCCCCTCTCCTCAGTGGCATGTGCTCCGGTTGAATTGTAAACAGTGGCGTTGTCTATAATGCTTATCAATTTGAGCCCGATTGAGACCCAGAGGATATTAGTGAAGAGGATCGTGCAGAACCTGTGCAAGCACGGCTCTTAATGGTATGTTTGGTTGTTGTTGTCTCATACTTTTAGATATGCTGTTATTTGTAAGTGCTACTGCTTCTGTTAGCTTTTAATATACGGTTTTATCCTGATTAAAGCTTTAATACAGCACAGCAACCGCACGCGTGTCCATTTATAATGCTTCTCATTGCTGTGTGAAAAGAAGTGTATAATTGGAACAGTTTGTTGGAGCTGATCTGACGATCTGAATGAGAGAGAGAGAGATAGAGATAGAGATAGAGAGAGAGAGAGAGAGAGAGAGAGAGAGAGATGCAGAGCAGGGTGACACGAGTAACAGTATTAAGAACCGTTGCTTTAATGATTTTGAAATTTGAGAATCCATTAGAATCGTTAGAAGACAGAATCGCGATTCATATGAATAGATTTTTACGTGCATCCCTAGTTTTCTCTTCCTCTTCTCTAAAGCAGCGCAGCATGGCCTCGCCCCCTTTGCTGCGTGTTCCCGTGGGCGGGGTTTATCTGGGTCCGTGACGTATCAGACCCGGGAAGTAACTCGTTGTAGTCCCTTACCTGTCGTTTTTGTAGGCATTAACCTGCCAGAATTTTAAAAGACGATATCTCCGTTTGCATTGAACTTTCAGCGCCGCAACTCTGCAGATATTGTTTATGCTCAAACAGCAACATTACACACTAACTAATGTTAAAAAAGTGAAATCGCAATCAACCACCCCTTTCAGTTTTGTGAAACTATACATAAATAAAAAAAACATACATATATATATACATATATACATATATATATACATATATATATACATATATACATATATATATATATATATATATATAATGAATAATGTTTTCATTTCAAATCACTCATTTGTCTCTTCTCAATTGTGTTCCATTCATTGTGTTATATTAATATTCTAGTCTCATCTCTCAATATTCCCGAGGTTCAGACAAGCAGCAATTTAACAACGTCCCCTTTTAAAGTGCCCCTATTATGGATTTTTGAAAATTACCTTTCATACAGTGTGTAACACAGCTCTAAGTGAATGAAAGCATCCTGCAAAGTTTTAAATCTGAAAGTGCACCGTGTACAAAGTTATTGTCTCTCAAAAGAAAGAGTCGACTCTGAATCATTGAAACGAGTCGTTTTTAAAACGAATCTTAAGTCGTTTCAGGTTGATGTCAAAATGAAACATTAGCATATTGCCCGCCCACTTGTTGCCACTAGGTGCCGCTGTTGGAGAGTTAAAACTATTCGTTTCCCCGGTAACGGCTGTACACAATTCAGCACTGCTCACAATCAACAAACACTGCTTTAAATTAAATCGACCAATCGGACCAATCACATCAGATCAGCGTCCCGCAAAGGAGGGGTTTGGAAAAATTAATCGTTGAGCGAATCGTTTGGGAGTCGTTGAGCATATAAGGTAAAAATAAATGCATATTATAAGAAAATTAAAGTGTTTTTTGACCTTGAATGCATGTCAACCTGTTGTTGGTGACTCCCAAAACCAAAATATGAACCTTTCATTACCCATAATAGGGGCACTTTAAGTCTTTAACTAAATATATTATGTCACTTAAAGGGCTTGGTGTATTATGTGAGAAGAGAAAGCAAAAATAGTGAAAAATGTATTCATGTTTTTGCTTCTTTTCTACCAATTGGTCAAATATTAGTAAGTTCATTACTCAAGTCAAAAAGGAAAAAAAGATACTTCAATACCACTTCCTGCATGTGCAACTTTGAAAACTGAGGAAACCTAGCTCTCACTCATTGAGGTCAAGACTTATAACCAAAGTAATAGTTGAAAACAAAAGAGAAATGATTAGTGAAGCCTTTAACGCACCTGGAGAGATTCCATATGAGAGCCAGATTGTCTTTCCCTCCAGACACAAAATGACTGCTGTCATCAGTGAAACAGATGCAACTCACGTCCTGATAGTGTCGACTCAAAATAGCCAGCAAATTTCCTGTTGAAATCTATTAATAGAAAGTATTAAAAGAAAGTTAAATGTGTCCACAATAATACAGTTTAAAAAACATGTGCCAAGAAATATAAACTCTTTGCATTCATATTGTTCATATGGTCTTAAAAAAACGTTTGTGCAATTTTCAACAAAAAATTATAAAGTAATTACTTAATAAAAACATTAATGTGTGTTGTAACCATCAAGTAAAAGGTACAGATTTTCCTTACACCTAAATATATGCAAGTTATTTTCAAATAATGTATTTATTTTTTATTTTTTTAAATACTGTCAATTTTTATTTCATAAATATTATGTTTTGTTTTGTTTGTTTTTGGAGGAGTCGCACCATATGACATTTTACAACCTGAGCTAATGTGTCTAAATAATTTTATATTTGAAAAGACTTCGCAGTCATTCACAGTCATTTTTCATTTATGCCCCCAAAATAATAGTGAATTTTAAGTAAAAACTCATCATAGAAGAGCATGCATTTTAAATGTTTTTAATGAATTAACTAAATAAGAATTGTGTCAAAACAAAGAAAAACAGTGTGATATTTCTTGATGACCAATACCCTCCTCTAGGGGTGTGACGAGACGAGACGAGACACGAAACTGGGTTCACGAGAACGAGCCGAGACGAGATTTTTAGACTTTTTAAATAAAAATAAAGAATTCCTCAATGATGAAATATATAGGGAAAAATAGTCTTTTATTCAACTGAAAAACACAAAATGCAAAAAATGTAGGTGCATTTTGAAATCAACTTGTACTTTATGAAATTAAACTTCTATTTTAATGAATTACATGCAGTAATAAACAATATGTAAACGAGTTGCACGATTCTGGATAAATTGATAATCAATTTTTTTTTTTAAATAAATTGCAGATCACGATTCTCTCACAATTCTGAAAAAAAAAATATTAGAAAACTAAACAAAATAACAATTTACTAGTGGTTCTGACAAAATGTTCATTGCTTAAGTCTTTTAAAAATATACATTCATTTGAACAAAATAAACAAAATAATAAGTCAGTGTCTCAGTTCATAAAGACTTGTTTCACTATTGGAATCTCCTGAATGAATGATTCAATGTCAAATACTTTTTAACGGGTTGTCGTCACCTCCTGGCGGAAGATAAGTGTTACAATCAGTGTTGGGGAAAGTTACTTTTAAAAGTAATGCATTACAATATTGCGTTACTCCCTAAAAAAGTAACTAATTACGTTACTTAGTTACTTTTTTAGGAAAGTAATGCGTTACGTTACTTTTGCGTTACTTTTTAAATATGAGCAGGGCTTGATTGTTTTTAATACAAGAAGTTGTAATTATAGCAAATGTAAAGCCCTTTCACACCAAAAAGTGTAATGAATAAACCTCAGGCTGAAGGAAGAGTAAATACACGTGTGAAGAGTAGAGCGCAGGAGAAGTTCAACACTCTTCAGCAATAAAAAAAACAATGAAGCACAATTGTTAGTTTATCTAAAGTCATTTTTTCTTATCACTATGATTGAACTGGATCATCAAAGGTCAGCAGCAAAGACATTGGTTAATAAAATGGGATTAGATGCATTTGTGTTGTTTAACATATTTAATTATTGCAGGTTTGTGTCATATTCTGAGTTTGCATTTCACCGTTTTAATTCATTTTGATGAATACTAAACATGTTTTTTGCGAGTGGGATGAATTAAAGCACATTCACATTTAGTCTAGAACTACAGTAACAGCATGTTCACACCAAGGTTATTATAGTTTTGAATTTTTAAATTTGTTTTATTTTAATAAAATTTAATAAAAATTTCAAATTTGCTATAAAATTTAGTTTAGTTTTTATTAGTTTCATTAATATTTTTGTTAGTTTTAGTTTAGTTTTTATTTTGTGAACACATTTTTATTTAGTTTTTATATAGTTTAGTTTCGGTTTTAATTTAAGTTTAGCAGAATCAACACTTCCAGAGCGAAGGCCAAAGAAAGACGTAGGCATAATTTAACCTTATTGAGGCAAATGTTTAGCGACACAAAATTAACGCATGCTGAAACGCATAAATCTGCACAAGTTGCGATAATGTAATCTAATGGTGTGTTGAGATATTAATATGAAAATAAATGTAGCCTAATTTCGTTATATTAGATGTCTTTTTTCTTATTTAACCAAAATCATGGTATTGTCGTGTCTTGCTCACTTTTCCATGAACAGCCGCGCATAAATCATCTAATGAATTATGACTAATGACTAATGAAATTCAATAATAACGACAATCGCAGTAAAGGCTCATATTTGAATATGTTATTTTCTTTATTTATGAAGAATTATAAGCATGTGTATGATGTGATTTAGCCTATGCATAGTTGTTCTAAAGTTTGGCAGAGTGATTATGAGATGCTCGGCCAAGTTTTGTATTGTTTACAGAAAGGAGGCACGTTCTCATCTTTTTTTTCTGTTAATTATCACGTGGCTCTGCGTGTCTGTTTTTCGTCAAAGCACCAACTTAGAATGCCTAATGCTGGTTTGATTGCTTGTGTTACACGAGAAAATGAGTAAGTTTACCTACCTGATGTTGTAGATTAATGCGTGTGCGGTTCGGGTCGCGACTCGCGGTCTTTATGTCAAACGGTTCTGGTCTGGTACAGAATTAAATTAGTGCTGCTGTGGGATAACGGGTCGGGTGTTCTGTTAAGTACTGCTGGTGCACGTTTAGCAAACAGGACCGGTGCAGGACTCTGCTTTAAACTGCTTTGCGTCTCTCCGTCAGATAAACCATGTGTGTGATGCGCCATTTACAGGTATTTCCTTAAACTGTCACAACTCAAATATTTTTCCGCCAAGGGGTGAGAACATAATGATTATGAAAACGTTAATTTTTGTTAATTATTATTTTATTTCAGTTAGTTTTTCAATAACTATCAGTCAATAAATGGAAAAAAAGTTACTGGCGTTACTTTTTTGAAAAAGTAACTCAGATATTTTCTTGTAAATTAAAAGTAATGCGTTACTTTACTAGTTACTTGAAAAAAGTAATATTATTACGTAACTCGCGTTACTTGTAATGCGTTACCCCCAACACTGGTTACAATACAAGTGTTAAAGGGATAGTTCACCCAAAAATTTAAATTCTGTCATCATTTACTCACCCTCAAGTAGTTCCAAACCTGTATGAATTTCTTTGTTCTGCTGAACACAAAGGAAGATATTCTGAAGAAAGTGGGAAACAGAGCAGTTCTGGGGCACAATTGACTTCCATAGTATTTTTTTTTCCTACTATGGAAGTCAATGGTGCCCCAAAACAGCCTGGTTACAAACTTTCTTCAAAATATCTTCCTTTGTGTTCGACAGAACAAAGAAATTCATACAGGTTTGCAACTACTTGAGGGTGAGTAAATGATGACAGAATTTTCATTTTTGGGTGAACTATCCCTTTAAGATACTTTCGTTTTGATCGCTACTGTAGACAATAAGTGTTTATACCCAAACTATAAACTACTTCTATTCTTTAAAAGTCTGTAACACAGAAATAATGATGTGTGGTTGAAAAGACTGTTTGTGTTGCTCTTTCTGGATCAGCAGCAGCATGAATGCAGATTTGAATGTCTTTAAGACGCTTACGATGTGACACAGGTGTTAGTGGAGTTGTTAGTGTGAGCAGCGCGTGTTTTGTCACCACCCATATGACAGCATTCACATTGGAAGTGTGATGATGGCCGAACCTCTGATTCATTAACATGGCAGCGACAAAACATGCTCCTCACGCTCCTCTGACACTCGCGATGTTAAAGTCATAATAGACATAGCTGAATCATTGTCATTCAGGAATAAGATCGCGTGGGTGTTTGAATCAAGATAGCAATTTTTAAAGATTAATGAATGGTGCAGCTCTAATGTAAACACTGCAAAATGTTTTGCGAGGATATTAGGCGCGTTCGACTTTAAGCGGCGCTGCACAGAATGATCAGTGTATGACATCAAAGTACCGCGAGAGCCATTCGAAAGCATAGGATCCATCGGCTCTCTTATCGCTCTCGCGGTACTTTGATGTCATACACTGACCATTCTGTGCAGCTCCGCTTGAAGTCGAACGCGCCTATTGTCACGTTCTCGAGACATCTGATCTCGCGAGATCTCATCCCTACCCTCCTCCAGTCCTCACCTCCCACAGGTATATAGCTTCAGCAATGCCTGCCAGGACATAGAGGCCATCAGGAGACGCACAGAGACATGTAACGATCCCAGGACACACAATCTTCTGCTGTAGCTGGTCCTGAAAAGTAGTTCAAAAGTTATTCACAGCATTTAGAAATGCTTTCACAATACGTTCAATAGGGCTTTTCACACTTGAAATTGTTAACCCTGGGTCATCCTAAACCCCGGATAAGCGGAATCCTGGGTTATCTGTAATCACGTTTCACACTGCTCATACTATACCTGGGGTTAACTGTTAACCCTGGGTATTCATTAACAGAGGTTTCACACTGTACATTCCCAAACCCCGGGTTAACGTTCTTATTTGCATATTTGCGGTGTCACTGTCACTGATTGGACGAACAGCAGGCAATCTGTTAACACGGCTTCTCCCGCGTCTTGCCAGTTATTAAAAACAACGTCGCCTCTTTTGTCTTTAGATCAGCGAAGATTGAGGAACAGCTGATCATAGCTGTACAGGCAGGGATAGCCATTTTTACATAAATTTAGTAGCAGAGCTACTGCACGCGATTTAGTGCTGGAAATCCATTTATCCTTTGCTGAAACTTCTGCGTCTTCATGAAGAGCGCAGGTCATGGTTGCTTAGCAACGGCAGACGCCACGGGAGCGCAAGCTACAGAACGCTTTGGAGAGAAGGAGAAAGCGCCGCGCTTAGCGTTTTAAACGCGTTTTAGGCGCAACATCATGTGAACGGCCTCATGAGACGCATAAAGCCAAGAAAACAAATACAAGTACAAAAGAAAGAAAACAAGGAGCAAAGTATGTGAATATTTCTTTGAATTTCTTTTAAGTGTGGAGAGACTAACGTTAGTGTTTACTTGTTCAGTAGCGTAAGAATAATACCGTCTCCTATTCACACGCTTTCCGTCTTTTGATATTTCTTCTCACCGGCTGCAGTTCACACAACGCGCGTGTCGCTGCTCATTTCTGATTGGCTGTCTGTTGCCAAGAGTCCAGCAGCAACAAGCAAACACCGCTCGTTTCACACTGAACAAACTTAGCACCGCAATGCGGGGTTAACCCTGCTCCGGAGCAGGGTTTCATAACCCCGGGTAAAATGCGGTGCTAACACCGCTTTCAAATTACAGGTGTGAAACGTGTCTTTACCCGGGGTTAAAAGCGGTGTTTAGAGCGAAGATAACCTGGGGTTAAGAGCAGTGTGAAAAGCCCTAATCTGTACTCCGCAGACAATAACTAATGACTATCATAGATCGTCATTAATTCAAAGGGAGTCACAGCCATTAAAAACAAGAGCAACATTGTTTCTAGAGGTTATTACTACACTACATTCTATAATTTAGGGTACATTTTTATATCCATTGATGATAATTGTTTTTTTCTAACAAATTTCTTCTGAAATATCACATTTTATCCATTAAGACAATACACACCATAATCACACACATACTTTGCGCACCTTGTTTTTCACTTTGCATGAAATTGCCTTCATGTCCCTTAAAGGGATAGTTCACCCAAAAATTAAAATTCTGTTATCATTTACTCACCCTCAAGTAGTTCCAAACCTGTATGAATGTGTTTGTTCTGCTGAACACAAAGCAAGATATTTTGAAGAAAGTTTGTAACCAGGCTGTTTTGGGGCACCATTGACTTCCATAGTAGGAAAAAAAGTACCATGGAAGTCAATGGTGCCCCAGAACTGCTCTGTTTCCCACATTCTTCAGAATATTTTCCTTTGTGTTCAGCAGAACAAACACATTCATACATGTTTGGAACTACTTGAGGGTGAGTAAATGATGACAGAATTTTAATTTTTGGGTGAACTATCCCTTTAAGTCTCCGCTGTCACAACTTGAAATGTCAACGGTCCATTAACACTTATCTTCTTTTAGTTAACGTTAACTAATTAAACTGAAGAACGCTTGTTCTGAACAATTCTGCTATTTATTACTTATTTATTGAGTGTAACATCAGTGATGCTTATTTTCAGATGCAGTAGCTCTACCCACCTTTCTTTGGATCTCCCACACGTTTATGAAGTTCTTGCCGAGTTGAGCTCCTAATATATATTCTCCGCTCAGGACTGTTAAAGACCTGGAGGACGTGTTACCCCCGCGATAAGACAGGAATTCTGACCCGGAATGAGGGTCGAAAACCGCGCAGTTAAACAGCTGCCCCGCTGAATCTGCAGACAGCACTACCTCCACGGGCGCCGACATGTTGGACACACAAAGCGCGATTAATTTGGAAGGCGTCGAGGGGCGGGTCTGTCCAACGTCATTTCCGATAAAGTAAGGAACTCTGGGTATTGCTGTTCTACGCTGTCAAATCTGTGTGTGTGTGTGTGTGTGTGTGTGTGTGTGTGTGTGTGTGTGTGTGTGTGTGTGCGTGTGCTGTATTTAAAAAATCGCTTTAATTTTTGTCCCCGATATTAAATGTTCCCGTAATTTGAAAGTAAATGTTTAAATGTACATAATAGGAGAAGACTGAAAAACAGTAGTCATAATTTTATAATTTGTATGGGAGTGGGTCGCCCCTCATGGTGGCCGACATGTTGAGATCACATGACCAAATAGCTAGGCTATTACTCGCTTAATTTATTTCAGTATCATAATAAATTAATAAATATAGTGTATTCTTAAAAACATACAGCTTTCAGTATAAGTTGTTTAATTTCTAATTTTATAACAGTTGTGTGATAAGTTACCATAGTTTTGTGGTTGAAGGTAGACTGTAGTATATTTGTTGTTGTTCTGTGTGTGTGTGTGTGTGTGTGTGTGTGTGTGTGTGTGTGTGTGTGTGTGTGTGTGTGTGTGTGTGTGTGTGTGTGTGTGTGTTACTCTTCGCCCTTCACTAGTCAATATGTACTGGGAACTCTTTCAACAGATTATTGTTAAAAAGGCTGACATACTGATGGAAAGGTTACACACATTAAAGACTGTCATTTATCAAGTCATAATTAGAGAGTCAACATTGTAACTTTATTCAAAAATAGCTTTCAAAAGGTTTTCATTAATTTCTTAAAAAAAGAACAGACAGACAGTGGTAAAAACAGTGCGATCAAATTTCTGAATAGCTCTTAACATTTATATCTCATTGGCATATTAGCCTGGTTACTCCAAACAAAAATAAATACAATTCCAAAACATCTAGACCCTAAAATCTATATATTTTCCCAAATAAAAATAAAAAAGTACAGCATATATTTGTTGAAGGTGAATAAATTCTTCACGCTCTCAGCCGTGCCACCAAAAATGTTTGCAACACAAATACCTTCATAAACTACACGTGATCATACATTTTGTATCAGCACTTCCAAATGACGATTTACGTGTGCTTCAAGTCCAGGGTTACAAGTGCACCAGAGCGGTGTCCCCAAAACAGTGTTGCACCGAAACATGTACCCAAATACTCCATCATCCAGCCTTCCTCTTGTCTCTGAGAATAAACCAGAATCTCATTAGCACGCAGGATACTGATTCATTATCAGCACAGACACACAACAGAGACTGTAATCATACTCGGAATATGATTCAACTAATACAAAAAGCACTTACATGGTACTAAAAGCAGACTAAGGCAAACAATCACAGCCAGTGTAACACTACTTGTGCTGATTCCTTGGGCTCCGCTGTCATTGAGATCAACATGAACTTCATGTTCATGTCCGTCCACGTCTTTGCACTTCATGCTAGGTTGAAATTAAAGAAAATTAATCACATATCATTTCAGCAGCAAAATGTGATAGTTTAAACTCATCAGCAAGCAAAAATGAAATGCAATGTACGATTTTGAGGGATATTTTCACATTGCATGGTTTATAATCTAATTTAGTTTATCTAATAAAACAAGAACTCTTTCAAGTGCGATGAAATAGTTGGAATTGGTGGAAGAGATGCTGTATGACTTACAGCTGCTTCTGTAAATATTGCTTGGTGGTCTCGCAGGCCTGTTTCTCCTTCTCTGCAGCAGTCTGGAGCTGTTTAGAAGCGAGGTGTAAAACCTCACATGATAGCAACTCCTGGGCCTTCAGAGTCAAATTGGGCTCCAGGGCTTCAATCTGGTCTGAAATGATAATGACAAACTCTCCTCAGACAATACAACTCGTAGCATTTAATGCCAATAGTGTGTAGCCTCTCACTATGTTAGCGCTCCTCTTCAAACTCTCTTAACAATATGCCAAACATTCTTTGAGGAAAAAAGTCCATTGGCTTATAAGGCAATGTCTAGGCTCTGCGTAACTTATCAGTTTGTTTCTTAAACAAGTTTGTCCAGTTTGTTCACTTGCCAGGGGCGCGGGAAGGTGTTTTATGTAGGGGGTGCTGGGGGGGGGGGGGGGTGTAGTCAATTTCTGCGAATAAATATTACGCCAAATAGAAACAGAAAATCGTGCTATAGCCTACGCACTTTCATGAGATCGTGTTAGACAACAATTAGCTATTTTACAAATGGGAATAGGTTACAATGAATTCATAACAATGTTTTACATTCAAGCTACATTCAAGCTTAAAAACCCTTAAAATGTATAGTGAAACGTTCTTTAAAAGCATCTGGAATGCAATAAAGTAATTTTAAAGCTGTTTTTAAAGCATTTGCTGCATGGATTAAAAAGATAGGCCAATAAATAATTCATATAGGCCTATAAGTCAGACAAAATTGCGTTGCAGCAAATCCTTTAAATTTCAAGGACAAAGATTGACATACATTTTTTTTACACAATTCTAAAATAAATCGCGAATTATAATCGGGCCTGTTGTAGGCTTTCCCTTATTTTTATATTTTAGATGGTGACGGGGAAAAAATGACTCTCCATCTCCTCATTGGAAGCGCAGAGAGAAATATATGCATCTTAACGGATTACATAGGCTAATGAAGAGTTTTTGCTTTGAATTATTTCGTTTTAAAGCAGTAATTTAAAGCTTTCTATAGATATATTTATCATATCTCTGAGCCAGTTTCGAGTTGCCGAGTTTCGGTTCATCATTGAAGCGCAGAAAGCACATGTTTTCCTATTTTATAAAAGCACAATGTTGATATTGTGAATGTACACAAATAATAGTAGACCCTTTACAGTTCCAAATGATTTATCACTCTTACCTTTATGAGCAAAAATCAAACTGCGTATTTTAAGTTGTTTTTACTGTAAGAAAACAATTCGCCTCCATGTCCTGTAAAACTCGCTTCAGCTTCCACTCTCCACACAAACTGTTGGATACGAGTCTAACAGCGCACATTTATATAGGTGAAACATTTAAACTAACACCGTGATATACTTGAACTGTTTATAGGCCTATCTATCGATTTTATTTTAGTCAAGTCGTGATGATTTGATAAGGCTAAATTAATCAAACATAGGCGATCGACTCTGGCAGCACCCTCAGCACCCCCTGTTCCCGCGCCCCTGTCACTTGCTGCTTTGTCTCAAGTTCGACACTGGTGTTAAATATGGTCTTGGTGTGAGACGTTTTTCTGGACATCACACCTATCCTGTTTTGTGAAAAGGTTTTCCAAAGTCAGCTAGCTTTTTTCAGATAACCGCTTTATCGGGCGGGTAAAAGGGCCGAGCGAGGCAATTTTAATCAGTGTTTGCTACAGTCTCTCTCGCTCTTGTATTACCCGATATTTTTATATCTCATGCTTCCAGGAGTCATTTCCTGCAGTTGTTTAGTGAGCCAGGAAATCCTTTGCAAATTAAACAATATTCTGGCTTTGAAATGTTCAATATAAATTTGGATAAACAGTACTCTTCCCTGCTGAGAAAAAAAACAAACAGTAACTTAGGTGGTTTTATGGTCTTAACAGGCTGGTTTTGGTTGGTCTTAGCTGATTAAGTTGGTTTGTCTTATCTAGGTCAAGATGCTCTCCCACCTGGCAAAGCTGACTTTAACTGTTCTAGATGCTGTCCAGTCTGGATTTAAAATGGTTTCCCAGCCTGGTTAAGCTGGTCTATGGTCTTGCAGTCTGGCCAAACTCTAACCTGGTCAGTCTGGTTGAAGGTGATGTTGAAAACCAACAGTTGAGGCCAGCAAACTAGTTTAAGCCAGATTGAGCTGTTACTTAGATGAGTTAGGCAGTTACACTAAAAAAAAAAAAAATGTCCTTTAAATTATGACATTCTGATTATAAAATACAACATTTGGGGCCAGGATTTTTTTTATTTAAGAAATAAATATTTGTATTCTTGATTATTCAAGGATTCATAAAATTTATCAGAAGTAACACTAAAGGCTTTCACATTTCATAAACAAATGCTGTTCTTCTTTTGAACTTTCTATTCATCAAAGAATTTGAAACAAAAATATATATTTACAGTGTATCCACAAAACTATGAAGCAGCACACTGTTCTCGACATTGATAATAATCAGTCTTGTTTCTTGAATCATGTGACTGAAGACTGGAGTAATGGCTGCTAAAATTCAGCTTTGAATCACAGGAATAAGTTTAAAATGTGTTCATTTAAGTTGTTTTAAATTCTAATGTTTCACAATATTACTGATGTTTAATCAAATAAAAGGTCTTGGTCTTGGTGAGCAGAAGATACTTCTTTCAAAAACATTAAGAATCCCAAACTTTTAAACAGCAGCATAATTTTTACTTGCATTGAACTCGACAACATTTTCTGCGAATATAATACATAAATGCACATATAAAGACAGGGCAAAAAATCTGACCAAAAATAGAAGAAATACCACTAGTTACTGCGCTTCATGTAATTACACCAGCCACTGTAGAGAATTCCATGTCACAAACAAGCCTTTCCTATTTGTTGTTTCTTCTGAGTTTCTACGGTTACATGGGAAAATGCATCTAAGAATATCGTCAGAGAGAGAGAAAGAGAGAGAGAGAGCACTCCTTTCATGGCTGTTCTGATGAGAGCAAAAACTCTGTCAATTTTCCTACCTTTCTGCAGGGTGATTTCAGCAGTGAGGTTCTCCTCGGTGAGTTTGTATTTTTCAATTCTGCTGTCCAAAACTGTGATGTTTTCGTTCAGAATAGCCTACGGAGAAACAGAAGCTTAATTAAACACAAGTTCATAACTGGGGTGAGGTTTGGCTGTGGATGGTCACACTAAGACATTAAGGTGTGGCTGTCAGATCTCACGGGCGTGTGAGTGAACGCTGCCACCTCCAAAAGTCAAAAACAAGGCCACAAAAATCAAGCCAAAACCTCTTTGAATACAATTTAACACCCACGTTTTGAAACACAACTACCCCAATGTGAAGATTATCAGGAAAGTTTTTTTTTTTTTCCAGGAAGAGCTGGATTGATATCCTGCCCCCTCAACAGGCAGGAGATGTGTTTAACATTCGGATCATTTGATTTGGCATATATTTGCATAACTCTACAGATTTAACTCAACCTGACCTGTTCTCTACTTCCCGTTAGGGCTCATTGTGAAAAACAAAACAGTTTCATATCTGCGTTTCAACTAAAATAAAACTTAAAGGCATGCTTTTTTCAAATCAGCATGTCACTATAACTTACTGAGGTTAAGGCTAGAAGAAACTAAAACAAGAAGATAAACTCACAATTTCTTGCAGTCTGTCATTCAAAGAGATGTTCAGAGACTGTATTTGCTCCTTGTACTGGACGATTTGCTTCTGCAAAGAGGTCTGGTTCCTCCATCCCTGTCTCACCAGCTCCTCAAGAGCTTTTTGGTCTTTGGTCCACATGACTTTTGCCCCTTCATGTTTCTCCCTGAGGTCTTGCATCTCCGTCCGACACTGACTGGCTCCTTTCATCTCGGGCGAGGTGGCCCATACCACAATAATGATAAGAGAGATGATGGACCACAGGGCCAGGCAGGCGACCACGATATAACATGTAGCCTTAGAATATTTGGAGTTGGTCATCCTGAGGCACGCAGGCTGGAGATGTCTGAGAAGAACGGGCTGCTGGGTGCGAGTCTGTCGGGACGAGAGACTGTCTTCTAAGTAAAATGAAACTTTTAAAGCCTGGGTTTCCCCTCCAAGCTCAGCTCAGGAAAGGGGAGTGGCTCTGCTCCTGTGATGGGACCTGCCGTCCAGTTCCTCAGCCCTCCAAACACATGGATTGCTGCAATGTGAGAGGTTATCCTCGCCGTTAGTGGGAAAAACCAAAAGTCGCCTCCTTCCTGTTTCTACTGAAAGACCGTGTTTCAGTTTCCATTCCTCAGTTCTGGGGAGTGTCTTGGCAGCGGTCCCGGATCTTAGAAGAGCGTGTTACCTCTGCTAGGACTTATTCTGAGCATTTTTAACAGGAGCAACTCAGTGTTTCCTGAACTTTGCCAATAGTGTCCATGCCCCTTTGAGTCACACAAACTCACACATACAGCAGCTTTTAGGAGGACTGACTGTATGAAATCTTCTATTTATCTCTATATAGATGATATCTGATATACAGTAGATAGACTGTCTGATATGTAAATATTAAAACTTCATAGAGCTCACCCTCAAGCATCCTCTGCTGGTTTAAGAGCAGCACTTCAGAGCTGGTTCGAGTTAGAATAGACCTTTGAAATTCTGCTGCTCAGTGTTTCCAGCGAGTGATGAGTCATCAGTTGGGGGGTGCTTACATAATTCTGAAGGGTGGCGGCTGTTTCCATGGGCCGTGGCCCCCTTGTATTGAATTCCTGTGTTTTAATTATGAACTCTTGCAAGATTCTATTGCATTGTGAAATAGATTTAGTCAGACTTGGGGAGATTAATAGCATCTGGCAGTTTTTGCACAGTTCTGGGGTGGAAGATTATTCATTGTTGCATCCATCCATCCATCCATTTTCCAAACTACTTCATTTAATTAAATAAAATGTACAATATACCAAAGGTAAAGTTTTAACCTTATAAAGTCTACTGCATCATATTTGACTAAAGGATGAACATGATGAAAACTTTGCTGCAAGTAAAATTCTTTATCATTGTAAAAATGCCCACCTTCATGTCATACATGTGTATTTTTGTTGTGAAATCTTTACTAAGTAAACATGAGAAAAAATGTGCATACTGCTAGTTACAAGACTAACACTTACTGGACTAAAAAAACTTAGGGTTATTTGATTCTCCATACGTAATTTTCAGGCATATCATCACTGTCACAAATCCTGGCCATGAACTTCTGTTCATTCAACACTAGAGGTCACTCACCCATCACATTGACTTTCACACCACACAGTCAGCCACAGATCACTCAAGGACTGCATTTCCCATCATCCACTGCACCAACACAGCTGTTCACACTGATCATGCTTGCACCTGAGAACCATCTCACAATCACCATCACCCAATCACACACACTATTTAAGCTCTGGACTTTCCCTTGCTCTCTGCTGAGTATTGTTTAGCCTACCTATCTTACAAAGCATTTTCTAGTTTACCTTGTTAGATTCCTGTGTTCTGATTCCTGCCCGTGCTCCTGGATTATTCTCTCTGCCTTGCCCTTTGGACTCTGTTTGTACCTCGCTTGGATTATTGCTCGTTCTCCTGGATTGTCTCTCTGCCTAGCCCTCTGGATATTGTTTGCCGATCGTCGACCCACGCTTGCCCTTGGATTATTCTCGGCCCTGTCTTTGTTATACCTGTTTGCTACTGTCCGACACTGCCTGTATTGACCATGTCTTATAATAAAGCTTTGCATATGGATCCGCATGTCTCACGTCTCGTCAGCCCCGTAACAGAATACTCGGCCCAACAAGGATCCAGCAGCTTGTCAAACGGACATTTGTCAGGTATGGACACAAACAGAATATTGTTTGCCCTTAAACAGGGCCCAAGATCACTGGAGAACCATATTAGAAAGTTTTTAGTCTTCGCTCGTTATTCAGATTTACCGGACATAATATTGATTGAGATTTTTTGCAATGGCATTAATCAGCCTCTACAATCTCAACTCAGACACGAGGGTCCGCGGTCATCACTAAGTTGTTTTTTGGACTATGCTTTGCTGTGTACTGGCTCTTCGTTCACGGTGGGTGTCGCGGAAGAGGAAAGCGGCACCGCGTCTGAAATGGTGGACGTGCCAGAATGCGCTCACGTAATGGCGGTGACAACAACACCTCGTCATGTCAGTGCTGCCAGTCATGAGTCAATTCAAGTCGCAGCTGATGTTAAAGAGCCAAGTCAAGTCCCAGCTGATGTTAAAAAGCCAGGTCAAGTCCCAGCTGATGTTAAAGAGCCAGGTCAAGTCCCAGCTGATGTTAAAGAGCCAAGTCAAGTCCCAGCTGATGTTAAAGAGCCAAGTCAAGTCCCAGCTGATGTTAAAGAGCCAAGTCAAGTCCCAGCTGATGTTAAAGAGCCAAGTCAAGTCCCAGCTGATGTTAAAGAGCCAAGTCAAGTCCCAGCTGATGTTAAAGAGCCTAATCAAGTCACAACCTATGCTAGAGAGTCAAGCCAAGCCACAAGTGATCTTCGCGAGTCAAGCCAAGCCACAAGTGATCTTCGCGAGTCAAGCCAAGCCACAAGTGATCTTCGCGAGTCAAGCCAAGCCACAAGTGATCTTCGCGAGTCAAGCCAAGCCACAAGTGATCTTCATGTGCCAAGCCAAGTCACCGTTGATCTTCATGTGCCAAGCCAAGTCACAGTTGATCATCGTGAGTCAACCCATCTCACAATTGATCATCGTGAGTCAACCCATCTCACAATTGATCTGCCAGGGTCTCATCAGGCCTCAACTCATCATTATGAATCAGACCACGTCACAGCTGACCAGCCTGAGTCAGACCACGTCACAGCTGACCAGCCTGAGTCACGCCACGTCTCAGCTGACCAGCCAGAGCCACGCCACGTCTCAGCTCCTCAGCCAGAGCCTCTTCACGTCTCAGCTCCTCAGCCAGAGCCTCTTCACGTCTCAGCTCCTCAGCCAAAGCCTCTTCACATCTCAGCTCCTCAGCCAGAGCCTCTTCACGTCTCAGCTCCTCAGCCAGAGCCTCTTCACGTCTCAGCTCCTCAGCCAGAGTCTCTTCATGTCACCGCTAACCATCCAGAGCCACATCATGTCATGGCTGAGCAGCCAGAACCACGTCACGTCTCCGCCGAACTGCCAGAGTCTGTCATACCCAGAGATTTAAGGTCAGTCCTTCGAGTTCCCTGTCTGATATCCAACGTGAGGGATGCACCGCTGGTGTCTGCACGCGTTGCTGGTATCCCCAAATCCACTCACTTTAGCTCTCTTGTCCCTGAACTCATTCCCCTGTTCGAAGCGCTTCCCATGATGGGGATTGCTTTGTGTTGCGTTTGGGCTGCATAAACCACCACTGAACTGCCCGAGGTGGCGACGTCCCCTGTAATGTCTCCAGAGGTGGCGGCTGATGCTGCAGAACCTCTTGGGGTGGTGACGCTCGCTGCAGTGCTCTCTGAAGCGATGGCACTCGCTGCAGCTTCTTCAGAGGTGGCAGCACATGCTGCAGAACCTCCTGAAGCGGTGGTGCTCGTTTCAGCTCCTTGTATGGTGGTGGCGCCCAGTAATGAACTCTACCTGTCTCCGGATGATACCACTGTAGAACCTCCAGAGGTGTCAGTGGTACCCTCCTATGAATCCTCGTCCTGCCCTGTCACGGCTAAGGAGGCCGTCTGTGAACTCTCGCCCTGTCCTGTCACAGCTAAGGAGGCCGTCTGTGAACTCTCGCCCGTCCTGTCACAGCTAAGGAGGCCGTCTGTGAACTCTCGCCCTGTCCTGTCACAGCTAAGGAGGCCGTCTGTGAACTCTCGTCCCGTCCTGTCACGGCTAAGGAGACCGTCTGTGAACTCTGGCCCTATCCTGTCACAGCTAAAGAGGCCGCCTGTGAACTCACGCCCTGTCCCGTCACGGCTATGGAGGCCGTCTATGATTTCCTGTCCTGCCCTGTCACGGCTATGGAGGCCGCCTGTGATTCCCAGACCTGCTCTGCCACGGCCCCTGAGACCAGGAAGGCTCTCTGTGTTGTCTGTCTCTACTTTCCCTGTGTTGTCTGTCTCTGCTCTCTCTGTTTTGTCTGTCTCTGTTCCCCCCAGATCTCAGACTCTGATATGGGTTCCTGCCTGGTCTGCTTTCCTGCGGTGGCCTACTACTCCGGTCTGGTGGTCTCCTGTCACGCCTGCTCCGCCCTGGGGGGCTCCAGTCCCGTCCGCTACGCTCTGGTGGGCTCCAGGTCCGTCTGCTCCGCCCTGGTGGGCTCCAGGTCCGTCTGCTCCGCCCTGGTGGGCTCCAGATCCATCTGCTCCGCCCTGGTGGGCTCCAGGTCCATCCGCTCCGCCCTGGCTTCCTGCTCTGCTGACTTTGCCTTGTTCCACAGCCACTCCACTTCCACATGGACCTGGCCCTCCGTCCCTCCCCCTGTTCCGCCTCCGCTCCACCGCCCTCCTAGGATTATTTAGGAGCGTCTGGAAGCCGCTCCTTGGGGGGGCTATGTCACAAATCCTGGCCATGAACTTCTGTTCGTTCAACACTAGAGGTCACTCACCCATCACATTGACTTTCACACCACACAGTCAGCCACAGATCACTCAAGGACTGCATTTCCCATCATCCACTGCACCAACACAGCTGTTCACACTGATCAGGCTTGCACCTGAGAACCATCTCACAATCACCATCACCCAATCACACACACTATTTAAGCTCTGGACTTTCCCTTGCTCTCTGCCGAGTAGTGTTTAGCCTAGCTATCTTACAAAGCGTTTTCTAGTTTACCTTGTTAGATTCCTGTGTTCTGATTCCTGACTGTGCTCCTGGATTATTCTCTCTGCCTTGCCCTTTGGACTCTGTTTGTACCTCGCTTGGATTATTGCTCGTTCTCCTGGATTGTCTCTCTGCCTAGCCCTCTGGATATTGTTCGCCGATCGTCGACCCACGCTTGCCCTTGGATTATTCTCTGCCCTGTCTTTGTTATACCTGTTTGCTACTGTCCGACCCTGCCTGTATTGACCATGTCTTATAATAAAGCTTTGCATATGGATCCGCATGTCTCACGTCTCGTCAGCCCCGTAACAATCACAATGTGAGCTTCAAATATGATACAACTGGTTTTTGAGGAACGTTTATTTGTTCATCTTTCAGTCATTATCGTACTGCATTGCATTGTTTTGCTTTCACAATAAAAACTTAAGATCTTTGATCATGAATCTAATTTAAATATCATCTAACTAAAATGTATTATTGGTAGATATCGTCAGACCTCTGTTGTGTGTCTTGTGTTCCCGCCTCCTGTTTCCATATTTGGTTTGTTTCCTGTCCTCGTTTCATGTCATTATGAGTTAATTCGGTTCCAGGTGTGTGTGTGTGATTACGTGTTTTTATTATCCGGTGTATTTAAGTCCTGTCTGTTGAGTTCCATGTTGTCTGGTCTACTCGTTACTCCCGATGTTCCTGTGTGTCTACCTTGCCCTGTCTTACCTTGATGTCGTCATTAAAGACTATTATTTTGAAGTATCTCCTCGTCTGCGTGTTCCTCGTTTCTCCCTGCTGTGTGCACCGTGACAGATATAGAGCGAAAACTAATATTTATAACACTTACAACTGATACAATAATGTACAGTACTCTCTCCACCTTCAATACCACGACTGAGGTGAGACCCTTGAGCAAGGCACCGAACCCCCAACTGCTCCCCGGGTGCCGCAGCATAAATGGCTGCCCACTGCTCTGGGTGTGTGTTCACGGTGTGTGTTCACTGCTGTGTGTGTGCACTTTGGATGGGTTAAAATGCAGAGCATGAATTCCGAGTATGGGACACCATAATTGGTCGTATGTCACGTCACTTTACTGTATTTTCAATGATTTATATTACAAGCTATTACAATCTTACTTTTTGGCCATACAAATAGCAGCGACTGCACAAAATTGCATTCCTTCCTCTCAGTTTAAAATCTGAAATTTGGAATAAAACTTTTATTTTCATCCTTAACTATGAGATCCATATAAACAATAAAATAATCAATAAAAAATATGCAAACTTTTTTAGATTTTGTCTAAATGTTCAATAAAGTATTCCAAAATCAGTTTTTTTTTTTTCTTAGACTATTATTTTATATATCAGTACAGGGTTCATAAATGAAATGCTGGCAACACCCAGCCATCTTTCCACTTTACTCTTGTTCTTTGTTTGCATTTAAAATTTGCATGTGTACATTGACAACATCAAGATCTACCCTCTGCTGTAACCCTAGCCAGCAAGAGCAAAGCGCTCTGACAGGCATTTTGCACCAGTGCTCGGACTCACTCACTAACATAATGAATTTGAACTCCAGATCCCTAGATTCCATTTGAGTCTATTCTGGGCAGAAAACATCAGGTTCAGATTCCAGATTGAGAAACTCACAGTGAGTTTGTACACATGTTCTTATTTAATGTTCAGTTAATTATTAATAATAGAGAAGATGAGAAATACAACAACTGGTGCATTCACAAGACATACAGAAAATGCATATAAAGGCAAAATGAGTGTGTTTGTATCTCTCTCTTTTTGTTTTAAAACATAATTTTATCACAGTCAGTCATAAAAATATTAATAACATGCCAGACTGTATAATGATATATGCGTTGCACTGATATATAATAGAAATGTCAAGAATTGACAGAAATGTTCTGTAGTGTGACATACAGCCTATATACATTATATCAACTAACATTTCTAATTCTCGTGTAATTTCTAGATCATATTAATTTTGAGACTACATGGAACATCTGTAGGCTAGTTTTAAAAATGAATATCACACCACAGGACTACTGAATCACAATAAAGCCGGATCTAGCATGTCATTGATGTGACATGATCCAGGTTTAATTATGTTTTATGTAAACGACAACTGATGAAGATGGGTGATAAATGGACGGTAACAAGGTCACGCTTGTTTACAGTTGAGAGCGACGCACGTGCCCTTTTTGTGGTCAGACTCTTGGAAAATCCAAACAAACCCTCAGCGAATAATTGCAAATTATTGCAAAATGTAGTTAGCTATATTGCTAGTGTATATCAACATATAAGAGCATCCGGCTCACGTGTGAAAAGTAAAAAAAGATTCTGGTTCTAAAGAACATGCCACCTTTCCTTTAGAAAAGCAAAATGTGTGGTAACACTTTATTTTTAGGACTGATTCTCACTATTAACAAGCATGCATATTACTAGCATATTGGCTATTTATAAAGCACATATTAAAGGCTCATTCTGTATGACCATAATTAGATTCTCCAAACCTAAACTTAACAACTACCTTAACTATTAATAGGCAGCAAATTAAGAGTTTATTGAGGCATAAGTACTAGTTAATAGGGTATTGACACAAATTTCATGATTCAATTTGATTTCTATTCACAAGCCTGTGATTCGATTCTGATCTCAATTCGATTCAATATTGATTATTTTGGATGTATATCAGGTACAGTACATGACAAATTTTCTCAAGGAAAAAATATCTCAACTAATGCTGTAAAATATGCACGAGACTCGACTGGTACTACATTGTATATGTTCTGGGTTAAAATGAACTGATTTGCATACAAACACTTAAATTACACAAGTCATAATAGTAACTTTACAATTACATAATTATATTTCCACTCCAATTTGTTTTTTTAAATATAAATTTAAATGGTGGATGTCATAAAAACTTGACAGATTTATTCAAACATAAAGAGTGTAGATTAGAGTATAATGAATATGTTATATGGTGCATATATTTAGTGATCTTTCTAGCTGACTAATGAGTTCATTGTCACCGGATATATATATTTTTTTCTGAGATAAATATGACCTTATGTGACCTATTGTTTAGGCTACAAGCTGTTATATTGACATTTCTGCAGTTGAAACACTGATTGAGACAGGATACGGATTTCGGTAAGTTGTACCCTTTCTTTTACATACAGTACATTTGGATGTTTATTCATGTTTATTTTGTGCTGTAACTGGTATTAAAGCGGAGGAGATGATCAGTTCATGCATGTGTCGTGCTGCCGCTTCTCTTGAACTGAGGCGCAGCGATCTCTCACTCCACATTACTGTAAGAGACAAACTCGCAACTGCGAGAAAAAAAGTCAGAATTGTAAGATAAAAAGTCACAATTTCCTATTTTTATTTTTAATCAGTGGCAGAAACGGCTTCCATACTATAGTGTTTATCTTCACTTGTAAAATAGGCATTATTATAATCTGCACGTATCATTTTCTGGGGTTATGACCCCATCATTTGCACCCTCCCTCCAGCAGTTTCATTTCTCCTGAGAGACTCGTGTAACTGTAAGGCCGGAACTCTCCGTTCTACAGGAAGCAGGTTTATACAGACAGACAAACTTGAACAGCTCTCACCCACATTGACTTATATAGATAATAAAACCATGGATCTTCACATAAGCTGCAACGTAAAGCTGTTTTCACTTCTGTATCTGGCACTGCACTGTAAGTGTTTTAAACTCGTATTTCTCTTTGAATATTTTAAGTTTGTTATCTGATGTTTAAATACACATATTTGTTTTAAATTTTATGGGTTTTTTATATATATATATATTTTTAAAGCTTTTTTACTACTGATTTATTTTTACTACTTTTAAGGATTATATACTCATGAGTTTATTTAAAATATATATCAGTTTTTTTTATGATTTTCCAATTTTACCAAACACTAATAATATTGAGAATATTCATGATCTGAAAATATTTCTTCATTATTTACTTGACATAAACATTTCACTGTGCATGTAATTTCAGGCTTTTTATGGAAGACTTCATTGAACATCTCGGTGCAGCAGGGGCAAAATGTCACACTGACCTGCCCACTGATGCCCAACAGCAGCAAAGGGGTTTTGAGCTGGTATAGACAGACTGCATGGCACGGGCCACAGCTGATCCTCTCCTACAAGATCACCAACACTTCACGGGTGCGCTACGGCACGGGACTGGACCACAGCAGATACGCCGTCTTAACCAGGGAAGGGTTAAACCCTCGTAACCTCTTACAAATCATCACAACTTTACAAAATGACACTGGAACTTATTATTGTGGGTTTTCAGACGAAAACCAAACGCAAATGTTTAACAACTGAATGCAAATGCTGTATTATATATTATGCTTTAGATATAAACTGATCTTAAATGCATCCTTGTGCAAATTAACTTTATTTATGGAAAACAATAAACATTTTTATACCATATCATGCATTCTGTTTTCCATCACGAAAGCTATCTTTTTAATGTTCAAATATTTCTGGCTTGCATTGCAAAACCTGCAAACTTTGTTCTAATTGGATTAGTTGGCTCCCAGGAGATCTGTGCAGAAGTGCTGGCAGTGTTGTGATAGAACGAGCATCTGTCTGTGCCAGTAAACCAACGGCTCTTTCCTGTTTTTTACGTCCCTCTTAACCGAATAACAGTCAAATATGTTTTTAGCACACTGATACTTTATGGTGTATAACAGAAAAGAAAAACAATATTTTATTTTCAGCATATCATGGAAAAAATATTAATAAACACAAATAGCAATTGTGTACTTGCATATTGTCTGCACTTCAGATAATCTTTACATTCCAGTGAAAATAAGTTAATCCAATATTATATTATGTTATATTATATTACATAAGTCGAAATAGCAAAGCACCGCATCTGTGGATAAAAAGCCTATTAGACCTCACACATGTAGCATAAACTAATGATTCATTGTAATTTTGAAAAGTGAATGATATGATTGTATAAAATAGCATAAAATAACAAGGTGCCTGCCCCGCATGGTTATCATTGTTGACTAACTAAAACCATAAAAAAGGGGGAAAAAAATTCATTATATGAAATAAAATAACAATAACTGAAATAAAAAAAAAAATATTCTCAATTTTTATATATAGTTTAATTGTACTAAAAATACTGAAATAAAATGTATAAAAACTATGTAGACAAAAATAAAATGATATAATAAAAACTACAAAACACAAACGATAACTGAAATAAAATAAAATATGAAAAACATTCTCAATTTTTATGTAGTTTACCTTGTAATGTACTAAAATACAAAATTAAATAAAAAATATAAAAACTATGTAGACAAAAATAAAATAATAAAATTACAAAACAAAATGACTAAATCTTTAACTAAAATTAAAAAGAAAAGTATAAAATAAAATTGATTAATTAAATAATAAATAAAATTATTAGCTCTCATTGATAGTAAGATGAAACTGCTGCAAACACCACTATTAATTTTATAGTATATATTAAAATACAATTTTAAAGATTTCATTGTAATAAAATATTTCTGTTAATATTTAAAATATGAATTTCCTAAAACCTGATTGATTTGCCCTGTGAAGGAATCAGCAGTGTAATGGTTGAGTGCTTTTAAATGGACCATCTGCACACTGCATATGAGCACATGGGACGTTCTTCCCTCAACCGTCAACCTCTGTGTCAGCTTCATAAGAGTCAACACTGAATCAAATCAAGCTTCACTGGCTCTAGGGGGAAATTATATCTCAGACACATATAAAGAAATTAAATGAAACAGAAAAGAAATGAACAAGAACAGAAAGGCAACTAGTGTGATTATCATTATTATCTCTCTTCTTCTGCTGCGGTGAGACTTTAAAGCCAAACTCGATTAAATCAATTAATGTCTTGATCATGTAGATCATTGCAGATTTCTATTACAGCATTGCTTCAGGTGAGAAGGACCCAATGAACCAGTGGTTTAGCAGAGGACTTCGACTTATCGTGGAAGGTAAGAGATGCTTTCAGGACGTTTAGAAATGTGGTTTTGCTGCTCAGTTTATACTCATCATTAACATGTTTTTCAGTTCCTCACGTCCGTGTTGATCGTCAGGCGACTCCGAAGGTGCATGTTCTTCTCCCTGCTGGAGTTCAGAAGCAGCGTTCGGAGAGAGTTACACTGGCGTGTGTCATCACCGGCTTACAGTCTAAAGCGGTGAGGATCACATGGAAGGTAAACGGAGCAACAGGTCTGAAAAAACGCACCAGCTCTCCACAAGTGCTCCGAGAGCCTGGAGGCACATTCTTGGCTGTGGGACTGTACTCGGTTCGGGCTCATAAATGGAGTGGTGAGGATAGGTACAGGTGTGAGGTGACATACAAAGCGGCGTTTCACTATGGTAAGGCAGAGTCGTCTCTCTGCAGTCCTCCTGAGGGACTGTAACTGTGTCTCTAAATTACATGAGATGCATCTGCTGACCGCTGAGCTGGAGCTCATGTTTCACTGAAAAATCTGAAGAGGGGAAAAAAGGACAACATCTTTTATAAAGAAATGTAAAGACTGTTGTTAAAAGAATTCAGAATTTTTGTATTGTCATATTATTTTGATGATGTTGGCTTCACAAATTGTCATTATAGCTGATGCATTTGGATATTTAATGCAATAGATTTTGGGTGAATCATCATAAATTGAGGGCAACAAAATAAAATACTAATGATACATATAAACGTAATGATTTATATAAAAACAGGCTTCATTTTCTTTAAACATATTATTATTATTATTATCTTAAATTTGCCATGAAATCTGACTGTATATAGCCTACTGTTTTGTTTTGTTTTGTTTTGTTTTATTTTATTTCTTTGGTTAGCTAGCCACATTATTCTGTTTTAATGCGAAGCAAACAAAATATGACTGTTTCAATTAAAAATTTAAATGGAAAAAAGTGTAATAAAAAAATCTGTAAACTGTTTTTAAAAGAATTCATAATGTTTGTATTGTCTCATTATATATATATATATATATATATATATATATATATTTGCCATATATATATGCGTATAGTGTATGTGTGTATTTAGTGCTGTCAAACGATTAATCGCGATTAATTGCATCCAAAATAAAAGGTTTTTTTACATAATATATGTGTATACTGTGTATATTTATTATGTATATATAAATACAAACACATGCATGTATATATTTAAGAAAAATGTTATGTTTATATATTAAATATATTTATATATAATATAAAATATCAGAATATAAATATATAAATGTATATGCATGTAAATATTTTCTAAGTATATACTGTATGTGTGTGTATTTATATATACATAATAAATATACACAGTACACATACATATATTATGTAAACAAAAACTTTTATTTTGGATGCAATTAATCGCGATTAATCGTTTGGCAGCCCTATATGTATATATACAGGTGCATCTCAATAAATTAGAATCATCAATATCATCAATAAATTTTTATTTGGGATAAACCCCTTGAGATGCATCATCTCGTTTTCAAGGGGGTCCTATGTCGTGGAAAAGTTCATTTATTTCAGTAATTCTACTCAAATTGTGAAACTCGTGTATTAAATAAATTCAATGCACACAGACTGAAGAAGTTTAAGTGTTTGGTTCTTTTAATTGTGATGATTTAGGCTCACATTTAACAAAAACCCACCAATTCACTATCTCAACAAAATTAGAATACTTCATAAGACCAATAAAAAAAAACATTTTTAGTGAATTGTTGGCCTTCTGGAAAGTATGTTAATTTACTGTATATGTACTCAATACATGGTAGGGGCTCCTTTTGCTTTAATTACTGCCTCAATTCGGCGTGGCATGGAGGCAGGGCCGTAGCTAGAGGATTGGGGGCCCCCTGAAAAAATATTGATGTGGGCCCCCCCCCCACACACATATTATATACTGTACAATATACAAGCATGGGCCCAAATTGCATGCTTTTTTGTGGTTTTCATAATATCTCAGTTATACAACTAATAAAATATTAGAATTATTCACAGAACATGGGCCTATATAGTATAATTCCTGGATTTTGTGGGGCCCCCTGGGCAGTGGGGGCCCCTAGAATTGTCACCACCTTTCACCCCACTAGCAACGGCCCTGCATGGAGGTGATCAGTTTGTGGCACTGCTGAGGTGGTATGGAAGCCCAGGTTTCTTTGACAGTGGCCTTCAGCTCATCTGCATTGTTGGGTCTGGTGTCTCTCATCTTCCTCTTGACAATACCCCATAGATTCTCTATGGGGTTCAGGTCAGGTGAGTTTGCTGGCCAATCAAGCACAGTAACACCATGGTCATTGAACCAGATTTTGGTACCTCTGGCAGTGTGGGCAGGTGCCAAGTCCTGCTGGGAAATGAAATCAGCATCTCCATAAAGCTTGTCCGCAGAAGGAAGCATGAAGTGCTCTAAAATTTCCTGGTAGATGGCTGTGTTGACTGTGGACTTCAGAAAACACAGTGGACCAACACCAGCAGATGACATGGCAGCCCAAATCATCACTGACTGTGGAAACTTCACACTGGACTTCAAGCAACATGGATGCTGTGCCTCTCCACTCTTCCTCCAGACTCTGGGACCTTGATTTCCAAATGAAATGCAAAATTTACTTTCATCTGAAAAGAGGACTTTGGACCACTGAGTTCTTTTTCTCCACAGCCCAGGTAAGATGCTTCTGACGTTGTCTCTGGTTCAGAAGTGGCTTGGTAGCCCTTTTCCTGAAGACGTCTGAGCGTGGTGACTCTTGATGCACTGACTCCAGCTTCAGTTCACTCCTTGTGAAGCTCTCACAAGTGTTTGAATCAGCTTTGCTTGACTGTATTCTCAAGTTGCTTGTGCACCTTTTCCTACCCAAATTCTTCCTTCCAGTCAACTTTGCATTTAATATGCTTTGATACAGCACTCTGTAAACAGCCACACCTTTCAGTAATGACCTTCTGTGACTTACCCTCTTTATGGAGGGCGTCAATGTTCGTCTTCTGGATCATTGCCAAGTCAGCAGTCTTCCCCATTATTGTGGTTTCAAAGAACAAGAGATACCCAGAATTTATACTGTATGGATGGCCATTAATTGAAACTCAAATGTAAATATTCTAATATTTTGAGATACTGATTTTGACTTTCATGAGCTGTAAGCTCTCATCATCAAAATTAAAACAAAAAAAAAAACTTTTGAAATGTTTTACTTTACATGTAATGAATCTAAAATATATGACAGTTTCACTTTTTGAAATAAGTTACAAGAAAAAATTAACTTTTTCACGACATTCTAAGTTATTGAGATGCACCTGTATATGTGTGTGTGTGTGTGTGTGTGTGTATTACGGAAGCCCTGAACCGCATGGTGTGGAAAAAAAAAGAGAGATAACTTCTGGTGAGGAAAAAAAAAGAAAGCTTATCTCGTTATTTCGACATAACTCATTATTTCGACATATTAACTCGTTATTTCGACATATTAAGTCGTTATTTCGAGATATTAAGTCGTTATTTCGACATATTAAGTCGTTATTTCGACATAACTCGTTATTTCGACATAACTCGTTATTTCGAGATATTAAGTCGTTATTTCGACATCTTAAGTCGTTATTTCGACATAATTAAGTCGTTATTTCGACATAATAACTCGTTATTTCAACATAATTAAGTCGTTATTTCGACATATTAAGTCGTTATTTCGACATAATTAAGTCGTTATTTCGACATAATAACTCGTTATTTTGAAATAATAACTCGTTATTTCGACATAACTGGTTATTTCGAGATATTAAGTCGTTATTTCGACATATTAAGTCGTTATTTCGACATAATTCGTTATTTTGAGATATTAAGTCGTTATTTCGACATAATAACTCGTTATTACGACATAATAACTCGTTATTACGACATAACTCGTTAATTCGACATAATAACTCGTTATTTCGACGACATAACTCGTTATTTCGACATAACTCGTTATTTCGACATATTAAGTCGTTATTTCGACATAAGTCGTTATTTCGACATAATAAGTCATAATAAGTCGTTATTTCGACATAATAACTCGTTATTTCGACATAATTAAGTCCTTATTTCGACATAATTAAGTCCTTATTTCGACATAATTAAGTCCTTATTTCGACATAAGTCCCATTATGTTAAGGTTTGTATTACTTTCGATATCAGCCACTAGAGGGCAGAATAAGACAGGGAATCAATTTCAGAACGCATTGTAGTTACGATGAGCTAGTCTTAAGCACTTTTACAAGTTGGTGCTCCAAAATCTCAGAGTTTTTTTGCTAATTGCCAGTATTGCTCTTCAGTCAGCTTTTTTTCTCTTAGATATGGTTTATTTGTTAACTTTAAACAATCATATAATCGCCTATTAATTCTTCTTCGATAGCCTATTTTGCTTCATGTGCTTGACCTTTATTGGCCGTATTAGAAACTCTTTTTGAATCAACGGCTTGCACTGCGTTAGCCTACCACTACAACAGGTAGGCTACCACTACTGTGGCTATTATTAGTACGTTATCTATTATTGTTGTTGTTGTTGCTGTCCGTGATAAGAGTAGACTATTATGAAACCTACTGCTGAATAGATAGAATAGTTTTTTGCCCATTGGACATCGGCCACATTTGATCATAACACAACAGGAAGCTCAAAGCTGGCGGGCCGGGAGCAAACGAATAGAAAAGTGGGCCAAGATCATCGCAGTCATGGCGGAGGAGGATGAACTGTATGACTTCCTTCGCAATCGTGGAGTGCCAGAGAACACGATAAATCGCATGACTGAGCAAAAGGTGATTTTAACATGCATATTAAACATGTTCATTATTTTGAATGCAGTTACCGCATATATTCAATTTGACATGAATAAATTATTTTAGTAATTATATTAGTAATTAAGTTTAGTAAAACAGGGCATTGCAAGTAGGGATGTAACGACTCACTCAACTCACGATGACGACTCACAATACTGGTTTCATGATATGATATTCTCACGATTTTTTAAAAAAAAAACAATGTATCGGATTAATTTTGCATCTCAACCGACTTGAATAGTCTCATATTTCAATCGATTTTCCAACGGTTCCAGGTGCGTCGTTACATCCCTAATTACAAGAGGAATCAAATAAAATTTAACTAATAGAAAATTATCAGAATGTTGTAAGTTTTAAGTGTCAGTAATTTTGCTCATGATGGGTGAAACTGCAGCCTTTATGTATCCCTAAATGTGTACATTTATATGTTTATAGATTGACCAGTCAACAGTAATAACAATGGATGACAATACATTGGAGAGATTTCTGCCAGCCCTTGGTGATAGGGTTGCACTAAGGCGTTACTGTGACAACGGCAACCAAGTTAAGCAATCTAGAAAACAACGTCTTCTAGAAAAACTAAGGAAGAAAATGAAACTTGGACATGCCTCAAACTTCTCAGAGGACGCTGGTGAAAAGGAGGAATGTGGGAGCACAAGAAAGTCAATGATTGGAAACAAAAATGCTTACAAAGACACAAGACGGATTGAACTTGGATGGATACACAACGGAAAACAGGTTCGAACAAAATGTGGTGGTGGGACAAGAAAGCTGTCTGTTCCGAAAAATGCTGGTTATGATGATCTCATCAAGCTGGGAAAGGAGCTTTTTTTCCCTCAAGGTCAGTCAAAGAAAGGTCCTGAAGTCAGTTTCGGTTTCAAAATATTTGATTTTCAAGAGTGTGAAATGCCACATGATGTCACCGTAGGAGAGCTGTACGAATCGGTTAAACTGGGAATACTGAGATTCTACTTAGTATCATTTGATCTTGAAGAATCTGAAGCTTCTTCAGAGGATCTTCAAACTTCAGACCCGCCATCAGAAAAAAATGATGACTGCTACATAACAGGCGAGACCCATTTGTCATCTGATGATGAAATACAGTTTGGTCCAGTGGAGGACCCTGACTACACCTCTGATGATACTCTTTCCATAGAAGCACCTCAAGAAGAGATACCATCCCAGTCAAGAGAGGTAGCACATTTGGTAACAGATCAAGAAGAGATACCATCCCAGTCAAGAGAGGTAGCACATAACAGATCAAGAAGAGATACCATCCCAGTCAAGAGAGGTAGCACATATGGTAGCACATCAAGATTCTGCTCCGAAGGTGCTGAGACTGCATCGTGTCAACATCATTCATGATATGGTTGAACAGTTCAAAGATGCCAGTGTTGTGGAGACCAGACTGTCGGTTATCTTTGTTGATGAATGTGGCATTGATGCATCAGGTGTTGCCCGAGATGCATATTCAGGTTTTTGGGAAGCTTTTTTCCTGAATTGTGCAGATGGGGAAATTGAGTATGTCCCAGCACTTCAGCCTGAGTATGGAAAAGAAGAATGGGAGGCAGTAGGTAGAATTCTGCTAAAAGGATACCAGGATCATGGATTCTTTCCAGTGAAGCTGTCGTTGGCCTTTGCAGTCTGTCTCCTTCATGGGGAGAACAAAGTGACACCAGACATGCTGATTGAATCTTTTCTGAGGTATGTACTGTACTAGTAATGTTGCCAAATGTACAATTGAATGGTGCTGCATGCTAAATGAGCCATTGAATAGTATGACAGGTATTTACCACTATGTACTGTAATTGATCTGTTTTATACTTTGGTTTATTCAAGGTTTGTCACGCCATTTGAGAAAGACATCATCAGCTCTGTGCTGGAAGGAAGAGAGTATGACAGGGATGACCTACTCGACATGCTTTCCAGAATGGGTGGGCACGCTGTACCTGATGGAGATGCCATAAAGGACACTATCATACAGACTGCACACAAACAACTAATACAGGAGCCAATGTATGCTCTTAAAATGATGGCTGCTAGTGCTCAGTGTACTTTAAAAAGTCTGCTTCCAACTGTGTCTGCAGTTTTAGCACTTTATGAATCCAAAATTCCAACAGCAAAAGGCATTATTGCGTTGCTTAAACCCAATGAGAAACAACCTTCTCATAGCAAAACAATGCAGTTTTTAAAGCTGTTCATTAGATCACTTGACAAAGATAAACTGCATAAATTTCTGCGGTTTAGCACTGGGGCTGATGTTATCTGTGTTTCACACATTGATGTTGAGTTTACAGATGTCAGGGGTTTACAAAGGTGTCCAGTGGCACATACATGTGGTCCACTGTTGCAGATACCCTGCACTTACAGTACCTACTCTGAATTTCGAAGAGAGTTTGGAAGTGTCTTAGATGCCAACTACTTGAAAATGGATCTGTTGTAAAGCTGACAATAGCTTGTAAGGTAAATTATGTCCAGCTAAACTACATTTTGAAAATGTTCACTGTGTATGGCAGTAGTAAAATAATCAGGCTTCCCTTCATATACTGTTTTCATTTGAGTTGTCTGGGACAAACTTAAAGACATCATAGGTCTAATAAGACATTTCAGTTTTGAAAACAATACAGTCGAGTCATACATTTCTTTTTTGTTGGCCTTACACATTTAAGTTTAAGTAATTATGAGTCCCAGAAGTTCATGTTACAGTGCCACTAGCTAAACTATATTTTGAAAATGTTCTCTGTATATGGCAGTGGTAAAATAATCAGGCTTCTTTTCATACACTGTTCATTTGTGTTTTTTGGGACAAACTTAAAGACATCATGGGTCTAATAAGACATTTCAGTTTTAAAAACCATACAGTCATACATTTATTTTTTGTTGGCCTTACACGATTTAAAATCTACAATTTACAATACCATGTCCAAGTGTTGTAAAATATGGCTACATAACCTTAGAATTGAAAACACAGGGTCCTACTCAAATACAACTTACAATTCTATAAAAATGAAACAATTTATTAATTTACCAGATTACACAACATGTCTTTCCTTCCAAAAGATATTGTAAAGACAAATCACAACACACGTAGTATTTCTTGCCTAAGCCTAATGTACAGGGCTCTGGCACTCTCTGCATCATCTGGGGCACTGAGATGAAGTTCGTCCATTATCAGAGAACAAAGTTCAAAAACTGTGTCGTCACAAGGGTGCGTCGGTGTTACACACTCCTCTTGGCAGTTTAGAACATCAGCAGGGTCACACCGAAAGATATGATCTACTGACCCATAAAGATGAGGAGCCATGTACATTACGGCCGGTCGTCCATGCGGTGCAGTAATATTACGTTGTGTTCGTATGCAGTGTGCATTCCACATCTGAGCAAAATCATCGAGCTCCCCCTAAGAAAAGAACAGTCAAGAGACAAATATTGTTATAAAATAAACTTCATAAAGATACTTGTTATAGACTACACAAATGCAAACAGAACAGTTTAGTACTTAGTGGACATGGATAAAACATGAAAACATAACAGAATAAGTTCCAAATGCAAAGCAATAAGCTAAATTGGAGAGGGAGTAAAATTTCTGCATGGCAGGGGAAGCTGCTGCAAAACCTGTCTGTCACTATAAAATAGTGTCTGGTTGGTAGCTGTAAGGCCTGGTGTAAAAAGTTTGGTGAATATTGACCTATTGTGCGTGCAGGGCTCTAGACTGCGACCATTTTTTGAGAGTGTGCGAGTAAAAATTTGACTTGGTCGCACTTGTGCGAGTGCATGGTCTGCTTCATACAGCGCTGCAGCACATTGAAGCAGGAGTCAGATTTCACTGATCACGTGGAGAGGCGCTTTCAGCGCGAGCACGAAAGGATTTGGTTTTCAAACTAAAGTAAAAGGCCGGTTCTTAAACCAGAGAAGGTGAACATGTTGATATTCTTGTTGAGTCCTGTCAGCGACAGCCAGTTTAGTTTTACTTTTTGTTTTGAAAAGCTTGTTATCTTTGCTGTTTACCTCAGGTTACACTATGCTTTCCTTAATTGTTGAATATAATTATTATTTGATTCCTCCGTGTTTGCTAAACATTCTGTTATTTATTAGTCGATACAGCATGTGATGTGTCATGCCTCATCTTATCTTATTCGTTTTTGTTAATAAATGTTATGCTAGTTTGTCATTGTAAAGTACTGTTTTATTGTTGTTGTGCTTTTTAATTAAGAATAACAATGAATCCATCTTTTGTTTTAGTCTTAAAAAGTGAAAGGTGTATAGATATAAGCAAAACAGACCATTATCTTTTCTTGTAAAGCATGACACCAAGATCTTTTAAGTGAAAGCAAAAAAAGTAATTCCTGTCACAAAATATAAATCACAAATAATACTGATGAAGAAGAACGGGTTGAATGTTGAACACTTTCGTTACCATATAACTATAAACTATGCTAAAAGTTCATCAGCATGCATTAATTAATCTAATGTTGTATCAAATAAATAAATAAATAAAAAATTGAGACCAAATGATGTGCTCGTGCGACCAACTGAGAAATTTAGTCACACAAGTGCGACCAGTGGGAAGAATGAGTCTAGAGCCCTGGCGTGTATTAATAAATTATTTTATTTATTTATTTAAATTAAATTATTTATTTAGTAAAAATCCCCGGCCGAATTACCTACTGTTTTTTGACAAACACCGAGGTCGTGTGGTAATTTAATTGCCGTCCGAATCCACATCTCTGAGTTTACGAGAAGAAATCGATTCAAAATTCAGTGTTTAATCCCTTTTTGAGCTCTCCCGAACACCGTAACGTTGTACTTCGGTGTAATTTACATATTATTTCTGAAATGCTGGAAAGTATTTAAAAGAACAATACTTCATGACTGCTCAACCACAGCGACTGGGAGCAGAAAAAGAAGAAAAGCACATAAACTTTCAAATGGGTCTTTATTATGGCAGCAGCAGGTATGCAATACAATTTTAAAATGTGTATTATAAACAGATATATATCGCGTATAATTATATACAACTATAGCGCCTCTATTTTCCTATTTTTAAACAGGAGATTTAAATAATCAAATAATATATTTTATAAAATATGCTTGGAATAATAAAAATAAATTTTACATAATAATAAGCGTTTTTAAATACATTTTACACAATAATAAGAATACATTTGTAAATAAAATTCATTTTATTTACAGCAGACAATCATGTGACTGGTCACGTGAGCAGCGCGTTCCCGGTACTCCCTCCTCCACTGTGAATAAATCTCCATCCGAATACATGAGTTTTATCACTGAGGTGATATGTAAATTTATTTTTACAGACGTCCATATGAGAAACAATTACCGTCCGAATCGGGCTTAAGTTACTGTTTCAAATGAAATCAGCATCAACAATTCATCTTTGCAAGGCACAGAAGAGCACAAATGTGACATTAAGGAATATTTACAGACTTTTTTGACAAGACTCAGAGGTGGCATTGCATTTCATAATAACAATGTTATGAGATTAATGTTTTAAATATAGAAATATTAAACGATTTAAATTACTCAATTTATATTTTAAAAATGAAACAGAAGCGCAGTAGGTGGCAGCAAGTCACTGTCTTTGTCACTGAGCGTTCATTCAATCCATTCGTTCAAACTGCTGATTCATTTAGGAATGAAGCAAGTGACTGTTTATATGAATGGGTTATTTAATCATTTACTCAATAGATTTGTTCAAAAACACAGATTAATTCATAAATCAAACACAGCTGTGTTTGCTTGGAGATGTGCAGCAGCTCAGCTGTGATTTGTTTGGAACTATTTTCGTTGACGAAATAGTGTTCCTAAAATTTAAGTCACTTAATATTAACTTTTGATTACATTCAAAAATGTATAAAACTGTAGTATAAATTCAATTTCACATTTGCAAACTCCTGTTATAATCATTAAAAGCTGTCACTCCTCTTAGTTCATCGAGATCTCACACACTGTCTATTTTAATTAATGAAGCTCTCTACACTGCAATAAATCTATTATTTACATCGTCTCTACACTTCGTTTATTATATATAACGAACGATAAAACCTGCAGTCTGCTTAGTGCTTTCATGATCTGTGCTGTGAGGAGCAACACTGATAGAGAAGCATTTCAATTGGCTGCAGTCAGCAGGTATAGGCCTATTATGGCCAATCACAAAAGAGAGAAAGGTTTATGTGCAGAACTGGGATCGCTTTTGTAGTCTTTTGAATAGATAAAATATAGAGATCACTTTAATTTCCAAATAAACCTATCCAGTTGGAAATAAATCGAAATTCACTCCCCGGACTCCGTCCCCCCGCGTCCCCTCCATTTCCAGCCCAAACACAAACTTGAATTTAACAAACAAAAAATGTAGATGTTTTAAGGTGTTTTGAGTTTGATTTTTAATAGATCTTTGAGCTTTTTAATTTTGTGTGTTTCAAAATGATATACGTTACAATCACACACACACACACAATACATATATATATACACATTTTATATAATAATTTAATTTAATTTTTACTATATATTGGCCTCTCTCTCTCTCTCTCTCTCTCTCTCTGTCTGTGTGTATGTGTGTGTGTGTTTTAAATTAATCAATAGCATTTATTACGAAGAAACAACCGCCTGCACATTTAGAACCAATAGCTGCAAGCAGGGCCGTCCTTTGGGTGGTGCAACTGGTGCGGTCGCACCGGGCCCCGCGCTGTGAGAGGGCCCCGCGACGAACGGAATCCAAAACCCCCCAACCTCCCCCTCCCTCCCCCCCCCCCTACATAACGCGATCGTAAACGGAACGAGGGGGGCCCCACTCCATACCTCGCACCGGGCCCCGCGTCAGCCAGGGACGGCCCTGGCTGCAAGATACCACAGTTGTAATATAAATCTATAGGGAAATATCTATTCCCTTAACAGATTTAATATTAGCTATATATTATATTAGCTAGGCCTATAGCTAAAAAGATTAGACACAATTGTACATAATAAATAGGCTAAGCCTAATGCAGTTTGACTTTCTCCATAGCATTTTAAAGTGGCTGTTTGTCTAAATAATTCAAATAGATCACATATTTGACCATCAAATCTTATCACACTTCTCGAGCGCGCTGGTGAAAGCACATAGGGTGATTCGCGCGACGCTCATGCGCAGGGGCGTCGTGGGGTAAAAAGGGTGACAGAGTGCATAGGGCCCAGAGGTCTGGGGGCCCGCGATCGCCTGCCCATCGGGAGCACCGGGACATTCCATTCGGGCCGATCGCCGAAACGAGAGAGAGCTCCCCGATATTAGGCGCATGCGAAACCGCATACTCCAAAAGCGCGAAGCAGCGCTCCCCGATGCATCCAGCCGCTAGCCGCGCGTCAAAGAGCGGATCAGTCTCCCGCACAGCGCCGCGCTTCTGCCACGATTTATAAGAGATAAACAGCGCAAGTCGCTTGATCCATTCAGATGTGACACAGAATTCATACAGTCGCGTGATATGAGAACATTAAAAGTTTCTTCATATTTAGTTTTTTTTAACTACAAATTTTATAGTTTATTATTACTTATTACTTATTTTAAAAACCATAACCATGGTAATGAGGCATGGTTTTACTTCTTGTGACCACCATCCTACTAATACTAGCTCTGGATTATAAGCAAGAATTTATTTATTTTTAGATGTTTAGTTCTAATGAATTTTAATTGAAGTAAAATGTTAATTCAATAAGGGCTTGATTATAGATAAATATCAGTGCCTTATATAAATTAGGTTTTTATTATTTACAAATAATAAAGTTCTTAAACGGAGATTCACCCAAAAATGAAAATTGTCATCATTTACTCAACATCACGTTATTCCAAACCTGTATGAATTTCTTTCTTCTGTGGAGCATAATTTGAGAAATTCAATAAATTTTTGTTCATACAGTAGAAATCAAGGGTAACCAAAATGGTTTGGTAACATTCTACAAAATCTTCTTTTGTGTTCAACAGGTTTGGAACGAAATGCAGGTGGGGAAATGATAACCAAATTTATTAGCAGTAACTATATAGCTATGTACTAAATAAGTCAATTGCCTATTAGGCCACGTAGCCTATTTGAAACGTATGAATTAGTAGAATCCAGTAAAAAAAAAAAAATGATGACAACCTTTTACGGTAGCATGTATGTGCTATATGAATTTAACTTCAATTAAAGTTAGCCTAGCATGAATGTAAATTCTTAAGTTCTGAAATTGATTCCCTGTCTTATTCTGCCCTCTAGTGGCTGATATCGAAAGTAATACAAACCTTAACATAATGGGACTTATGTCGAAATAACGACTTAATTATGTCGAAATAACGAGTTATTATGTCGAAATAACGACTTAATATGTCGAAATAACGACTTAATATCTCGAAATACCGAGTTATTATGTCGAAATAACGACTTAATTATGTCGAAATAACGAGTTATTATGTCGAAATAACGACTTAATATGTCGAAATAACGAGTTATTATGTCGAAATAACGACTTAATATCTCGAAATAATGAGTTATTATGTCGAAATAACGACTTAATATGTCGAAATAACGAGTTATTATGTCGAAATAACGACTTAATATGTCGAAATAACGAGTTATTATGTCGAAATAACGAGTTAATATGTCGAAATAACGAGTTATTATGTCGAAATAACGAGATAAGCTTTCTTCTTTTTTTTCCTCACCAGAAGTTATGTCTCTTTTTTTTCCACACCATGCGGTTCAGGGCTTCCGTAATACACACACACACACACACACACACACACACACACACACACACACACACAATGTAAAAAGATATAATAATAAACTAAATAATAATGAAAAAAAAACTATTTTTAGAGACCTATTTGATGTGGCTACTGCAGCTTTCAATATTTAAAAAAGGATGCAAAAACAAATGCCACAAAAGTATGAAAAGTTCATTGTTCAGTCCTGCCATCCAACCATGTCTCATTTGCAGACATCAGTGTGAGGTTGGTGTGCCATTACTACAACTGATGAATCACAAGAGGGCGCTAGAGGTTTAATGTAAGACCTGTTTACTGAAAACCTCAATAAAAGGTCATGAGAAGGGCACTTCAGTGCCACTTGCTCCTTTCTCTTCTTTCAAAACTTCTTCAAGTCTAACTCGAATATTATTAGGATAATAAACATGCCTAATCAGTTTCTCCTTTGACTCCAATGGCAAAAATGTTCCTAACGTGAGCTGGAAAACACAAAAACAGATTTCCGAGATTTATTCTTTCAAATGGGTTTGTAATCAATTGTCCAATTATATTTGTTTAAAATGGGAAACAACATAAATCAGTAACGTATGCTTTCCTAGAAAATCATGAGTCACGAGTCTTGTTGAAAAATAACAAAGATATTTACGAAAGCTAGGAAATTAAACTCATGTTCAGTGCTATATGTAACAAAAACACTAGAGCTTTAAAATATAATGAATATGTGATATAGTGCATATATTTAGCAAAATGTTCATTATTAGAGTTCTATTAGAGTTTCTAGTTAACTATCAAGTTTACAGACATTGAATAGATGATGTTACACCATATTGTTTACGAGTTGTTTTATTGACACTTTTGGCGATTTAAACACTGACTGAGCCATTACATGAGATAGGCTATGAGACATTTCAGTAAGCTGTTCTGTTTCTTTCAGCATAACTTCTGATGTTCATTCATGTTTACTTCATGCTGTGACTAGTAGTAAAGATGAAGAGATGATCAGTTCACGAGCCGAGATCTGTCACGACAAATTAAAGAGCGCCAAAACTGTATTTATTCTCTGAATTTCTTAATAAAATTTGCCGAAATTTTAAAGCTGAGGCTTTGTTTCGTATCAGAAGTGACAAAACACAAAACTCATTGCGATTTATTAGATGGGAGACGCGCTAAAAAAATACAGCATTTGTCACACGTCAACTGAAAACAGCATCGATCAAGAATCGATATCGGTTCATAAAAATAAGAACTGATTAATATCTAGTGATCAATATTTCAACCTAGCCTTAAAAACACATTTTATCTGCATCACTTTTATAAATGAATGCATCAATGGGAACATCTAAGAGATAGCCTAGAGTTGAGGAATCCCATAGGAATGAATTGGCGTCGGATGCTCAGCTCCTATGGAGGCTGATGATCAGGGAAGTAGGCCAGCAGTTCTGAGTATGCAGCTATAGACAGTTCTGCTGACTTGACTACACTGAAGTGTGACACGGCCAGCTTGTGCGCACATGGAGACCTGTGTACCAGCACTCCATGTGAAGCATAAAGAATGTCTATTAAAAGTTGCAAACCATGTTGTTTTCTTACTTTGAGCATGCAATTAAATGTAAATTAATTTCTACCTAACATTTCCGTGCTGCTATGCACATGTGCGCATGTGTTTGTTCTGGTGTGCTTTTATAGTCTACTTGGAGAAAACCTACTGTACAAACTAGAACAGGGTTTAAATACCTGCATGGCTAGAGGAACAATAGCTTTTGATACTTGTTTACAGCCTAAACGACTAATCTAGTGAACATCAGTGACGTAGCGATTCAGAAATGTTGTCAGATGAGCGGAGGTCCTGTTCAACAGGTTCCTCTCTCTGTTTTGAAGGACAGGCCTCTACATGCCTCGGAGATGAAGCTTGGTTAACCTACAGAATAAATCTGACCAACACAACAAATCACTCTAATTCACTGTCAAGCACAACATCATTCACTGGAATGACATAAAAAGGATTTTTTATCTTTCCATCCAGCAAAACAAAGCAAAAGTGCCTGATATTTCCTTTATATAAATCACTAAACATATTCTTTTTATTGTTATTATTATTATTATTGTTGTTGTGTACACAGGGTATTTAACTGGTAAAGGTTTGGGACCCTTTTAGTTTTTTTAAAACAAATCTCTTATGCTCACCAAGGCTGCATTTATTTAATCAAAATACAGTAAAGCAATAATATATTAATTACAACAATAATATTAAATACATATGATTTTAATTTAAAATAAATTTCATTCCATTTTAATATATTTTAATGTATAATTTATTCCAAAGCTGAGTTTTCAGCATCATTACTCCAGTCTTCAGTGCTCAAGATACGTTTCTTATTATTATCAGTGTTGAACACAGTGGCTGACTGTTTTTTATGATTTTATTTAATTTTTTTTTTTTGATGAATATGAAGTTCAAAAGAACACCATATATTAGAAACAGAAAGCTTTTGTTACATTATCAATGTCTGTACTGTCACTCTTGATCATTTTATTGCATCATTGCTTAATAAAAGTATTAATTTCTCTCATAGTTATTAAATAATCCATTATTAAATAATTAAATAATAATTCATTAAATAATTAATTAATAATGAAAAACATGTGCTTAGAGAGTTTGTGTGTGTGTGTGTGTGTGTGTGTGTGTTTGAGTAAATATGCAGATATAATGAATGCATACTGGAGCTTTCAATATATAAAAATGATGAAAAACTGCCCAAACACAAACAAATACTGAAGCCCAAACATATTGTGCACTATATTCCAAATCTTCTGAATCCATGTGATATCTTAAATATATTAATATTATTTTTTAAATATAAACTGAAAAGTATTTCCCTCAGGAATAGGATTTTAAAAGGTTGTTTTTTTTTGTTGTTTTTTTTTTGCACCTTAACACGTTAGTCTTAATAATGCACAAAAGACCCAATACTTTAATGTCATTTAAAGCATCCTTTAGGTTTGTAAATGGAGTTTTCTTCAAAAAACAGAAAAGGCAGCGCTACATCAGATCAAATCAGTCTCTGTGAGCTCATCTCCGTGTCTCACAGCATGTGTGTGTATCACACAGACAAACTGATGGACTCTGGGAAGTGTCAGCCAGCCCACACTCACTTCCCCTCACTCGCTCTCTCTCTCTTTAGCCCTTAAGACAGAATGGTGAGTAATGCTGGCGGCTCTCCAGGATGCTATTTACATGTCTGCACTGTGGAAGAGAAACCGGTCTGAACCGGTGCATACCGACTCGCAGGGCCTTTCCAGAAGTCCGTTCACACTCTCTGTTTCTCTCTGTGTCATTGATTCTGACGTAGGAGCGCATGAACTTCCCTCAAGTTCTCTGGTGACATTCTGTCTCCTGGAAGGGTCTATGGTACAGATTCCTGGTAAGTGTAAGAGGATCCCAGCTGACCGAGGGGTTGTGGAGTCCAGGTGTCTTTTCATGTCTCAAACATTTCTGAGGTTGCATGACTCAGTCACATCCATGTCAGGAAAGGAAGAAAAAGTCCAGACTATCATTTTTGCTATTTTTGTATCCCCAACCATACGCTGCTGATATGCGACAGAATTAGAATACACTTTTACTGAATGTGCTGCATGTGCAGAATTTTTTGAATCGGTTCTTTTCAGTGATTCGGTCTAATAGATTGGCGAAAGTAACTGCTTTAATTTTGGTTTATGAATGGATCCTTTGTACAATCTGGCTGTTCCATTTATAATACTGTATATTGATATACAGGCTATTATATTTCAATAACAACTCTAAAAAAATATTTCAACTGAACATCAAGATAGATTCATTCACAAACCTGCACTGTAAAAAAAAAAAAAAGTTGGGCTACCTTAAAATTTTAAGTCAACCAGCTAAAGCAGATTTTTGAGTTTTCTCAACTTATTTTTTAGGAAATTTCTCAACTTTTTGTTGTTTAAACTTAAAACAAGAAGTTGAAAAAACTCAAAAATCTGCTGAAGCTGGTTGACTTAAAATTTTAAATTTTTTACAGTGTGTTTAATAACGTTTTTCAAACAAGTGCTGTATTTCTGTCACGAATCCTGGCCATGAACCTTCCTTCATCCACCACTAGAGGTCACTCTCCCAGCACATGGACTTTCACACAGTTACAGATCACTCTTAGACTACATTTCCCATCATTCACTGCACCCACACAGCTGTTCACTATAATCACGCTTGCACCTGTTCACCATCTCTCAATCACCATCTTCCAATCACACACACACACACACACACACTATTTAAACTCTGGACTTTCTGCCACACTCTGCCGAGTATTGTTTAGCCTAGCTACAATCAAAGCGTTTCCCAGTTTCCCTAGTTAGATTTCTCGTGTTCTGATTCCTGTCCGTGCTCCTGGATTATTCTCTCTGCCTAGCCCTCTGGATTAAGTTCGCCGATCGCCGACCCACGCTTGCCCTTGGATTATTCTTGTGTCTTGCCCATGCCATACCTGTTTGCTACTGACCGACCCTGCCTGTATTGACCATGTTCTATAATAAAAGCTTGCAGATGGATCCGCATGTCTCACGTCTCGTCAGATCCGTAACAGAATACTCGGCCACAAAAGGATCCAGCGGCTTTTCATGTGGATATTGGCCAGGTACGGACATTGCACGGATGTTGTTACACCTCGAGCAGGGCTCGCTACCGCTCGAGGACTATGTACAAGACTATTTAGACCTCGCCCATTTCTCTGATCTGCCGGACTATGTACTCATAGACTTCTTTTGTGAGGGCATTAATCAGCCGCTGAGGTCTCAGCTAATCCATGAGGGTCCCCGTTCATCTCTCAGTCAGTTCCTGGACTATGCTTTGCTATGTGTTGGCTCTTCGTTCACTGTGGGGGTCGCGGAGGAACGAGACACCGCACCCAATTGTGTGATCACAGCTGCGCTAGAGCACGCTCACAAAATGGCGGCCACAACAACACCCCGTAGCGTCATTACTGCCAGTCACAAGCCAAGTCAGGTCCCAGCTGATGTTAAAGAACCAAGTCAAGTCACGGCCTATGTTAAAAAGCCCAGTCAAGCCACAGCCTATGCTAAAAAGCCAAGTCAAGTCGCCGCTAATGTTAAAGAACCAAGTCAAGTCACAGCCTATGTCAAAAGGTCAAGCCAAGCCACAGTTGATCGTCACGAGTCAAGCCAAGCCACAGTTGATCGTCACGAGTCAAGCCAAGTCACAGTTGATCGTCACGAGTCCAACCAAAGCACAGTTGATCATCACAAGTCAAGCCAAGCCACCAGTGATCTCCGTGAGTCAAGCCAAGCCACAATTGATCGTCACAAGTCAAGCCAAAGCACAGTTGATCATCACAAGTCAAGCCAAGCCACAGTTGATCGTCACGAGTCACGCCACGTCTCAGCTCTCCAGCCAGAGTCACGCCACGTCTCAGCTCTCCAGCCAGAGTCACGCCACGTCACAGCTGACCAGCCAGAGTCACGCCACGTCACAGCTGACCAGCCAGAGTCACGCCACGTCACAGCTGACCAGCCAGAGTCACGCCACGTCACAGCTGACCAGCCAGAGTCACGCCACGTCACAGCTGACCAGCCAGAGTCTCGCCACGTCACAGCTGACCAGCCAGAGTCTCGCCACGTCACAGCTGACCAGCCAGAGTCTCGCCACGTCACAGCTGACCAGCCAGAGTCTCGCCACGTCACAGCTGACCAGCCAGAGTCAGACCACGTCTCAGCTCCTCAGCCAGAGCCTCTTCACGTCTCAGCTCCTCAGTCAGAGCCTCTTCACGTCTCAGCTCCTCAGTCAGAGCCTCTTCACGTCTCAGCTCCTCAGTCAGAGCCTCTTCACGTCTCAGCTCCTCAGTCAGAGCCTCTTCACGTCTCAGCTCCTCAACCAGAACCTCTTCACGTCTCAGCTTCTCAGCCAGAGCCTCTTCACGTCTCAGCTCCTCAGTCAGAGCCTCTTCACGTCTCAGCTCCTCAGCCAGAACCTCTTCACGTCTCAGCTCCTCAGCCAGCACCTATCCCACCCAGAGACTCAAGGTCAGTCCTTCAAGTTCTCCGGTTGATATCCAGCGTGAGGGATGCACAGCTGGTGTCTGTACGCACTGCTGGTATCCCCAAATCCACTCACTTCGGTCCTCCTGTTTCTGAACTGATTTCCCTGTCTGAAGCGCTTCCCATGATAGGGATCGCACTATGTTGCATTTGGGCCACATACACCACCACTGTAATGTCTCCAGAGGTGGCAGCACCTGCTGCAGAACCTTCTGAAGCGGTGGTTCTCGTTTCCGCTCCTTGCAAGGTGGTGGCGCCCAGCAATACACTCTCAGCCTGTCATGTTACCACCGTAGAACCTCCAGAGGTGGCGGTGTTAGCTGCAGAACCTCCAGAGGTGTCGGTGGTATCCTCCAATGAACTTTCACCCTGTCCTGTCACGGCCATGGAGGCCGTCTGGGAGCTCTCGCCCTGTCCTGTCACGGCTAGGAAGGCCGTTTGTGAACTCTCGCCCTGTCCTGTCACGGCTAAGGAAGCCGTCTGTGAACTCTTGCCCTGTCCTGTCACGGCTACGAAGGCCGCCTATGAATTCCTGTCAGGTCCTGTCACGGCTATCGAGGCTGCCTGTGATTCCCTGTCCTGCCCTGTCATGGCTATGGAGGCCGTCTGTAAACTCTCACCCCGTCCTGTCACGGCTAAGGAGGCCGTCTGTGAGCTCTCACCCTGTCCTGTCACGGCTAAGAAGGCCGTCTGTGAGCTCTCATCCTGTCCTGTCACGGCTATGAAGGCCGTCTGTGAACTCTCGCCCTGTCCTGTCACGGCTATGGAGGCCGTTTGTGAGCTCTCACCCTGTCCTGTCACGGCTAAGAAGGCCGTCAGGGAGCTCTCATCCTGTCCTGTCACGGCTATGGAGGCCGTCTATGAACTCTCACCCTGTCCTGTCCTGGCCATGGAGGCCGTCTATGAACTCTCACCCTGTCCTGTCACGGCAAGGAAGGCTGTCTATGAACTCACGCCCTGTCCTGCCCCGGCCATGGAGGCCGTCTATGAACTCTCGCCCTGTCCTGACACGGCTAAGGAGGCCGTCGGTGATTCCCTGTCCGGCCCTGTCATGGCTACGGAGGCCGTCTGGGATTTCCTGTCCTGCCCTGGCACGGCCCCTGAGATCGGGAAGGCTCTCCCTGTGTTGTCTGTCTCTGTTCTCCCAGTGTTGTCTGTCTCTGCTCTCCCTGTGTTGTTTGTCCTTGTTCTCCTCTGCTTCCAGGTTCTGTCAGGGCTACCTGCCCAGTCTGCTTCCCTGCGGTGGTCTCTGGTCCCGTCTGTTCCGCCCTGGTGGGTTTCAGGTCCATCTGCTCCGCCCTGTGGGGCTCTGGTCCCGTCTGCTCCGCCCTGGGGGGCTCTGGTCCCGTCTGCTCCGCCCTGGGGGGCTCCGGGTCCGTCTGCTCCGCCCTGGCGGGTTCTGGTCCCATCTGTTCCGCCCTGGGGGGCTCCAGTTCCATCCTCTCCGCCCTGGCTTCCACATGGACCTGGCCCTCCGTCCCTCCCCCTGTTCCGCCTCCGCTCCACCGCCCACCTAGAATTGTTTAGGAGCGTCTGGAAGCCGCTCCTTGGGGGGGGGCTATGTCACGAATCCTGGCCATGAACCTTCCTTCATCCACCACTAGAGGTCACTCTCCCAGCACATGGACTTTCACACAGTTACAGATCACTCTTAGACTACATTTCCCATCATTCACTGCACCCACACAGCTGTTCACTATAATCACGCTTGCACCTGTTCACCATCTCTCAATCACCATCTTCCAATCACACACACACTATTTAAACTCTGGACTTTCTGCCACACTCTGCCGAGTATTGTTTAGCCTAGCTACAATCAAAGCGTTTCCCAGTTTCCCTAGTTAGATTTCTCGTGTTCTGATTCCTGTCCGTGCTCCTGGATTATTCTCTCTGCCTAGCCCTCTGGATTAAGTTCGCCGATCGCCGACCCACGCTTGCCCTTGGATTATTCTTGTGTCTTGCCCATGCCATACCTGTTTGCTACTGACCGACCCTGCCTGTATTGACCATGTTCTATAATAAAAGCTTGCAGATGGATCCGCATGTCTCACGTCTCGTCAGATCCGTAACAATTTCTTGGAAGAACTTGTTCTGACCATTTCTTCTTATGAACATGAAAAATTAATATTAATATTTTATTTAAAACCGTTATATTTTAGTATTACTTTGACATTATTATTAATATTTTAATCTGTTTTATTATTATTTTTAAATTGTTTTTATTTCTATATTTCCCAGTTTTATTTTAATTTATAGTCATTTTTTTATTATTTCTAAAAGTTTTTATTAATTTGTTTTTAAGTTTTAGTTTTAGTTATTTTATTACATCAAGTTAGACTAAATAAAAATATAAATACAACTAGGTAAAAATAAAAAGTTATATTTAGGTCTATATAATATAATTTAGTTAACTTTTATTTCAAGTAACAAAAATGTTTTAATGGTCTTCATTTTAATTTCAGTTTTAGTGAACTATAATAATCTTGTTCAATATGTGTGTGTGTGTGTGTGTGTGTGTGTGTGTGTGTGTGTGGGTTTATGTGGTTTATGAGGACACAAATTTGTATAATGACATGGGTATGACAGAGGTATTACAATTTGAAGGTGGTTTATGAGGACACTGCCTATGTCCCCGTAATTCAAAAGGCTTAAAAAACATACTAAATGGTGTTTTTTTGAAAATTAAAAAATGCACACAGTCTCCTGTGAGGGCTAAGTTTAGGTGTAGGGTAGGTGTAGGGCAATAGCACATACAGTTTGTACAGTATAAAAACCATTACGCCTATGGAGAGTCCCCGTAAACCACAAAAACCAACATGTGTGTGTGTGTGTGTGTGTGTGTGTGTGTGATTTTTATAATATAATAATCATCATTATGGGAACATTAACTCTCTAGAATAATTCAGACATCACATACAGACCGCATCGCCACTGGAAGTCAGCCAGACCACATGAATCTACCTAACAGTCAAATAAGGGTTTAACAAGCAAATATATGTTTCATAATAATGAGAATAAAATCAGGCATCCTTCACATGTAGTGTATTTCCATAAGCAGCCCTTTAATATCCCTCATTTAAGCAAGCCAGCTGCTATATCCAGATTGCCTGTTGTTTACAGTTGTGGTGGGGGGGAGGGTCACGACCTCTGACCTCCTTCAGTAAGTCATCAGAAGCACATCCAGGTGCTGAGGTCGTTTTCAACCCACTGATCCTAAAGGTGTCATTCATCTGGACTTCTTCTGTACTTCAGACTCATTTACAGCCTCTGGCCAGTTGGCTGAGCTGCCTTTTCATCAGGTTAAAAAAACAGGGAAAATGTGTTTTTGGTTCATTTAAAGAAATGACTCAGTTTTCTCAGAGTTTGACCAGCTGTTTTCCATTACATGTTTTTGGCTGTAATTAAGTTTTTTCCTAAATATTATTATATTTCTGGACATTTTGTTTTTCTCTCTTCCATTAAAAAAAATAAAAATAATTGTAAACAAAAACAATCCCTTACAAAAATGTGCCACAGTTATGACAATAAAACTGTAGTAAATTAGTTTTAGCCATTATTGTGATTAAAACAAAATGGCAGAATGATAACAAAAGTTTCTTACAGTGCTTGGAGATCCCTTATTAATGTATTATATTTACTGTAGTAACAATTACTGAGACTATGGTATTTTCAAGGTTGCTTGAAACTACACTGCAGCCTGACAATGAATATAAAAACCAGAAAAACATAATAGGCTTATAAAGCTAAATAAGTTATAATAATATAATAATTTAGGTCAATAACACTGTTTTTACTGACAAATAATATGATTATAATATATATATATATATATTAGTGCTGTCAAACAATTAATCGCAATTAATCACATACAAAATAAAAGTTTTATTTACATAATATATGTATGTGTACTGTCTGTGTATATTTATTATGTATCTATATATAAATACACATACATGCATGTATATATTTAAGAAAAATTTTATATTTGTATATTAAATATACTTATATATAATATAAATTATATATATAAATATACATGTTAATATTTTCCAAATATATAATGTATGTGTATACATAATAAATATACACAGTACACACACATATATTACATAAACAAAAACTTTTATTTTCGATGTGATTAATCACGATTAATCATTTGACAGCACTAATATATATCCATATATATATATATATATGATTAAAAGATTAAATACTTTTTTCTTCATCATATGTATTCATTTTTTAATTTTATTGTTAATTTTATTTTTGTAAACATCTCAATTGAATGAAACCCTTATATAAAGCCTTATGCATGTTTTTGTCAGGTTCTCATGTCATCATACAGGTATGTATTATGTTCGTATTACATAAGGCTATTTTTGGCTTTTCCGTGTCAATCTTTGACAGAGTAAATTAAGTATAATTACAGTACACTGTTGTTGCTCATGCTTTAAAAATACCTTAAGGATATATTATGAATTTCTACATCTGACGTGGCATCTAGAATGGAAAGCAAGCACTTGAGGACCCAAACAAGGTGTGAGATGAACCACCGTTTCCATCTCTGCCACGAGCCCCTCACCCTGGAGCACAGCCAAGCAAATGCGGAGTGAACCAGAGTAAGCCAGTACGACAGAGATCCCTGTAACCTCACACCCGAACCCCTCCGACCGCTCCGGACGCACAGACACATGCTGACACTTCCTGCCCCGCTCTGTCAGGCTCATTCTCACTCTTTTTCTCTTATGCCACTTCCAGTTTCCTGATGCTTCTAAGTTACAGTGAGATACTCATAATGTAAGTTACTCTTAAAAAAAAAAAAAAAAGTATTTTAAAACAAAATTAGCTAACTACACTGAAGCAATTTAAGGGGGTAATACCTTTTTTTTTTAGATATTAACATAGGGTTATAATAGTTAACTAAAACTAACACTGAAACTAAATTTACATTACTTGAAATAAATGTTAACTGAAATAAAATAACATTTATTTCAGCTAAATTATTTACTTGATGTAATAAAATAAAATTTTTTAATTGTTATTAAAAATTAATTAAAAAATGATATAGAAAACAAAAACAAACACTACTAGCCTACAAATGACAAAAACACACACCAAATTATCAAAACTTAAAATTATCAAAAAATAAAATTAAAACAGAAAAATATCAAATAAAAACTGATTCAAAACAATAAAAACTAACACTTATATGACTTGAATATGACCTGAATATGTAAACCATATTAAATTTCATACGTATTTTTCTAAATACAACAAAACTACAGAAACACTTTCTACATTTGACTTGAAAAAAATCAGTTGCTGGTACCCATTGACTTCCATAGTATGGAACAAATACTATGGATATCAATGGGGACCAGAAACTCTTTGGTTACTGAAATTCTTCAAAATATCTTCTTTTATTTTCAACAGAAGAAAGAAACTCACACAGGTTTGGAACAACTTGAGAATGAGTAAATGACTTGTTAGCAAACTAGAAAATATAGAATTACTAGAAAATCTATGCTTCTAGTTGAATTGCTGCCAGAAATTGTAGCTAAACAGATAAATCACCCAAAAACTTAAATTCTGCCATCATTAAACAAACCTGTGTGAGTTTCTTTCTTCTGCTCAACATAAAAGTAATGTTTGAAGAATACTGGTACCCATTTACTTCCATAGTATGGGGTTACCCACAATCTTTAAAAATATAGTTTGTGTTCAAAAGAAGAAAGCAAACTCTACAGGTTTGTAACAACTTGAGGGAGACTAAATGATAAGAGAATTTTCATTTTTGGGTGAATTATTCCTTTAAGTTAGTGGCATCACCAGTCAGTGTTTTGCCTGTTTGACGTGCCAATAACTCGCTTGGAGTACTAATATAGTCACGCATTCGTTGCGCTTTGCTGATTCCCAGAAATGGCCTGCATGCATGGAAAACAAGAAAATATGAAAATTAACTTTTAACTGTTACAACCTCCAGTCTCGCCTCACCCATGTGCCTCAGTGTTTCTCGACATACTCAGCTGGAATCCGATGTCACACCTGCTTTCAATCAGGTTCCGTGCTAGAGTAACTAGGATGTTTTCCTGGAAAAGAATAGTGAGCGAGCAACACTTCAGGGTAAATACACATTTTGAAATGCTGTTTTTTGCGCTGTTTTGAACAAGCCTTGGTAATTCTAAACACATTTGAGAGAGCAAAACCACTGGCATGAACTGTCATAGACAGACGAGGCTGACATGTGCCTGGACGTTAGCTCGGGAATACACTGGCATCCGAGTGACTCTGGTCATCTTGTTTACTTAAAATCCAGAACAAACATCTTTTAAATGTGTTTTTCAAGCTTCTATTCTGGTAAGTGACTTTACCCCACACCCCCTGCTTACACCAGGACAGCCTCTGCCAGAGCTAATAACTCCAAAAATAGTGTGACCCACAGACATCAGATGGATGTAGTGCCCTCGGCGTAGCTTTGTTCCCGTCTCACCTTTAACCCAATCAGAAGTTTATCGCTGCTAGGCTCAAGCTCAACAAACATCACATTTCAACAGTTGATGATGGGTTTTGTTGGATCCGTGTGTCAACCTTGTTGGTGTTTGCTGAGGCATTGTGAAGCAGTTTTTAAAGGACAAACATAATACTAATGTTCCAATGTCATTCTTCACTTTTCAATATGGCTTAGTGGCATAATTAATTTGATGTGAATGGAAATGAGGCTATGAGGGACAGAAGAACAGCATGTTCAGCAAAACATCCGGAAGCATTCATTTTCAATTTGAGCTGGTGATTTCATGCAAGTGACAGCGACCATTGGCTATGTGCAAAAGTTTATGCGAATGCACATCGGCACAATATAGAAGCTACAGTTCAGACAGTAGCTTTGTTTCCATACACGTATTTTTATGTGCATTACTGGATATTGCATAAATAAATGCTGAAAGAGTGCTGAAAGAGTTAACTCTGTTAACTACATTTTAAAGAACTTTGTGATTTAAAGTTGTACACACAGCTTTAGTTTACTACACTATTAGTACGAGTAGGGAAAATATAAGAAAGAAAAAAAAAACAAGTCTTTGTTATCACAAATTAATTCATTCACTCGTTTTAAATAAAATGTATTATTTAAATCATGGCCACATTGTACTAATCTGTTACTTTGTTTTTGTTAAATAGTGATCTTGATTGAACTAAAACAAGGCAATTCATTAATAAAAAGTGGCCATAAATTATGAGTTATGGCAATGAATGTGTGGGTCTCTTTAATTTTTGTCTTGCTTTTCCATAAAATACAAAATTAAAAAAATCTTGATTTTTTTTTAATGGGATGTTTTTTTGCTGTTCTTTTTAACTTTTTATTCATCAAAGTATACTGAAAAAAATTGAAATATAAACAAAACAGCACAACGGTTTAAAACAATGATAATAAATCAGCATATTAGAATGATTTCTGAAGGATCATGTGATACTAAAGTCTGGAGTAATGGGTAATGGCTGATGAAAATTCAGCCTTTCAGCCTTTCAGCCTTTTAAAAAATAAATTATATTTTAAAGTATATCAAAATAGAAAAGTGTTTTAACAATATTAGTGTTTTATCTGTATTTTTGATCAAATAAATGCAGCCTTGATGAGCGTAAGAGACTTCTTTAAAAACACACACACTCATATACATATATACTTTTAAAGAAGTTTACATATCATCAGGGGCACCGCTACGGATTCTGGGCCCCCTGGACAGCATATTCACTCGTGCCCTCCGGAAGGGGGGGGGGGGGGGGGGGTGGTAATGGATGTTGGTGGCCCCCTCCGTACAGATCACGTTCGGGGTTTTTTTTTCCCCTTCTCCAAAATCAGATTATACTGTTTCAGCTATTAAAATTGTTCAGTTTTGTATGTAATGGCAAAGTGATCATATTTCGTTTAGTTTTTTTTATAAAGTTAATTTTGAAAAACGTTTGGAGCATTTTTTTTGTTCGTTAAATACGTTTTTTCTTTCTTAAAGTAACGACCAAGCGGCCAGCGGCAGACAGTGAGCTGATCATAGCCATGTTTGATCAATTTAGCTTTCTCAAATCATCACGACTTGCCTAAAATAAAATCTATAGATATACTAAAACAGTTCAAGCATATAACAATGTTTAAATGTTAAACCAGATAAATGTGCGCTGCATCCTAGTTTGTGCGGAGAGTGGAAGTTAAAGCGCAGGACATGGAGGCAGCGCAATCAATTGCATTTTTTACAATGGAAACAACTTACGCAGTATTTTTTGCTCATAAAGGTAAGAGTAATACATCATTCAGAACTGTAAAGGGTCTACTTTTATTTGTGTGCAATATCAACAAAACTTTTTATAAAATATATAAAATAATTTTATAAAATAAAGAAAACAATGATGTGCCGTCTCGTCTTGAACAGGAGCGCATCACAAAAATGAACCGAAAGTCAGCGAATACATGCCTCACATACATGATAAATATATCTATAGAAAGCTTTAAATTTACTACTTAACGAAATAAATCAAATCGAAAACAAAAACTCTTTCATTATAATCCGTGAAGATGCACTTCTCTCTAAAGGCGAGTCTAATGAAGAGATGGCGAGTCAGGTTCTTCATCTTCATCTTTGCGACACTGACACAGAAAACACTAGTTTATTAGTAAATAATTAAAATATCTCGTTACTATTTCCCCCTGACACACTCATGGTAATTACTTTTGCTGGAGCTTTATGGCAAGCTTTATTGCGTGTATTTGAATGCATAAATCTTCAGCTGCGCTGACGGCTCTCTGCTGCTGCTGCAGGACACTAAACACCATCGAGCCGCTCTTGACAGTCGCGTTGTTTCCACCAGCGCGGCAATTTTTTTCATCGCTAATTGATGGATGTCTAAAATATAAAAATAAGGAGAAGCCTAAAACAGGCCCGAGGCCTGGCCGGCCCGCGTCTGAACTATGACGTGAAAATTGGCCCGATCGAAGCCCTAGAGCAGGGGTCTTCAACTCTGGACCTCGAGATCCATTTTCCTGCAGAGATTAGCTCCAACCTGGATTAAACACAGCTACCTGCAATTTTGTATTGATCCTGAAGACCTTGATTAGCTTGTTCAGGTGTGTTTGATTAGGGTTGGAGCTAAACTCTGCAGGAAAGTGGACCTCGAGGTCCAGAGTTAAGGACCCCTGCCCTAGAGGCTTAAAAAATCGGGGCCCGTCAGGGCCGGGCTGAAATGCAGGGCTCTAGCGTTCCCCTCGGTAGAAATCAATCTCCCCCTCAGGGGCCCCCTCCCATCGTCGGGCCCTTAGAATCGTCCTAACTTCCCCCCCCCTTACGGCGCCCCTGCATATCATATCAAGCTTGCAAACACTTGATTTTATTAGTTTTTTATTTTTTATAATATTTGTTGAGTTTAGGCTTTGTGATACAGAGTATAAGCTTGATTTTCTCAAGCTGTGTCCTTGAAAACTTGAAGACACATCTATTTTTTAACAGATCATAAACAATAACTTCTTTATGCATTCCTCTGTGGAAGGGATGTGGAAGGCACCAAATCAATGTAACACCAGTTTATGGATCTATTCCTAGTAATCAGATATCATCTGAGAGGAGTCACCCTCGAATCCAGCAGTCTTGGAATTTTAATGCGGATGAAAAAATCTTTATTATGATATGTGGTCCGTGGTAAATCAGTTAAATCATATGCATGTTATTTCACACGTTATTTTTGAGTATATTTCTATGTTTTTTCCTTAATCGTGCAAAACAAGCTTCATTCTTTCTCTCCTCCCCCAAAGAGATTTATACATTGTGTTCTTCTGAACAAACAATTCAGTGCAGTTCACTGTTCTCAGCCAAGTCTCTCTGTTTCCTCCTCGGTAACAGTTTCAGGGGACTTGACCAATCATTTACAAACAGGAAAAGCAGACTGATAGTGAACACTTCCCCCGCACTCATGCATTTTTGGTTTCTACCCAGTCCTCTAAGAGTGAAGCAAACAAAAAAGGCAAAAAGAATAAACAGATACATTTTATTCCCACATCAAGCATTACCAACAATTATGACTTATCAATCAAATCTTTACTATAATAAAGCAACACAATTCATCAGTTAAACCTGTGGCTGGTTGCAGAAACTGCTGAGACTAGTCTTAAAAGTTAGTTATCTAATTTTTTTCTGCAACTCTGTTCGTAACTTTTTGAAGTCAGTCACATTAAAAAACATAGATTGCTCTAATTTGAATCTGAAAAGTAAGACTGATTACCGACTGATTACCACTTGGTTAAACTAGTTTTTAAGATAGTCTTAATATGGTGACTCTGTTGTGCGTGTGTCATTTCTGCTCTGCCAGCATCATTGAACATAATTGCAAAAACAATGGACCTTTTTCACAATTCTGGGTTTCTCATCAGCGGAAGTCATCATAGTTGGGTTAACTTGAAGAGCAGTGAATGCATGGAGACTACCACAAATATATTTTTGCATTCCCATTTGCTTGAAATAGCAAAATAGTGTTATCATGACTTTCATAAAAAGGAAAAAAATGAGCAAACAAAAAAACAAGAAGAGAGAACAATGTCAAATTTTCCATCCCTCCCATAGACTCTGCATTAGAGACACCCTCGCGTTAGCGTTAACTAGTTGTTGTTTTTTTATTTGGTGCAAAGGTGATATAATACAAAGTCTAGTTTTATAAATGTACATACATTAAAAAAAAATCAAAATATAAAAAACTTTCGAGGATTTACAATGCCGATGACCATTAAATGTGTCATCACAGTCTTGTGAAAACGGTCCATGATTGTTTCCAAACAACTTTCCCAAACACTCCCCCATGCACTGGCCAAACAAACAATTAGCCCCGCCCCAAACTCACGCCATTGGTTGAGCCACTGTTGCTATGTCCGGCTGGTCGAAATTCTCAGACAAAGTGCAGTGTTTTGTCTGTGCTTTTCTCTGCAAATTAACACTTCAAAAACTAAAAAAAAAAATATCTTAATGGAATATAATTTAATTCATGCTACCCACATTTATACTATTTCGAACATACTTTTTTAAATTTACAATGGAAGTCAAAGGTCACCAAAAGTGTTTGGTTACCAGCATTCTTTAAAATATTTCCTTTTAAGACTTGTTTTCAGAGAATGCATATTCAATGCAATTATATTTTCTTGTACAGCACTGGACTTTTTTAACTTTTAAGTATAAACAAATAATTTTAATAGCTTATGCATTATTGCTTTTCTCAAGTACTTGTCTTATTTTAAAGACTTGTAGGCTTTTGCAGTGGGAAGAAAATTGGATTCATCACGTTTAATGGTGAAAAGTTTACAAAGGACCTAGATTCAAAGAGGGTTGTCTAAATGGGGGAAGCAACCTGGTGAATCAGTAAATCATGTATGAATGTTGTTCTTTCATAACAATGCATTTTGTCTTTGCACAGAAAAAAATATGTAAATTATGTTTTGGAAAAAAAAAAAACAAGATCACATCATGTTCCACTAAGACAGTGTGTGGTACCTGTCTGCAGAAGCAGCCTGTCAACCACATGCTTGCCTTTTAAACTTTTGTGGTTTCATTTAAAGGGCCAGTGATGTCACTTATGTTGAACTTTAGATTTGTTTGCAACAGAAGGGAAATTCATGCCTTCGTCTGATTGGCTAAATGCTGTTTTGTTCTCTGTAGAAACATGCCCGGAGACAGGAGAGCCAATCAGACAGAGCGAGGGAGGGGCCGCTGCACCATATGTTGAACCAAGCTGGTTTCCTGAACAACCACACAGCAAGTCCGGATGTCTCATGACACACAGTACTCTCTGTGTGCTAGGCCAGCTGTGCCCTTTCCTGCCCTCTTGGCTTCTCCCCTTGTTTTGCGTTAAAGGTGACCCATAATTCCCATGAGTTTGGTCCTTGGGTTATTCCTCCAGAAGTCATCAGCTGTGAGAATACACTAACCCACAGCAGAACGACCTCACGAGCCTCTACTGCTGTTAGTCAGCCAAATGTTAAGTCACTGAACACCAGTGCACAAACAAACAACAGCATGGCTGCAACACGTTTGGTAGCAGCTAGAATTTGGTGGAAATCTCTTTGAGATTATGCTTTACTGTAAGATTTGACCCTCTGTTCCCTGCTCCTGGTGCTTAGGTTTGTAAAGTATGGCACAATAGGGCTTTTATACCACTCTGATTCTTGGCTTTCTTTTGTTTGGCACCGACTCCATGCTTTTTTTTCTTTTTTTCCACTGTAGTTTGGCACCAGTGACCTCTCTCCACCTGCTTCTTACTCTAAACCAGCCTGTCAGGTCAGTTTGGTTATTAAGCCAAAGATAAGAACTCTGCGGGACTCACCACTATGTCTCTTCTCTCCTATGCAGGTGGCAAAAATATTTGGTCAGTTGTGGTGAACCAGCAGTAAAATATAGAGATAGACAACTCATCAATCAACATTTATTCACCCTCATGTTGTTCCAAACCAGTATGATTTTTTTTTTCACAAGGAAGACATTTTGAAGAATGATGTTTAAGTTATTGTCCAATGAAATTCAGTGGGGTCCAAAAACAACACTGGAAAGAACGTCATAGAAAGGTGAAAGGATAGGTTTATGTGAGCAAAATGCTAATATTTTAAACATTTTAAATTAAAAACTTCCAGCCAGGGAAGCGTTAAATCAAGCATGGACCCATGAAGCTGTGTCGAACTTTTGCAGGAAGCAATGGTTTATACTTTACAAAAGTTTAAATTCATTATATTTTCCTCTCACACATACCACAGTCAGTGTATGGATTATTTTTCTTAAAACCTTTGTTTATGTTCATCTGAAGAAAAGAAGTTGTATATATGTGGGACGGCATGAAGGTGAGTAAATGAGAGAATTTTGATTTTTGGTTGGAAATTCTGGGCCAAAACCTAAAATTTAGGATGCACTTGGCTGAAAAATAAAACTAAATGTTATTTAATAATCAAATGTTAGTTATTCAAGTTATTCTAGAATTACATTTCTACTCCAATTTGTTATTGAAAAATAAATATTGAGCAATGGCTTTTTTAATGACAGATTTATTCAAACATACATTAAATAATAAACAGGTTAAGTAAAAATATAATGAATATTTAATATAGTGCTATTTGCTCCTTTCTAGAGCTATTTAAAAAAAAAAAAAAAAAAAAAAATTGCTAGCTGATTATCAAGTTTATTGAATGTCTTTCCGTAAGCTCATACATTTCAATAAACTGTTCTGTTTCTTTCAGAAAACCTTCTGATGTTCATTCATGTTTACTTCATGCTGTGACTAGTAGTAAAGATGAAGAGATGATCAGTTCACGAGCTGAACTGAGGCGCTACGATCGGTCACGACATATCAAAGAGCTAAAAAAAAATTAATCCAGCACTAGCGTCCACACGTTTACCTGTTGTTGTTTATCGTGTGCACGAAATAGACACTGACACCGTTGTCACGTCACACCATGCCGCACCATTCAAAGGCTGTCTACACTGGACGCAACAAAGCGACCGTTGCAAATCATTTGAACTTTGAGCGAGTACGTCATAAATAGAAAGAGGCATCAGTTTACTGTTGGGGATTTGTCGTGTCGCATTGCATTCAGTGTAGACAACATCACCGATTAAAATGGGTTCGATTGTCATTTGTCGTGTTGCATCCCGCCGCTCGCGTCTGGTGTAGACACGGTATGACAGTCAAAACACGTCATCAGAGAATAGCTAATTAAACGTCACTGATTCAGACCTACACAACACTATTTTGGCCAAAACCGAAAATTATTTAATTCCAGACGTGTAAATACCAAAATATGACAAATAGGTGCAGTTTAACTGGAAGCAATAAAATACCAAGTGCAAATTAAGTTGTAGGGAAACTCCAGAGATTATGAGGTGTGTCACCAACAGTGGTGTAATCAGATTAATTTTGATTAGCTAAATGGGGAAACCCCCATAAACCTCACAACAAACCATGTGAACAGGTTTGACACAAGTGAGACTGATTCGTGTGAGAATTTGAAATGCAAAACTACAGTTGTTTTGTTGGACTGTATGTTTTGAGTCAGGATAGGAACTTCTTGTGCATTTACCTTTAGATCGGCCCCACAGCTTCTGCTATCATCTGCACGGACAGAACGTAACCCTTGTTTTTTTGTAAGATGAGACCCTCTTACAAGGTAAGGAGACCATCAAAACATTCCTTCATCTCAAAAACATGATGATTTCCTTCACAGGTGACAAAGATTGATGTCTCACAGGAAGAAAATGAACAAAATCATTGAGACCAATGTGAGGTACTGGATTTCTGAATGTCACATTGGATGGCAGCAGGAAATCCACACCAAGGCTGTGTTTTCAAACCTCTGTTACTCAGGCCACGGGACTAACAGGCCTTTCATGGAAACGTTGGGTTTGCTGTGAGAAAGATCAGCTATGGTTTGCTAGTTCTTCAAAATCACATCCTTACTATAGTTCTCAGTTATGTTTGTCTAACGGTACAGAACTCAATATTTTATTGATCTTAATGTATAGCTGAACAATTACTAAGCCAGTGATAACATGAGTTCAACTGGAGTCATATTCATAAACAACAAAAACCTTAGTCTATACAGGGTAATTTGAGACCTCACTAAGGTCACGTCTTCAGCTGTAGGAAGAGATGTTCTTTATTATTTTGTGACCATCCTGTTCGGCTGCTCTGCCCACGCTTTGTGTAACATTAGTTTGTTCAGGGCTGGCTGTAAGTGAAGGAGGTGTAGTCTTGTTATGGTTAGCAGCTTTCAGCAGCCAAACGCTCTCTGGTAGTTAAAGATGCATGCTATTTGACCTACATAGACAGCCAAACAGAGGTCTGTAAAATCTCATTGTACGGCCAGGACAGGGGTGATAACTTGTTTACAAAGCACTCTGAAAAGAGAGCAAGCGTGTTTTCAAAGCTCAAAACTCCATGCAAGAGTTTCAGAGAAAAAAAGCAGGCTTATGTTTTAATTTAAAAGCAGGCGATTTTTTATGAAGGTCACACTGAAACTGAAACTTTCCTGTCTTTTATACAGAGACCTGCACATGATGTGCAAGAAAAAAAAATATTTTGGCCACAATTTATTAATCAATTCACTTGTTTTAGTTAAATCATGGCCTAATTGTACTAATTGTACTAATTTGCTCATGATTTAGCTAAATCAAAATGATGAAGCAAATTAATGAAATGTAGACAACAATTAATATGTTGTGGGAATCCATACTTTTATGTACAGATTTTACTATTTTACCCTTGTCCCAACCCCAGACTATAAATCAAAAAATATAAATAATCCAATAATTTTTTTTAATATAAACCATTTCCCTTTTTATTGTATTAAACATATATATTTACAGAAATTACAACTGTCCGTTAAACGCGAAAACAAAAAGTTAAATATTAGCAGATATTTTTGTCATTTCTAATCAGTTTTTTTTGGTGAAATTAAAAACAAGTGAAAATATTATTTTATTATGTGGACAAAATGCTATTAGCTTTGACAAACCTTAAGGAGTTGGCCCTTTTGTTCCACCAGCATGTTGTGGGCATCACATTCGGGGGAAAAATGCCAGAATATACAATGTTGGAAACTGTTGACAAACTAAATGAACCAGTGAACTGGTTGTAAGAGAATAAAGAGCCATATCCAGTATCACGAGAGATGTGGGGCTCGACAGGACAAGTCCGTCATTAGCTTAGAAGAACAGACATAGTGAACATGAACATGTCATCCTGATATCCTAATCCCTTCAATATCAGGTTCAATGGAGTTTTACGCGGCCTTCTGTAGTAATTTCATCATCCACTGCAGCCGTACTTAACAGTAAGTATTTTAAAACAGAATACACAACAAATGTTGTATTGAGTGAAGGCTGAATCAGTGTGTTGCTCATTAACTGACTGTCAGGCAATGTCGTCAGTGCCAGGGAGTTATTTAACAGCTGTAAGGTCACCGAGTTTACAGTCGCTTCCAGAATATACACTATGTACAGTACACTCTCTGTCTGTTTTCTTTCTTTCTGTCCTTAAATCTTACAGTCCTGACCATCATAACTTCAGAGCCGGTCACAAACAACTTTTTCTTCCAGTTTCTGTCTTCCTTCCTTATCAAATCTGCAGTCTTGTCAACACTTTAAATCTTATTGACAGTCACCACATGAGTGTTTACGTCTGGCTGTTCCCCTCGGTACTGGTTGTTTACTTGTACATAAAGTGTGACGTCAGTAAGGCAGGGAGCTCTGCTTGTCTGCTGAGAGAACTATGAAAAGAAAACCTCATTATTCCCAAACCTCCCTGTTTATTTAGCGGCTCTCTTATCGTGCTCCTGCCGAGTGGGAGTGTGCCTTTTGGTTTAGTGTGCATCACATCCTACCAATTATGACCCAAATTGTTCTCTTTTCTCACAGTATCATTGTTTTGAGTGGGGCTTTGCGGATAATGATGACTGTTTGGAAACTTTAAAAAGGGAAGAGCTGACCAGAAACAAGTCTTACTGATGTCAGTATGCACATGACTCATTCAAAACTTCACAGTTCAGCATTTTGGAAACAAAATGACCATGTGAAAGCTCAGAAGAAGCTCCTGTTTTTAGCCGAAGGTGTTCACTGTTCGTTGTCCTCAACACTCTTTCACCCTTTTTACCATGTGTGGAAATGGCAACTCCTCCTAATGGCCAAAGGTGGAACAGCATATCCTTATGGCATACAACTTGTGCTCTTAAAGGCATAGTTTACCCAAACACTTCACCTAGTCGTTCGTATGACCTTTTTCTGTGGAACGTAAAAGTTTTTTAAATAACAATTTTTGTCCTTACAGTAAAAGTCAATGGGGTCCAAAATTGGTCACAGTTACACCCTGAAGACACTTTTCTAAAGCATGAGAGCCAAGAGCGGTGCAAACATCTCTGACAGATGTTTAAAGGAACATTTCATACAGTAGTTCTGTGATCATTTACACATTTCCATGGTTCCCATTTACTCCAATAGAAACAATAAACATTTACTTGGTAGAAACAATTTTTCTATGACTGTATAAAGGAAGTCAAAAACTATTGAGAGATTGATTATGTTGGTCAAAAGAGAGAAAGATGTCAATTTGCAGTATTAAAAACTCCCAAACAGCAGTGTTAACTATTTTTCTGAAATTTAATGCCAAGGTAAAAAAAAAAGCGTATAAATGTACATTAAATGTAACCCTGGAGCACAAACCAGTCATAAGTAGCACGGGTATATTTGTAGCAATAGCCTACAATACATAGTATGGGTCAAAATTATGAATTTTTCTTTTATGCCCAAAATCATTAGGATATTAAGTAAAAATCAAATTCCATGAAGATATTTTGTAAATTTCCTACTGTAAATATATTAAAACTTAATTTTTGATTAGTAATATGCATCGCTAAGAACTTCATTTGGACAAGTTTAAAGACGATTTTCTCAATACTTTGATTTTTTTGCACCCTCATGTAACAGTTGTATCTCAGTCAAATATTGCCCAATCCTTATTTATTCAGCTTTCAGATGATGCATAAATCTCAGTTTTAAAAAATTGACCCTTACGACTGGTTTTTTGGTCCAGGGTCACAAATAAAAAATAGTATATGTATCATGAATCTTAAAGTTTATATATTTTAAGATTAATGAATTAAAACTGTGGAAATGCACCATCACAATCTGTTATTAAAAGGGTCCGCTCACATTCATTGTATGGAAAGGAGCAGCTTAGGTCTTCAGCTCAATGTCTCTTTTTGTGTTTCACAGAAGAAAAGGAAGTAGTTTCGGACCACATGTGAACTAAAGGGTACGCTGGAATACTGCCTATAATGTTTTATTGAAGGGAAACAGTGGTTGTTTCTTAGAGGACTGTGGTTTTGCAGAAGTTTGACCGTTCTTTTGTGAGCAAAAGAGAGGGAGAAAGAATCTTGGAGTACATCCTGTTCTTCTAGTAGGGCAATTGTGCAATTGCACTGCCAAAACGGCAAACACATATTTTGTTTATGCTCTTTCAATTCACTAGAGAAAGATTTGTATGAAACTTTCTTTTCACCCAAAGTAAATACATTCCTTCTCAGCCCCTCCATACATTCCTCACAATATTTACCATAGCTTCACAGCTCTGTCTGAGACCTGGACACGAGCCAGAAGTGGAGGCAGAACACGTTGACATGTGCAGCGCAGCCTGATGGGGGAAGTAACATGTATGTGCTTTTGACGCATTTAACATATGTCATGTGCATGCAGGAATATATCAACAACACTTTTCTAAATTCCTGACCTTTTGCCCCTTTTCTTCATTCACGTTTGTGCCAAAATCCAAGTGCAGAATGTTGCATGCAAATAGTGCATTTAACATTGTTTTTATCCCTAACGAACAGCAAATTTGCATTGATAATGATAACACAAATGTTTTGGCTCACGACTAATCGCCTCCTAGGACCACATCAGTGGGAAAAATCTGACTTAATCTATTTGGCAATGAGTTAATGCTTTGATTCAGCATAATTTTCGGGAAATGGACAAAGCTCAGTGCTGTCCATCGAGAACAAAGCAAACAGGCAGCTGGAAATGCAATAACAAAGCCTTCAGATGCTCCCAGAACCTCCAAATGTCTTCGAGATAAAGTGCAAACCAAAACAAGTGCATTTTATGTCATACGCAGGCATAACCAAGGTCAAGAAATGTGTTGTTTTTTTCATCTATGTGAATGACGGGATATTTTTAGAGATTCCTGGGCTGCAAGAGTAGCTTCTTGATCTGCCACTAAAGTTTCCTTGGTTTCCATGAAGTCCCCGGGCTTCATAGCAAACTGATCTGTCCGTGTGAAGTCAACAAGGGTCTCACACCCAGATGCACAGCCTTGAACGTCATGTTTCCATGTAAGGAAGCCCCTCTAAGGACAGATAGACACAAATATCACTGCTGCTTTGTTTGTGCAATGTAGTGACTCCTTTTTCATTTCCGATGTTTTCTTTTGATCTCTATAGGCAGAGATGGGCACAAATACATCAAAATGTATTTAAAATAAAAATACAAAATACTGTGTGGAAAAATGTATTTAAATACAAATACAAAATACTGTGTGGGAAAATGTATTTAAATACAAATACAGTATTTTGTATTTTGAAAATACATTTGAAATTGGCCATCCAGTGAAGTAACACTATTTTAAGGCCTGTTTACACCAAGAACGATAATTATAAAGGTAACTATGTTAGTATATTCTAAGTATACAATGTAGTTGTGTCATCTGTCAATAAAGGCTCAAGCTCTTTAGCAGAAATGATTCCGATTGGCTGTCAATGTTTTTATCATTCATCATTTTTTATGCTGTTATGGTTATAGTTGTGGTGTGCTATCTTCTATTCACTTAGATTTAGGATGTACTCACACTAGGGGATCTGATCCGTGCTTAAGCACGATTGACCCCCAAAGTCCAGTTCATTTCACAAGTGTGTCTGCGCTATACTGTGTCCAGTGTGGTTTGTTTAACCATGCCCTGGCCCGCTTGAAGAGGTGGCTCGGGTGCGGTACGCATAGTGTGACCGCTAACCGTGCTGGAGCATGGAACAGTTAAAGGTGGGGTATGTAATTTTTCAAAAACGCATTACAAAACTGAGTCGGGGCCGAGTACCAAAACAAACTTGTAGCCAATCAGCAGTAAGGGGCGTGTCTACTCATGATGTGGAGGAGAGAGCGTTCAGTGAACAGCAGAGCCGAGCGACAGAAAGATAGAGATGGCGGATAAAAAACAAAAGTGGAAAACGTCTGCGGAATGATAAGGCAAGAAGTGGGACCCGTGTAAATATCGGATCAGCTTTCATCCGAGAGCTGGAGAGAACTCAAGGAGCGGAAGGCCTGCGATCGGACGCCAAGGTTGCTTTGTTTCTTCCCGATAGGTGAGTAACACCGTGTCTACACCAGACACGCCACAACAGCTAAAGTCTGCCTACACTGGACGCGACAAAGCGACCGTTGAAAATCATTTGAAATTTGTGTCAGCACGTCATAAACAGAGCGCGGCAGCAGTTTTCTGTCTGAGATTTGTCACGCCGCGCAGCATCCAGTGTAGACAGCATCACTGATTATAATGACTTCTATATTATTTTGTCATGCCGCTCGCGTCCGGTGCAACATTGGTTTTGCTTTGTTTCACAGAACTAATCGTTGCATGGGTTGCGTAGGTTACGTATGTGTGGGGCGGAGCTATCAAAATAGGGGCGAGACCCTATAAGGGTAGGGGCGTGTTTGTTTTGGTGATTTCAAATATCAACATTGGCTTCCAGAAATTGCTTACCCCACCTTTAATGTACAACCCCAAATCAGAAAAAGTTGGGACAGTATGGAAAACGCAAATAAAAAAAGAAAGTAGTGATTTCTAAATTTACTTTGAATTGTATTTCATTGCAGACAATATGAACACAAAATATTTCATGTTTTGTCTGGTCAACTTCATGTCATTTGTAAATATACATCCTTTCCTGTCATTCAGACCTGCAACACATTCCAAAAAAAGTTGGGACAGGAGCAATTTAGGGCTAGTAATGAGGTAAATTGGTTAAATAATGATGTGATTTGAAACAGTTGATGTCAACAGGTGATTGTAATTATGATTTGGTACAAAAGCAGCATCCAAGAAAGGTCTATCATCGCCGACATTTATATTGTCATATCGCCATAGCAAGCAGTAATGATTAAAGTTTAATGAACACATTTGACTAGCTAGATGATAAAACCAAAATCTGATTTAAAAAAAAAACTAAAAAGACTGACTAGTGTTAATGCGATGTTCCCCTTGCTAGGTTTTTTTTTTTTTTTTACCTGCTGAGACAGATATGCTTTTTATCCCACAAAACAAGATCACCATGTTAAAGTCCTGCACATAGTAGTACAATAACCATTTCAAGCATTTTGTATGGTTTATACACAGCAAAACAGCATGTATTTAACTGAAAATCCAAATCATCCAAACAGAATCATTAACAAGCTAACTGTAAAGATAGCACTGTGAATGATGATATAGTTGTCAACAAATGGGATGCTACATTTTTATTCAAAATTAAATAGCTTAAACATCTACGATTTTGACTTTAATAAGAGTTTCCCAGGAAAAGCATGAAAGTGGCATGTTTGAGCTAGTTGATACAGGAAACCAGCAGTCTAATAAAGAGGTTGTTTGGCAAAAAGTATTTTATGTATTTTGAAAATACAAAAATACTAAGATTAAATGTATTTAAATACAAAATACATTAGATTTTGTATTTGAAATACGTATTTGAAATACTGCTCATCCCTGTCTATAGGCATATTTGCCATTTAGGAGATAATTCACTTGCAAAACTAATTTGCCAAAGAAAGACATAATTCAATATATCAAATATACTAGTTGATGATTTCCTTAGCGTTTTATCTATCAGGCAGCTTTCAGGCAGAAATCTTGCCATTCCTAGAGTAATTAAGTGTCGTTACACCTATTAAACTCGATTGTACTTTTATTCCAAACATACGGTTTTCAGAGCTATTTCAGGAGATCGGCCTACTCTTTTTGCTTTAAAACTTGTTTAACTTCTAAACCTCTAATCTTTTTTTTCTATACATATCTTTTATCAAATTACTAATCCAGTCACACATCAGCAGTTTTGGGAAGGTTACTTTTGAAATGTAATAGGTTACAGATTACAAGTTTATTTAAAACTATTTCAGTTACTTCATTAAAGTAATGTAACCGATTACATTTGGTTTGGTCCAATTACTTTTTGATTACTTTTCCAACTAATGTTTTCAACTGTTAATCATTTTCAAACATTTAAACCAGGCAGGGTTAACCTTACAGTAGAACTCAACACTAAACTCATTCATTTTAAAGCACAGCCAGTTCTGATCATACTGATTTTTTAATTTCCAGCACTGAAACGCATTTTTATCTCTTGCCATAATGGTAACTCTCGGACAGCTTGTAGCCTAAAGCTTTCAGTGCAACGTGGATTGATGTAATTGGCAGACATGGTGCACTACAAATTTAAACAAGAGAACCAATCAAAAGCATCAGAATAGCATTGCTTTACTAAAAGGCCTTTAAATGGCAGGAGGCATTGTGCACATCAAAAACCGGGAAAGCAACAAATTATTATTATTCAGCATATCCTAGCTGTTTACAAAAACTTTTCAGATGTAGGCCTCTTTCTAATCGTAAAGCATTTCCATAAGTAACTGTAATTGTAACACATAAATGTAAATGTAACACATTTTTAATGATTACAGTTACATTTATTTTGTAATTAAATTACGTAACGCCGTTACATGTAACTAGTTTCTCCCCAAGACTGCACATCAGCTTAACGGATACAGTCAACTTTAAAAAGCTATTAACTTACACTTTTAAAGAACGCGATTTGTTCCACTTCGATGCTTGTAATTGTTTTTAAACTTGCGTTAGACATAACCCTACACACTGTATTCGACCGTTATACCGCCATTCGCTGCTTCTTTTTTTTTCAATCGCATGAACATTACATTTTTCAGACGTTCGATTTTTAAAACAGCATCAAAAGCTGAGTGCGTTCTGCCGCACACTGCAGGTGCCTGTTGTGTAGGATTAATTTGTAGGCCTATACATGCTATTCCAAATGTCTTCACAATCTTCATCAATATTTAATACCTACCTCTGAAACTTTTTGGCTGACATCAGCATTCCCTGTTGTTTTAACTCCTCCCATCGAACGACCTCCGTCAAATCTAAAGTTCTGATTTAAAAAAATGTTTCCGTCATTGAATATCTTCTTGTCTGCCCCATTTTAAAGGCGTTTCCTCAAGAAAGAAACAAAGAGAGGTTCAATTATCAGGTGAATCAGCAGTACAGGGGATGAAACGCTATACAAACAAACACACACAAGTGTACTGATACGCTGTCTGTTGTAAAATAGGTCATGTAGATCTGCAGTCTCATGTGCTTTTGTTAGCCATGAGCTCAAAGGTCTTTAAATTGTCATAAAAGAAAAACTAAAGAACCTTTGTGATTTGCCTGTGTTTATTGTGCAGGTTCTCACAGCGTGTTATGTTTCCACGATGTTCCCGATATAGTGCCATGTTTAAATAATAAAAACTCCTCACTTCTTCCAAAACAAAAGGTGTGTTAATGGCAAAGAACACAGTTTCACAATGCTGTTTTGCCCTTCAGCAAATACTGTTCTTTCATAAGTGCATCTTTTGTTCTGTGTCATTCCAGGCAAAACCGCTGCATAGGAGTATATTTGTGTCTAACATAGAGCCTTTGGTATCATCAATCTAAAACATGAAAACATGAGAAAGTTTCTTAACGTTGCGTGACGGTAAACTTGTGACGGCGGCTTTGACTTGCAAGAGAATGGGAACTCCAGTCACCAAACAGTGATCATTTGCTGAGTTCTTGTTCCTGTTTCACTTGTTCATGTATACAGTGATTAAATAATAAAAACCCTGCGGGATGTACTCATTAAAAAAAATACATTCCTCTAAAGTTTATAACATGACCTTAAGCGAGTTCAGTCAGGCCTACATTATGCTGGTGCAAGTTTGTATGCGATATTTTAAAATAATGATACAAACTAAATATATCTATATACTATGTTGTTATTTATTATATTAACATGTTAAACATTATTTCTTAATGACAGTTATGATTACGCGTTATATCAAAAATGAACAAAAATCATGATTCATAATACATTATCTAACTTTGTTCCCATATAAGTTTTCTTTTTCTCATGAGGTTCACATTTGAATAACATGAGTTTTCTTTAGAACTGATGGGATTTTATAAGAATGGAAGCATTTCAGAAAACAGCACAGGAGGAAAAAGGACACTCGGTGCCTCAGGCTCCACTTATGTTATATATATAGTAAAAGCACAACCCCCATGAATCTTTTGCTGTATTCTTTTGACATTCTCATGGATGGAAAAAGATTTTATGATAAATGCAATTGTATATGAGTTAGGAACTCTTGAGGCACTTTACAAGTAAAGTATTCAACTTTTGTTGTTCTAAAATAAGCTGAAGCAAATATGTTGCGTAACTCTTTCCTTTGCATAACTATGAATAATATTATAAATAATTAAATATGCTATTATGAATATAATTTAGTTTTTCCAAAATCTTATGAAATAAAACACCATATTCAAATGTATCATTTTTCCTTTTTATTTACTTAAAAGTGATTAACAAAATATGCTTGTCACAAATTTCAACAACAAAAATTAATAAATACATAAAATACATTCATTCAAAATGAGTGCCATAAACAATCATGTTTAAAGGTACACTTTCTCATAATCTGGAAATGAAGCAAGTCTGTGGTATTTTTGGAATGTGCGCAAGGACACTTCAGGGAGTCGCAACACTAGGAAAGCTTAACGTGACAATCCCTGTAGTCCTTCATCGTTTCGTCTAAAACAACAAAAAAGGCACCTTGGGTACACATGGCTCTGTAATTTATCCCATT
>CM041810.1:14149317-14191816 GCA_023376895.1 Aspiorhynchus laticeps | reverse complement strand
CAATCCCTGTTGCTTGTGCACCTTTTCCTACCCAAATTCTTCCTTCCAGTCAACTTTGCATTTAATATGCTTTGATACAGCACTCTGTAAACAGCCACGCCTTTCAGTAATGATCCTCTGTGACTTACCCTCTTTGTGGAGGGCGTCAATGTTCGTCTTCTGGATCATTGCCAAGTCAGCAGTCTTCCCCATTATTGTGGTTTCAAAGAACAAGAGATACCTGTAATTTATACTGTATGGATGGTCATTTATTGAAACTCAAATGTAAATAGTCTAATATTTTGAGATACTGATTTTTAACTTTCATGAGCTGTAAACTCTAATCATCAAAATTAAAACAAAAAAACTTTTGAAATGTTTTACTTTACATGCAATGAATCTAAAATATATGAAAGTTTCACTTTTTGACATAACTTACAAGAAAAAATTAACTTTTTCACGACATTCTAATTTATTGAGATGCACCTGTATATATATATATATATATATATATATATATATATATATATATATATAGATAGATAGATAGATATAGATGTATAGATATATACACATATATATAATTTTTCATTACATTTCAATTTTTTTCTATCCCCATGTCCCTTATTGTTAGTGCAGTGAAGTTTCTTGTGGAATGCAGAACTTTTTCAAATGAACGCAGAAAACATTGAAATATGATACATGTACATAGATGTATTGCTGTATGGACAAAGACTTTAATCAAAAACTGTGATTAAAGCAGCATACATCTTCTTTATAGTCTATTCTGCTGTATGCTTAAAAGTAGCTAAAACTTGCATGCATGTGATTAAATGATAAACAGATGTAGTTACCATGTGAGATAAATATAATACTCTAAAAATAATTTGCATTTGTTTCCCTTTTTCACACATGTAATTTAGAGCTTTATACACTTACTTGTGAAAACAGCACCAAAGCGTTAAAAACTCTTACCATAAGCAGGTGATTTATTGTAATAAGAGCAGATATATGAAAATGAATGAGAACAGGAAAAAATTTAATGATTTATTTAAATCGCATGGTTAAAATCTGTATATAAAAGTTATTTATAGATGAAACACATATTAGGTGTGGTAAGAAAGTTTGTACTGTATGTGATTGCTGTGTCTGGTATTAAGCCAGTTTGAAATATGCTTGCAAACCTAAAAAAAATAGAGTATTTTTGATAATCTGTTGGCTGATTAATAAGAGTTTCTGAAAATTTGCATCTGTAGCAGTGCTGCGACCATTCATGTTACTGTAGGTCAGAAAACAGGTTTGAAGATCTTTGAACAGTTCAAATATCTCTTCCAAGAGTGTAGTAAGGAATATGAGCCTCTTTCTGCCCTGCCCTGCCCTGAATGAAGCACCAGTGCCTAGAATTACACATATCTAGGATTCAGAGGTTTGAATGACAGCTCTGTCTTTTGTTGAGGTATCCACCCTGTTATTGCCTGCAGGATCCCGGTTTATGACTCACCGCGGTCTCAGGCTTCCTGTTTTGTTCACCCAGCAAAGTTCATGCCAATACTCGTTGTTCTCAGCAGCACTGGCAAACATCTGTGCCAATTCATTTCAAATCAAATGTGCTCCAAAGACTTTGAGATCTTGAGGGTTGAATCACACACATTGTGGTTATTGGGTATGGCATGAAAGGTAGGTATAATCATCTTACACCGTAAAAATTGCAAGAGTACATTTGTGTCACACTTAAATGCTAGGTTATAGCACCACATTACTGAGGACATCACATACAGTTCATCTGTAAATATAAGACATTACTAATGCAGACACAATGAGTCCCTAAGGTGGAACGATGATTGAATAAAATATGTAATGGGAGGAAAAATTAGATTTTAAAACGTTTGCGTTCAATTGCAAAACTTTTTCATTCTCTCGCAAAAGTGCTGCATTCACCAGAAGAAAACTTTGCATTCTCTCGCAAAAGATTTGCGTTCTCTTCCAAAAGCATTGCGTTCCCCCAAGAAACTTTGTTCGATCGTGAAACATTTGCGTTCTCTTGCAAAAGTATTGCGTCCCCTCAAAAAACATTGTATTCACTCACAAAACATTTGCGTTCTCTTGCAAAAGTATTGTGTTCCCCCAGAAAAATTGCATTCACTAGCAAATAATTTGCATTCTCTTCCAAAAGCATTGCATTCCTCAAGAAACTTTGTTTGCTCGCAAAACATTTGCGTTCTCTTACAAAAGTATTGCGTTCCCCAAGAAACTTTCCGTTCACTCGCGAAACATTTGCGTTCTCTTACACTAAAATATTGCATTCCCCTGAGCATTCTATCACAAAAGCACTGGAATATTGTTCACCCCACCTCAAATTATTTCTATCACAAATGTTTTGTGACCAAAACACAAACGGTTTGCAAGAGAATGCAAAACCTTTGAAATATCATTTTTCCTCCTATTTCTTTTACCATCGTAATGTAAATATCCTAGAATCTTAATCATATAGATCTATTTAGAGATACACTACATGGCCAGCTGTAAGTGGATACCTGTTCACAACACCCTTATATCTGCTTTTGAGCATTTGACTTCAAAACAGCTTTCTCTTGTCTGAAAAGGATTTACACTGATGGAACATACTGTAGATGCAAAGATTTGCTCTATGGCAAGCCGTGATATCATTTGATCTATAAACCGTACTAGTATCTTTTTTCATGCTTATTATTTAGGTACTAGTGTCTTTTGTAAATTAAATTGAATTGTAAATTCATTAGATACCAGAATTTGAAATTTGAAAAATTTGTTACTACAACAGAATATTTATTAGTCACTATTGAAATAAATACTAGTACCTAACAAATAAGTACTACTATCTAAAAATAAGTACTAGAATCTAATAAATGAGTACTAGTATCTAATGAATAAGTAGTGTCTATTTAATAGGTACTAGTGCCTAATAAATAGTGTCTAATAAGTAGTAGATTTTAAAGGGATCATGACATGAGAAATCAAATTTGCCTTGATCTTTTGGCATATACTGTAAGATATATAAGAGGTATATAAGGTATAAGGTATACATATAAGAGGTCTTTGTACCATTTAAACATCCTGCAAGTTTCATAGCTTAAAACGTCCTCCTCATTATAAACAAAGCGTTTATTTAATCAACCTCCAAAAATGGCTCGTTTTGGATCCGAGGGGAAGGGTGACATCACCCGGGCACAAACATTTGCATAAACACTGCCTCCAGAGCAAGACTTTAACGAATAGTCATCCTCTTACCATAGGCCCTCCCCACTGGCGTTCACTCACTTAACGGCTGACTTGATCAAGCTGAAATCAAGTGTCGCGTCACGTCAAAAGCAAATAGAAATTACAATCACTGCCGCTATCTTGTCCACACTGGATACAGTATACAGATGCGCATTCATTTTCGGACACAGTCCAAGCGCAAAGATGATCTGCATGATGTTGAAAAATCTGACTGCAGCTGCATTACATTTTAAGTAAAAGATTTCATTATGCTTTGTCTGGAAATGACCGTTTTATTTTGATCATGGTGTCAAAACACTCGCATGCAATAGCGAGGAGGCATTGCTACTGTTTCCTATGCAATGACATTAGCCAATCATAACAATGGCCGATTACTGAGAAGCCTTAAAAGACCCGCCCCTTAAAAACAGCCCATTTTAGACAGAGGTTCAGAACGAGGGTTGAAAATAATCATTTTTTTCGCATATTTATTTGTTTTTTTTCTGTGTGTGCAAAAATCTTTATTAACATTTAAGTAAACCTCAAGGAACATATTCAATGTCACTCAAAAATCAATGTCATGACCCCTTTAAAAAGGTACTAGTACACTCTAAAAATGCTGGGTTAAAAAAATAGCCCAACCTTAATCCAGCCGCTGGGTAAACTATAGGACAGAACACACGCTGGGTTGTTTTGACCCAAGTGCTGAGTTAAACCATTTGACCTAGAATGCTGGGTTGTTTATTTGACCCAACCAGTGGGTCAGGTTAACTGTGTTGCTGGGTTAAACATTACCTAAACATTGGGTTATTTGCTGTCTCATTGCCTTGCTGCCTTTATATTTACCAATAATAATAAATAACAATCACAAAGGAATGTAATTTTTTTTTTTTCTGTAATACAATTACATACAAAAAAATGCAACTGCAAATATCAATTTAATGAGTTTTCACATTTCTTTTTAAAATAATTTTTGAATGGGTGCTACTGTTACACATTAAATCCAACCCCTACAGACACAAATAAAACAACGTTTTTTGTAGATCAGTTTCTTTAAAACAAAACTTTGTAAACTAGGTACTGTAGATTCCTATTCTTTGTCAACATTGCAGCACCATAACACTATGAAATTGATTATTGCCACATGAGAATCAGTCCAAACATTGTGCCATTAAAACTAAGCCAAACAAAGAGACCTACAACAGACAATACATGTGACAAAAAATGTAAACGTTACAAGTGGCCAGAAAAAAACTGTTGCCCTCAAATACTTCACAAATGAAGACTCATGTCCATTAATATGATATACTGCATGCTGGAGAAATTCCCAGGAAGGAAGATGTTAGTGTAGCTAACATCAAGCACAAAAAAAGACTTGAAAAAAATAAACAGCCTCAAGCAACAAGTCTGTTTCAATGGCATGGCCCGAAACAATGGTGAAGGTGTGGGAGGTCGTTGTCTCGTCACCAAGGCACAAAATGTGCAGGAATGCATCACCATGTTGGTCCCCACCTGTTAGTTACACGACACTTAGTTTTGCAACATAACTTACATTTTTACAAGTTGACTTAAATAAATAATGTTTAAGTGTATTTTATGGAAATCAGCCAAACCATCAGGGTTTGGTAAAGGTTGCTCAAACAAAATATTTATTGAAATATTTACTGATTTAGGTTTCTTTCTGCTTACTGGCACTTCTTGGTTGTCTACCTAAATTTCATCCAACCAACATGGCATAAATTATGAGATATTTAAAGCCCCCAATATATATATATATATATATATATATATATATATACAGTATATACACCGTACTGTGCAAAAGTTTTAGGCTAGTATTTTAACCAGCTAAAAAAAAATGGTTTAAGTCCGTTATTTCGATCTTTTGCTGTAATGTGTCTGTAGGAAATATCAGTTTACATTTCCAAACATTCATTTTGCCATTAATCGTAATAATACAGTGAATGTCTGACAACAGCCAGTGCTCCACACAGAGATCTGATCTGATCATCATCCAGTCTGTCTGGAATGACATGAAGAAACTGAGACAGACTAAATCCAGAAGAACTGTGGTAACGTCTCCAAGACGCTTCAAGAAACCTTGAAAAACCTTCATACCTTTTCCATGAGGCGTTCACCTTTTCAGTGGTGAGTTTAAAATATTCTAGCGGTCCCCCCAGAGTGAGTTTTTTTAAGGCGACCATTATTTTAGAACGTTTGCCCTTACCATTTCCATGGCGACGCGTCATGATTGTCACGTGACACACCGCGGCCACATCGCGCTGCAGTTCAGAGTCCTGTCAGTCAGATTTACAGCACGTGAATTCATCAGTTTCTCCCGAAATACATGCAAGTAAGTGGCCGGTGAACTGGGAGAAGAATAGAGTGAACTTTATAGTTACTTACACTATGTGTATCTGATATGAATAAAACACATCGGCAAATTAAATTTGAATGGATTGTTATTGTTGCTTCCATAGACATCTGTGTGTATTTTACAAGCTCTAAATGTATTGTTTTACTAGTACTTATGTGTATTTAAATGTCTGAAACCTAAAATATGCATTATGCAGTTAAGAACACTGCATATTTGTAATAATATGACAAGCACAGTGCACGTCTCTCTCTGGCTCAGCGCCAGCAAACGCGCGAAACTAGTTTGAATTTGGCAGTTATGCGACGTCACCGAACGTCCCATATGTGATCCACTGATCTATAATAGAGAACTGGATTGCTCATGACGTCATGAAAGTGAAGCCCCTGCCCTGCCATATTGGTATTCCCCACTGTTCCAATGCATTCCATTGAATTAAAGGTGCAGTGTGTAGATTTTAGTGGCATCTAGCGGTTGAGTTTGCGAATTGCAACCAACGGCTCAGTCCCCGGCTCAGTTATTAACTTAATTATTCAATAAACGATGTCATTGCGAATATTACTGTTACTTGTTCATCATTGTGTCAGTGTTTTTTTTCGCGAGAACAACACAGTGACGATACGCGCTCTGTAGAGCAGTTTGTCCGTTAAGGGCTACTGTAGAAACATGATGGCGACTTCCATGTGAGGGAACCCACAGTATATGTAGTTATAAATCGCTCATTCTAAGGTAATAAAAACATAACAGTTCATTAAAGGGATAGTTCACCCAAAAATGAAAATTCTGTCATCATTTACTCACCCTCAAGTAGTTCCAAACCTGTATGAATTTCTTTGTTCTGTCGAACACAAAGGAAGATATTTTGAAGAAAGTTTGTAACCAGGCTGTTTTGGGGCACCATTGACTTCCATAGTAGGAAAAAAAAAATACTATGGAAGTCAATGGTGCCCCAGAACTGCTCTGTTTCCCACATTCTTCAGAATATCTTCCTTTGTGTTCAGCAGAACAAACACATTCATACATGTTTGGAACTACTTGAGGGTGAGTAAATGATGACAGAATTTTCATTTTTGGGTGAACTATCCCTTTAAGTAAGGTCTTTATACTCTGAAAACGTAGTTATGTATATTATATTGCATTTCTGTCTATGGATCATCCTAAATATTACACAGTGCACCTTTAATAGGAAATCGTACAAATTTAATGAGAAAACATCACCTAACAAGTCAGCGTTTTTAAATCTGAAGTATCCCTGTGCATTCTTACAATGCAAACATCCTAGGCAGGTAAACGGTTATTTTTTTAATGTCGGGAATTTCCCCTGCTTATTAAAAAGTTACATTCATATACATTACAGTAGCGAACATCAGATGAACACGATAAACATCAGACAGACACGACCTCAACATATATATAACAAATGACAAAGTGCTCATTCTGAAATCTGAAGAAACATTTATGCTTTGCATACACATATGCCTTCGTCTTGTACAGTTATTCATTGTTTATAATTTTGTTATAGTGTTTTTATTCGTACAGTAAGCTAACTGCAAATGTTTCAACAATGATTTTGTTAACAGCATTCGTTTTGAAGCAGGTAATGATTTAAACGGTGGTTAAATTAATCATTAATTTAGCATTTATGTTACATTTTACATAAACGGTAATGCTAGTAAACATATTTGTGCGATCTTGGAGAGTCTGAAATAGATGTTGCTCAATCATGACATTAAAAATATACACATCATAATTTATTCAGAGAAATAACTGACTAATTTACAGTACGGAAGAAGCAAGAATCTTTATTTCAAGATGATGCATGGTAAATAAGCTTTTAATTTCAGTACAACATAGAGCAATATAGTAACAGAGGCTATTATTCATTGTATATTCAAATCAATTTCTGATACTAATACGTTCATGTTTAATAATTCCTAAATAATTACGTACATAAAGAAATAGGCTATATTTTGTGTTGGATCAGTTAACATTACCTGTGTCGACAGTGCGCAGCAGACACACCCACCTTAACGATTTAAATATATTGCTTATCCTGCCCAAAAAGACCATAAACATTGCAGATAAAATCTGAAGAAAAAAATAATTTACATACACATAACATAAAAACTAATCCCGTCTGACTGATTCGCTTCAAATCGGGTGATTTTAGGTAATCGGTTTGCATGTGACTCAATGGTGCTCTCTGCTGGTAGGGAATAGTAAGATGGCGGATCGAACACTTCCGGTGGCTTCACTGCCTGTCGGCAGTTTAGAACGCAACGAGCGATCCAGTCATTATATATAGATCAGTGGACTGTACTCCCAGGGGCACGGAAGTAAAAATCCCATATGTGGGACCGTACCGCTCAAAAGGTTAATAAGTATATACGTATATAAAACTTTGCACGCACACACACACACACATATACACACACATATATATATATATATATATATATATATAACTTTTATATAACGATAAAGAGATTGTTGAGGCCTTTTTTGTCAACAAAAAAAATGTAGGCGGCTAATTCATTCACAGAATAACGCTAACGTTACCCCGCACAGCGACAGATCAAATATCACATTAACCATGTAATCAGTGTGCTCTTACCACAGCTTATTAAAGATAGAGGTAAATAATCATATTAATTTACCTTATAATCCTGCTTGCTGCGAGTTGCTTGACCGTCTGATGTCGAGACGAGTGAAGAATCCAGAAAATTAGATGAAGAGGAAAAATAAACAAACCGGTTGGGTCAAAATAACCCAACCCAGATGTTCAGTGGTGAAAGAACCCCTTGCAGTCCATTTGACCCAGCATGAACAACCCAACTGTGTGTTTACAGTACCTCAAACAACCCAGAATTATGACCCAGCACAATTAACCCAACAATGTGTTTACAGAAATAACCCAGCACTTTTAAGAGTGTACACTCTAAAAAATGCTGGGTTATTTATTTTTTTTCCAAAACGCTGGGTTCAGCCTGTTGGGTCATTTTATTGGGTTATTTTGAATATTTTTACCCAAGTGCTGGGTTATTTTTTTAACCCAAATGCTGGGTTCAGTTTGTTGGGTAATTTTATTGGGTTATTTTTTATATTTTGACCCAGGTGCTAGGTTGTTTTTTTTTTACCCAAACGCTGGGTTCAGCTTGTTGGGTCATTTTATTGGGTTATTTTTAATATTTTTACCCAGGTGCTGGGTTATTTTTTTTTAACCCAAATGCTGGGTTCAGTTTGTTGGGTCATTTTATTGGGTTATTTTAACACTGGGTTATTTCTTTCTACCTAACCGCTGGGTTGAGCTGGTCTCCGGTGAAACTTCTCAACAACACAGCTGCTGTGAGTACAGGCTTTTTAAGTCCACAGGAGAGAGCAGTTCTCAGCGCCGCCACCGCTGATTCGGTGCACTCTTTCGGGGAAATAAAGGTTTGTATACATTTTATTTAATTTATAAAGTCTTTAATGTGGTGTAAATTATATTATTTTACGCAACACAACATAAGGACGAGATGTCAGTTAGCTGCTGTCGTTTCGCGCTGGAAACGCCTTTGCCTTGCACAACATACATGGATTTTATTTGTCGTAATACTGAGTGTAATTTAATTTGATGTTAAAATAATCTCTAATCTCAGTACTGTTTGTTTTTGGGCAGGTTTTGGAGTCAGTCACGCCTTATCTCAGCTACAAGTGAAATGCGAGGCCGCGGTCTACAGTTCGCAGTTCCCTCGCGAACAGCAGCCCTTCACCGGCTCGGATTTCGGCGACACACCGGCACAAGAATTAGCACTATTTCGGTAAAAAGTGATTACAGAGAATGGTGGAATACACTTAAAAATGCTACTTCAATATGCCTTTTTTATTTCTAAAATGCTTGTTAAACGAATGTATGTAATATTGTAAACTATGCTGTATTCACCCAAATAAATTCAATTTGTCTTGTATTTTGTCCATGGGTGTTATTGTTTAATAATAAATGTTCGTATTTTGATTATTGCTGTTGCCTATAGTAATTCTGTGTGTGATTTTTTTATTTCCAGCTCATTTTAAGCCAGCAATATAATAATTTTTAAACAATAAATTAAACAACCCAGCATGGTGGGTAAAAACGTTTAACCCAACCAGCTGGGTCAACTAACCCAGCATGTGTTCTATCCAATATTTACCCAGCGCTGGGTTGCCAAATAACCCAAGTTGGGTTGTTTTTAACCCAGCATTTTTTAAAGAGTACCTAAAGAATAAACACTAGTAGCTAATGAATAAGTATTAGTACTTAATGGAAAAATACTAGTATCTAAAAGATAAGTACTAGTAGCATGAAAATAGATATTAGAACTGTTTATAGATTAAATGTTACACGGCTTGCCATATTTGCTCCCATTTAGACACTAAAAGTCAGGCACTGGTTTTTGTGAGGTTGTTTTAGTTGACAGTGTATGGCTCACAGCCAGCGTTCAATTTCATCCCAAAGGTGATCAATGGGGTTCGGTGTGGGCTTTGTGAAGGCGGACAAGCTCTTCTTGACTTGAGGGATATCTCTTTGTGAATATTGGCAGTTGGAAGCATTGAATGACACTGTATTTACTAGCATTGAGATTTGTTTTCACTTGAATTAAAAGCCTAACCAATACCGTTAATTAGAAGGGGGTGTCCACATAATCTTGGTAGGTCAAGATTAAAATAAAGACACGGTATTACACACCTGTGATAATTAGTGTCAAAAATGTATTTCTTGTGATCTGACCATGTTTTGTCAAGGATTTAACCTGTCATGCAGAAGCACAGCTCATGCTTGAATCATGGGTGGATTCTTCAATCTGTTGTTGAGAGGATTAACCATTCAGAGACATGATTAAAGAGCTGATGATTTCTAACAAGTTTACTCAAGATTGTTACTTTTCCAGTTTTCTGGGCCCACCAAAATGGCTATGATAAATAAATAAATTGACAAATAATAAATTAAATATTGAGCATGATTTAAGAAATCAAATTAAATTAAATTAAATTAAACTGACAGTGACAGAAAATGACAGTGTGGGTCTTAATGTAAATATAATAGTGACAAAAATGGTTAAGATTAATTAATAAAGTTTTTATAGTTTAACTGTATTTTCTATCAAATAAATGCAACATTGATGAGCATAAGATAAGTCTATGAAAAAAAAAGAGTCTGTTAAGATCACAAAGGCTGCATTTATTTGAAAATACAGTAATATTGTGAGAATTTAAAGAGAATTTCACTATTAGACCAGTTATTTCTTAATATTTTTGTGGATACTGTGATACACTACCATTCATTTGCCATTTTTTACTTATACCTAAATAAACTTATAAGTAAAGAAAATAAATTTAAATTTAAAATATTGAATATATGCTGTTCTTTTGATAAAAAAAAATGTAGCATCGTTTCTACACAAATATTACAGTTTTTCTCATTTGCTAAGACACACTCAGTGAAACTGGGATCCACTTGATCATCACATTCTTAGCACAGCAGAAGTCTTCTCTTTCAAATGCCTTAACACTTTTTCATTTGTTTCACACATTTTTCACACCCTTTGTTAAAACAGCCACCACAGATCTCATTGAAAGACCCCAAACTCTATTGGATTCACTGTGTTGAACAAAAGGAAAACATCTATTCACAGTTGATAGAACGTACTTGCATAATTATGAATCTCCAATGCACCTGTGTGAAACTTGTTTGCACAACTCTTCAATCAGCAATCAATCCTCATCCCTCTACAAAAGATTCCACCTCTGTCCTGCTATTTGCAGGTATGGATCAAAGAGGCCAAAGGCATGGAAGGACAGTAAAAGACCATGGCAGGGGCCAGAGAAAGAGAAGTTTGCATACATGGTGGAGGAGTTGCATTACTGTAAAACAGGGATGGGCAACTTTGAGAGTGACGAGGGCCAGCATTTTTTCTCCTTTTTACCAAGGGGCCAGATTACTAATCCACGTCCACACACCTTTTACACCATTTTACTCAATTTCCTTTTTATTGAAAGAAATGAAAGTATAATTAATGTAATTTGTTTTTAAAGTTTTTATTAACTATAAAACTTTTGCAGTTATGCTAGTTCAGAAGGGAAACTTTCTTGTCAGTTGACAGAAATATTACCCCAACAAGTCAATGTAAACATCTCAATTGCATTGTCTGTAAATTTGCAACAAACAAATGTACAGAAGTCCTTTTTTATTATTAGTGGCCTACAGAACATTCTCAAAACAACCTAAGAGGACTGTTAAAAAGGGCTTATTAAAAAAAATATATATTATTCCAAATGGTACCATAAAATAACCTTGTATCTGCAGGATTCTCGAAATCAATTTTAAGACCTTTAAATACCTTTTTAAGATCTGCACTTCACATTTCAGCCTTTAAACCTAGGTCGAGGCTTAAGTGCAGGGGAGATCATGCTTTTTGTATTGCTGCCCCCAGGCTTTGGAACGCCTTGCCACTCTCCATTAGACAAGCTTCTTCTGTTAATATCTTTAAGTCCAGGCTAAAGACATTTTTATTTTCTAAAGCGTATGGCTGATGGCATAGGTGTATGATGTCATAATTTTACTGTTTGTTTGTTGTGTTTTTTCTGTTTTTAATGCCTTACTGGAAAGCACATTGGTCGACAGAAGTTGAAATTAATTGTGCTATATAAATAAATTGTCATTGTCATAAACAATTTTTAAGAAAAGGGATGTCAAAAGTATCAATTAATTATTATATTAAATAACATATATCTTAATTACTTAATTGTTTAGATTTTTATAATGCATTAGCTTTTTGCCGATCCACTAGTTCACATTTAAAAATATGTAGCAAAAATAGCAGACGGGCTTATTGAAAATGCATATTCGTTCTCTGGCAGCAGATTTCACTTTCAGAACGGCAGAATTACCGCAGTACACAACAAAGCAGCAGGCCTGACTTTGAAACGTGCTGCGCTCATATTTATTCAGTGAAATCATAGCCTTTTGAAGTTTAATCGTCATATTAATCCATATAGCAATTCTTGTCTTTCCGTCCCCAAATTTAAGACCTCTTATAATTTAGACTTTTTGTAACATTTAGAAGTTTTCATGGCCATAAATTTAAACAAATAAACTGAAGACTTTTTAAGGATCCGCAGAAAACCTAAGAACATATAGTTCAGTGCAAACATTTCTGTCATGCATTTGGTAAAACGCTTTTGTTGACTGCATTTTACCTTTGAAATTTGAGGCAAGTGCAACTCTGGCGTCCCGTTGTCTGTGAGCAGTGGTGTGATGGCGATTTAAATAAAAATACAGATTTCCAAACATATCCCCTTGAACTTGTTAAAAAAGATAATCCGTTAACTATCTTGACTGGAAAATACTGTTTTCATGGTCTGTTTTTCATTTATTATTTGCTAACGTTAGTGAATATTTACACTGCGCTGAAAATAATACGGGGAGCGGCTGGAAACTAGCGACCTCTCCTGGTTGGAGATAGTATTAACATCATAAACTGAAAGCAATCTTTACGTGACTTACTTTTCAAATGTTTTTAAAATTGATCATCCGAGTGTAATATAATCCAGCGGGCCGTACTAAAAGACACTGGGGGCCGTATACGGCCCGCGGGCCGCCAGTTGCCCATCCCTGCTGTAAAAGGAGAAAAAACAGCTCAAGTTTCAAATGAAATTGACCATGTCATCAATCATAGTTTGTCCTTTAGAGAGGCTGGACAAAGGGTCCAACACATTCTGAGTCGGAGCACTGTGGCATCTATTGCCAGGCATTTTTCAAAATGACAACAGGTAAGTCACAATGTTACTGTATACCACTGTGTATTTCAGCTTTACTGTATTGCCCTGTTGGCAGAACAAACTGTGTCTACAGTAATGCAGATGTTTCATCAGTCCGATTTATGTGTTTGTCATAATGTCAATTTTGATATGCTTTATTATTGTTATTGCAATGCATTGCTATAGCATACAGTTACATGCAACTGGAATAATTTGCTCTATGATTTTTTTTTGAGAGAGAATAATGTACTTGAAGCTGAAGGCAGCACATCACAAATTAATTTATGTGGAAAGTGTGGAGACGCGGGAGGAACATTTATTGGGCAGAGGGTCACTGTTGCAGTGCCAGGTCAGAGTGGCGCCAATATCACCATGTGTGCTGCCATCTCCATTGATGGTGTCCTTTGCCACATACAAACTATCAGTTCAATACAGAATGCCTCATCACATTTTTTGATGCACTAAATGAAAGACTGGTTTCACCTAAAGAGAGAGGGCTGTTGATGTATTTGCCATGCAAGGAGGTAGTTCCATTTGGTGCATTGCAACACTGCAAGGGAGTATTTCAACTCTTTATATTGTTTTTTAGATATTCCCACCCATAAGTCTCCTTTGTTTTGTTTTTTTTTTTTTAACTATATTCAACACTTCTGAGTTTGAACAGTGTAATTTCATATTGATAGCTGTGTTTCGTATTTTGTAGTCCATTGTGTAATGACTGATTGAAAGATTAAATTAATTTGAACACAAATTGTGGTGTTTGATGGAAGTATTTGCTTATGTTGATTGTTTTTAATGTTTTGTGAGTGTTGGAGCATTTTGCAAACAAAATGAGTCATTTTGGCCATTGAGCTTCAGTTTCACCCTGTGTGTTAACTGTTTCGAAAATGTGATGTCTGAGTGGACAAATGTGTTTAAGCAATTGAGAAAAACTGTAATCCCAGCAGTGTAATGGAGAATAAGAGAAAAAAGAGAGCGAAAAAAAAGAGATCAGAGATATGACTATCTATAAACTGTTGGAATGATTCCCAGTCCTGCGGTATGTATTCTGTAAAAAGCATTTATTCTGTTGTCAGTGACCTACACAAATAAGGATTTACAGAACCAAATTGATTGATTGCCATTCTGAACTAAGTGATCTTTGAGAACTATGAGAAAATTCCGTGGCTGCATAGATCATGTTGGTTTGTCTGTGAACCAGAGCAGCTGTGTTGATAGTGTACCTGTCATGGGTGTGGATTCTGCCTCCGACCGAGTGTGAGAGCGTGAATGAGCTTGACAAAACTAGTTTTCACTGGTGACTCATTTATTAATCTGATGCCATCTCAGAGCTTTTTAGCCAGGGGCCTGAAAATAGGGAATTTGTGCTCTTAATTATGTTTATTAAGGAATTCAAATTAATAACTTTTCATAAAGATGAGGTCTTTTCAAGATGTTAACCTCAAGACTTATTTCTTTTTGACAACCATTCAGCTCAATGTGAAAGAAAGAAGAAGAAAAAAATCAGAAGGAACTTTGACATCTGGCTTATCTGTCTACACCCAGATTATATAACAAAATAAAGGAGGCCAGGGACAAACATGCCCAAAATATGCTTTTAAAGAAACTCAATAATGTTTATAAAAGGCATTAATCAGAAATAAGTTAAATAATAGTCACAAGTATGGAGCTACATGACATGCAGGAAAATAAAAAGTAGGGCAATTGTAAAAAAAAAATTACATTTACATTTTCCTTCTTAACTCAAAGGCTACTTGAAATACACTAGTCATCATTTGATACAAGAAACAAATATAGGTGCACTAATTAATAATACAATTGATATATTTTCACTAATAAGGACAAGACTATAATATTAAATTAAATGCAAGCAGTCAGAGTGTTACAATTGCTCCCTTGGTGGAGGCGACTGTAACAGCGACTGTAATATGAAAAATACGTCATATTAAGCCACTGTATTTCAAATAAAAGCCTACCTCAAAGTAATCACTTTGCTGTAGTGTCTAATAATGTTATGTAATACTTTTTTTGTGGTTCAAATTCTTTTAGATGTCAGGCATCATATGCATTCAAAAAGCAAAAGTCTATTTCTTTTTTTTTTGCAGAAGACTAGACAACTATTCTAGCGGTAACTAGATTTTATTTATTTAAATATATATTTTACTCAAATACATTAATCAGCTGAGGAGTCAAGAACAGTCTTTAACCAAATTTTAATTAAATGTTACAATTGCTATAATAAAATCTCATATGCTAGCTAGCCATAGGTTGTTCATGTTAATTATTTTATCAATAACCTTAACGCACGATTTACTTAAAACAAGGGAACGAATTAGTAAATTATGCACACGATTTAAAGGTGACCGGGGCAATTGTAACACACTCAATTCCTCCAATCAGAAACAAGCTAGAGTGATGACATTTAATCTGCATATTCTCAGTAGGATTCTCTCTCTGCTTGAGAAAAAGGAGCACAATCATTCCACCTCAGTAGACGTTTTTAAGAAAATACTGAAAATGTAAAAAAAATTAAAACTGCCCCCGGTCTCTCCTACTTTTTTCCTCCTATGTGCGGGGCTCCGAACACAAGTGTTCTTCTATATCAAGGAGCCATAAAGTCTTTATGAATTTGAAAAACTGTTGATTAGAATATCACCCAAGATTCTGTTCATCATTGTGCAAAAAGGTTTTGATTCCTGTCTCATTTGTCAAAACCAGTAAACAAGTGCACAAGATATACAGAGTAAAGTAAACTGTGTTTTTATTTTATTTCTTCTATTTTTGCAAGAATGTAACAGACATATTCTCTTTTTTTTTCAACTTTATTGTTTTACCTGAATTCAGCCAGGTGCACAAAATGAAACCTGGTTCAGCTTTAAACATCATTTAACCATTAGTCAAACCGTTTATCATTGTGTTATCCTTTGGGCTTACTCTGGATTTGTGTTGTAATTTAAGAAAAAAAATTATAAAAATATGCATTAGTCAAGCTCAGGTACTTAGGCAGTTCTTATTGCTTAATATGTGATTACTCAATATGCGATTAACAGTAAGCTTACATGAGAATGTCATTTTAATGTTGATATTTTTATCCATCTTTTGAGATTCTGATTATATAGTACAAATTTCGTAAAGGGATAGTTCACCCAAAAATGAAAATGTTGGGTCACACTTTATTTTAAGGTCCAATTCTTGCTATTAACAAACAAACTATTAAAAGTGGGGTATGTATTTTTTCAAAAACGCTTTAGAAAACAAGTCGGGGGTCAGGGCCGAGTACCAAAACAAACGTGTAGCCAATCAGCAGTAAGGGGCGTGTCTACTCATGATGCTGGGGAGAGAGCGCTCAGTGCACATGTCTGACAATAGCCGAGCCGAGCCACGACAGAAAGATAGAGATGGCGGATAAAAAAACAAAAGAGGAAAATGTCTGCGGAACAAAAGAAGGCTTATACACTGTGTCTACACCGGACGCAACAGTTGTCGTGTTGTGCCGTGCCGCACCATCTAAAGTCTGTCAACACTGGTAGACAGCAATGGCAAGAAGTAGGACCCGTACGTATGTGTGGGGCGGAGCTATCAAAATAGGGGCGAGACCCTTTTGGGGTAGGAGCCTGTTTGTTTTGGTGATTTTAAATATCCACATTGGCTACACCAGAGGTCTTCAACCCTGTTCCTGGGGACCCACTATCCTGAAGAGTTTAGCTACAACCTTAATCAAACACAACTGAAGCGGTCAATCAAGCTCCTCAAGACTGCTTGAAAATTGCAGGCAGTTGTGCTGAAGCCGGTTGGAAATAAACTTTCCAGGAGAGTGGGTCCTCAGGAGCAGGGTTGAAGACCTCTGGGCTACACTGTAAAAACCAACAAGTTAGGGTAACTCAAACCGTTTGAGTAAACAAATTCCACTTGGCTTAAACCATGTAAGTTTTAAAACTTGCAGTTAAGTAATTAAGTGATTAATTAAGTGCTGATTGAGCATTAGTGATGAACACCTGCTGTTAACAAACAGAATCACTGAAGAAAAGAGAAACACAAGAGCTAGTACAACTGACTTCAGCCACAGCCTTAGATGAAATCAACTGAAATAAAATACATTAAATCTCTCAAGATCTGATTAAACAACCCCACAAACAGCATCACCGGCTCCACTTATTAATAACCAGACTGACTTTATTTCTGTCAGACATCTACAGAAGATCTTATTGAGAATTAACTAAGGTTTAGATGTTGATTTAGTTTCATTTGAAGTAACCATGTTAGAGATCAGTGTCTGCTTTAGTTGAACTCTTGACCCTTGACTTCTGTGTTATTTTTTTTTCTGAATCAGAATCAACGTATGAACCTCAACAATGGTGACCATTAAAAAAAAAAAAAATCATGCTGCAATGCATGCTGGGTACTAGCATAGTACAAAACTCATCCATGGCTCCCAGCATGCATTGCTGCATGATTTCTTTTTATTTTTTTTAATGGTCACCATTGTTGAGGTTCATACATTGATTCTTGATGTCTGTGTGAGTCTACTTGCTACCATAGTTGAAAACTTTTTGTGGACAAACTGTTTGGAAAGTCCTTTATATTAACTGTCGGTCACAGAATCACTGGCTCTTAGAAACACTTTTACTACAATCAATACAACATCCATTTAATCAGAGATTAGACACACAATGAGTTTATGTTCACTCTCAATGAGATCAGTACACTAATAGATGATTGTCAATATAAATACATGACAACCAACCACTGATCATTTTCTCCGGGCTTTTGAGTTATAGCAAATATGTTCAAGGAACACATGGATACAACAACCAGAAAAAAAACTAATTAACACAGAAGTCAAGGGTCAAGAGCCCAACTAAAGCAGACACTGATCTCTAACATGGTTACTTCAAATGAAACAATAAATCAACATCTAAACCTTAGTTAATTCTCAATAAGATCTTCTGTAGATGTCTGACAGAAATAAAGTCAGTCTGGTTATTAATAAGTGGAGCTGCTGATGCTGTTTGTGGGGTTGTTTAATCAGATCTTGAGAGATTTAATGTATTTTATTTCAGTTGATTTTATGTAAGGCTGTGACTTAAGTTAGTTGTTGTTCTTGTTTCTTTTTCTTCTGTGATTCTGTTTGTTAACAGCAGGTGTTCATCACTAATGCAAATTATCACTCAATTAATCACTTAATTACTTAATTGCAATGTTTATCTTATTTTAGCGAACTCAACTGAAATAAGTTCAGAGCACTCATAACTGTTAGTTTTAAAAACTTAAATATTTAAGGCAATCAGTTTCCTCAAATGGTTTGAGTTAACTTAACTTGTCAGGGTTTTAAGGCAATCGGTTTACTCAAATGGTTTGAGTTACCCTAACTTGTTGGGTTTTACAGTGTACCAGAAATCGCTTACCCCACCTTTAACTACGACTTTTGCCTCGATAAACTTCTAATTGGCTGGTTATTAATAGTTAGGTAGTTGTTAAGTTTAGGTATTGGCTAGGATTAGGGATGTAGAATATGGTCATGCAGAATACATGCTTTATAAGAACTATTAAACAGCCAATATGTTAATAATAGGCATGCTAATAAGCAACTAGTTAATATTGAGAATTGGTCCCTATACTGAAGAGTTACCAAATTGTGTCATTATTTACTCAATCTCACGTTGTTCCAAACCTGTTTGAATTTCTTTTTTCTGCTGAACACAAAAGAAGATAACCAAACAGTTTCTGCTCCTCATTTACTTCAGTTGTATTTCTTTCCATACTATGAAAGTCAATGGGGTCCACCAACTGTTTGGTTACCCATGTTCTTCAAAATACCTTGTGTTCAGCAGAAGAAAGAAACTCATACCAGGTTGAATATATGATGAAAGAATTTTCATTTTGGGTGAACTAGAATTTTCATTTGATGAACACAGAGCTCATCAAATCCTAGCCTAAACTAGTTAGCCAACAAACAGGATAAAGCTATATATCCTAAAATGTTTGTTAGTAAATGACAATTTTTCATAGCAAAATGGCAACATCCACTCAAAATAAAATTGTGATTTTCTTTTAATTCAACTTTATGCTGTCTTAATTGTGATTCTGTGATTTCCATCTTTACAAATGTAGCATTTGATAAATGATATGGATATGACAATGTGCTGCATAACAGGAATGGCATGACTATCACAGCACATACAGGTGCTGGTCATATAATTAGAATATCATCAAAACGTTGATTTATTTCACTAATTCCATTCAAAAAGTGAAACTTGTATAATGTATACATTTATTCCACACAGACTGATATATTTCAAGTGTTTATTTCTTTTAATTTTGATGATTATAACTGACAACTAATGAAAACCCCAAATTCAGTATCTCAGAAAATTAGAATATTATTTAAGACCAATTCAAAGAAAGGATTTTTAGAAATCTTGGCCAACTGAAAAGTACGAATATGAAAAGTATGAGCATGTACAGCACTCAATACTTAGTTGGGGCTCCTTTTGCCTGAATTACTGCAGCAATGCGGCGTGGCATGGAGTCGATCAGTCTGTGGCACTGCTCAGGTGTTATGAGAGCCCAGGTTGCTCTGCTAGTGGCCTTCAGCTCTTCTGCATTGTTGGGTCTGGCATATCGCATCTTCCTCTTCACAATACCCCATAGATTTTCTATGGGGTTAAGGTCAGGCGAGTTTGCTGGCCAATTGAGAACAGGGATACCATGGTCCTTAAACCAGGTACTGGTAGCTTTGGCACTGTGTGCAGGTGCCAAGTCCTGTTGGAAAATGAAATCAGCATCTCCATAAAGTTGGTCAGCAGCAGGAAGCATGAAGTGCTCTAAAACTTCCTGGTATATGGATGTGTTGACCTTGGACCTCAGAAAACACAGTGGACCAACACCAGCAGATGACATGGCACCCCAAACCATCACTGACTGTGGAAACTTTACACTGGACCTCAAGCAACGTGGATTCTGTGCCTCTCCTCTCTTCCTCCAGACTCTGGGACCCTGATTTCCAAAGGAAATGCAAAATTTACTTTCATCAGAGAACATAACTTTGGACCACTCAGCAGCAGTCCAGTCCTTTTTGTCTTTAGCCCAGGCGAGACGATTCTGACGCTGTCTGTTGTTCAAGAGTGGCTTGACATGGACCCTGAAACCCATGTCTTGCATACGTCTGTGCGTAGTGGTTCTTGAAGCACTGACTCCAGCTGCAGTCCACTCTTTGTGAATCTCCCCCACATTTTTGAATGGGTTTTGTTTCACAATCCTCTCCAGGGTGCGGTTATCCCTATTGCTTGTACACTTTTTTCTACCACATCTTTTCTTTCCCTTCGCCTCTCTATTAATGTGCTTGGACACAGAGCTCTGTGAACAGCCAGCCTCTTTTGCAATGAACTTTTGTGTCTTGCCCTCCTTGTGCAAGGTGTCAATGGTCGTCTTTTGGACTACTGTCAAGTCAGCAGTCTTCCCCATGATTGTGTAGCCTACAGAGCTAGACTGAGAGACCATTTAAAGGCCTTTGCAGGTGTTTTGAGTTAATTAGCTGATTAGAGTGTGGCACCAGGGGTCTTCAATATTGAACCTTTTCACAATATTCTAATTTTCTGAGATACTGAATTTGGGGTTTTCATTAGTTGTCAGTTATAATCATCAAAATTAAAAGAAATAAACACTTGAAATATATCAGTCTGTGTGGAATGAATGTATACATTATACAAGTTTCACTTTTTGAATGGAATTAGTGAAATAAATCAACTTTTTGATGATATTCTAATTATATGACCAGCACCTGTACATTGGATGTACTTTGACACCTAGTGGCCACCATCCTGCATTCATAGAGAAATACATTTATATATGCAGAAGTACATATCTACTTTTAAATATGTTGTTAAAAAGCCGTTTCATTTTAGTTTTTATTTTATAAAAATCTTCACTTGGGCCTATTTACATTTTTATATTGTTTTTATTTTATTTATTTTTGTCTTATTTTTTATTTTACTTTATTTTAATCAATTTAACCTGAGTGACACGAGTGATGTTCATATGTGATTTTCATTTAGTACAAAAAACTCTCACCCTCACATTCACTCAGTCTCTCTCCATTCCACGATCTGACTTGCTCTCTCATATTCCTAACTCTCACCTGTGTTGTTTTAAGACTTTTAATTGATGTAGTACTGCGACACCTAGTGGCTTGTATCCAAAACACACCAAAATTAATCCCACAGTAATTAGTTTGAATTCTGAAAGGTGACTGGATGACAGAATAAGAACGCCAAAATTATACATTTTATTCTTAGAGCAAGAAAAAAACACCAATTCCAACAATCCCAATTTTTTGCCACAGAATTAAGATTATACTATATTTAATCTTTGCATTACCTAGGGTCACAATAAATCCTCTTTTTCCCCATACATGTCCTGGCTAAGATGTCTAAATTGCCTAATTTGGCTTTGTTTTCCTGTTTATGTGCTCTCTATGGCTCTTAGAAAATACGTATTTGTATATTTGCTTTGCTTTGACCGTTCTCTGTAGATCCTTCTTTCTCGCGAGCCACGATTGGTTGATTATGTACAGTGCCTGCACATTATTGGCCAAACTACCATTCAGACATTCTCTTCAGCAAGTATGAAAACAACAGAAAAACAAAGCTAAACCCAGGACATTAGGTAACTTAGAAATCCCAGCCAGGGTAAAAGAGAACATATGGTCACCCTAGAGTTATCATTTGTCTATAGACTGTAGTTTACATGTAAGATTGTTTTTGATCTTCTCAGCTCATTTCTTGGACTTTCTCCTCAACAGAAGAAGATACGACTTTACCATCCACAAGCTCCTCCACAATGACCTTCACTCGGCGCTGGAGGTGCGGGTTATGTTCTATAAGGGTTTACCAAACAGACACATATGCATTACTGCCTGGTTTCATTCATTTCTGCACTGCATTTGCTGACAATTTCATTTCACTCACCTTCCTCTTCTTCCTTGATCTCCACCTTTTTGGTCACCGTTTCTGTCACGGAAGTTTTAGTCATGGAAGATGCAGATGTGCTTATGACGGTCCTACAGGACACAATGATATACTCTGGGTCTCATAGCTGAGAAAGCACATAAGCTCACCAACTTAACAAATCTGTTCTACATACGTGTGAGCATCTCCGTCCAGCAGCCTCCTGTACTCAGCGATCTCCATCTCCAGCCTCATCTTGATGTCCAGCAGTATCTGGTACTCTGAAGCCTGTTGTTGGATGTTGGCGTTGAGATTCTGTAGCTCGTCCTGTAGGTGGTCTATGCGCAACTGCAGCTGACTCAGCTGGGCCGCATAACGCATGCCTACATCAGCCAAACTCTGCTCCAGTTTTTGTTTCTGTGCAAAATGAGTATACACATAGTATGTAAATTAAATACTTGAGTGGAAATATCATATTATAAGTTGTTAAGTCCACTAGCTCTTTCAAATATTTAAGTTCGACAGCATGATTGCGAGTGTGAGCATGATTGTTTTTATAGCATTTAATAAACAAGAAACTAATACTTTATAGCTTAGATTTACTTTTTGCTTTACGGCAGCAACAAGTGCATGCAGCTAGCTATCTATGGAAGCCCACGCTACTGAATAAAAAACTTTTTATCTCACAATTCTGCCTCATTTTCCTTGCAAGTGCAGGTTTATATCTCGCAATTCTGACTTCTTTTCTCATAATTGCGAGTTATAAAATCAAATTCTGAGGAAAAGGACTTGCAATTGCCTGTTATAAAGGCAGAATTGCGAGATATTGTGAATTTATATCTCGCAATTCTGACTTTATAACATGCAATTCCGAGTTTATATCCAGCAATTTTGACTGTATTTCTCAGAATTGCGAATTTATATCTCTCAAATCTAGGAGATGTAAACTCGCAATTGTAAGAAAAAAAGTCAGAATTGTAAAATATAACAAGGCTCTTGGAACGCTGCTCAGCCAATCACATTCGAAAACATGCTACCAAATTTGATCAGATTGTGCTACCAAAAATATATTTGCATTGTTTTAAGGGTAAGTTTAGGGTAAGGGTAGGTTTAGGGTAAGGGTAGGTATGGGCGGGTAGGTTTAGGGTAAGGGTAGGTATGGGCGGGTAGGTTTAGAGTAAGGGTAGGTATGGGCGGGTAGGTTTAGGGTAAGGGTAGGTATGGGCGGGTAGGTTTAGGGTAAGGGTAGGTATGGGTGGGTAGGTTTAGGGTAAGGGTAGGTATGGGCGGGTAGGTTTAGGGTAAGGGTAGGTATGGGCGGGTAGGTTTAGAGTAAGGGTAGGTATGGGCGGGTAGGTTTAGAGTAAGGGTAGGTATGGGCGGGTAGGTTTAGGGTAAGGGTAGGTATGGGCGGGTAGGTTTAGGGTAAGGGTAGGTATGGGCGGGTAGGTTTAGGGTAAGGGTAGGTATGGGCGGGTAGGTTTAGGGTAAGGGTAGGTATGGGCGGGTAGGTTTAGGGTAAGGGTAGGTATGGGCGGGTAGGTTTAGGGTAAGGGTAGGTATGGACACTTGAAAAGCCTCAAACCAAATGAATAAGATGCTGGTAGCACAATCTGATGGTATCATTTTCCGCTATCGATTTGTGCTACCTATCTGTTTAATGGGAGGTAGCACAATCTGAGCAGGTAGCACAAATCGTCAGAACACCGGAACTAACTGTTGTATAATGAAAAATAATCAGAGATCTTCAGATATCTCCTGTGAGAATATACCATTGTGAGAACCCCCTGTAGTTCTATCTCCAGACTCTGGAAAGTTCTCTTCAGATCAGTGAGCTCACTCTGAGTTGTCTTGATTTCTGTAGAGCTGGTTGTCACCTGCGTTTGCAGAGCCTCTGCCTAAAAATAATGACACAGAAAAAGTAATGAGGAATACATGATAATCAAAAAACATAGGCAAGTCTAGTCAGTCAGAATATTGCCTGCTGTGTGTGTCTACATTTGAGTTCATAACTGTTGTAATACTGTTGTTGCAGATAATGCAAAAATTTACAAAAGTACAGCTCTATGATTTTCACTATGTGGAAAACGCGGACTGAATCGTGGAATCCAGTCATAAAAACGGAATTTACTGTATAACGTGGAATGACACAGAATTTGCACATTTTGGATAAATAAATCAAAAGTATGCAAGTGCACTTAAATCAAAACGTGATATGCACTAATGTTTGGACTAAAAGTTTGGGTTAAATTGAAGAAACTGTGACAGAAATATATTAGCCTAATTAATGTAATGATAGTACTGCTACTAATAATACAATTATTATCAAAACATTATTTTTAAGGAATATTTACTAGAATTTATTCAGCAGAAAAATGTAAATACGTAATATTTCTGAAAAAATAAACTAATAATACATAATGTTTTTAATAAAATCAATGCTTTTGATTATTAAAATTCAATGAAACCATTAAAATGGAATCCAGAAAAGTCATGGAAAACACAGAATTTGGTAAAAAATAAAACTGAATTTGAGAAAAAAATAAAACATTTCATAGGGCCTTAAAAAAATGTCATTTTTGTTAATCTTTTAATAAATTGCTCATAAATTGTGTAAGATTTATGATTTCAATTAATTAGACATGCTTTTTAATTAATAAAATTACATTTAATCATTAAAACAGAGTATAGAAAAAGTAAAACTGAAAAAAAACAGAATTCAAACAAATTAAAATGGAAAAAACTGAATTTGGAATTTATTCAAATTTGCCACCAATTCGCCAAAACATAACATAGTTATAAATTGCCATGAAAGTATGTTGGACGACCTTGGAATGTTCTAATAGACTGAATAGTTAGGGTTAGGTTAGGTTAGGTTAGGTTAGGATAGGTTAGGTTAGGTTAAGTTAGTTTGAATAGTTCAAATACTTTTGCTTTAGCAGTTCCTGCCCCTACAGTTGTCTAAGCCAGACAAACACGAAATATTCGGAAGTTTTGAGAGCAGAAAGACTTAATGATTACTCGACAATCCCTTTTCTTTTATACAGTTCATTGTTCTGAAGCGTATCATCAGACAGCTGGCATCTCAATCATTATTAGGGGATTTGCTTTAAAAAATCATTGAGACAATGAATTGCATTCCACTCTTAAAATCCTGTGACCTTTCAGAGAAATGTTCACCTGCCTCTGCTAGGTCTAACATATTGTTTTCTCGAAGGTGAACTTGTCCTACTGGCTCACCTTGCTCTGGAACCATCTTTCAGCCTCTCTGCGGTTTTTCTCAATAAGCATCTCATACTGCGCTCTCATCTCCTGCAGCTCCTTGTCAAGGTCTGGTTGAGCAGCACAGTCCATCTCCACATTAACAGAGCCGCTTTGCTGCTGCCGCAACAAATGCAGATCCTGTAGAAAAGAAGAGGAGAGAAAGAAGCATTCACTCTTCCAAAAACTGTTCTTGTGAAATAATTGGTTAAATTTGTGAGGGTGCACTGAAAAGGTACCTCTTCATGGTTCTTCTTGATGTACAGCAGCTCCTCTTTCAGTCCAGTAAGATGGTTCTCTAGATCTCCGATGGAGAGTTTGATGTCTCCCAGAACCCCCCGCAGTCGAGCCGAATCCGCTTCCACGACCATATGCAGATTCATTTCCATCTCATACCTGCCACAGCCAAGGAGAAAAGGGGGTATATGGTATTTCATAAGTTATAAACCTGAAGATGAAGCAACCAACACTGAAAATTGAACATACTGTGTAATTCTATACTCAAAATGTAAAAAAAATCTGAAAATGTTGGTTTACACATCACATACTTCAACTGAAAATCTTCAACTGCGAGCTTGGTGTTGTCCAGCTTCAGACGGAGCCCAGCGTTCTCCACAAAACGACTGTTAATCTTTTGGAAAAATGGGAATGTGTAGTTAATCAAGGGATGGTAATATGTGACCCTGGACCACAAAACCAGTCATAAGTAGCACGGGGATATTTGTAGCAATATCCAAAAATACATTGAATGGGTCAAAATTATAAATTTTTATTTTATGCCAAAAATCATTAGGATATTAAGTAAAGATCATGTTCCATAAAGATATTTTGTAAATTTCCTACCGTAAATATATAAAAACTTCATTTTTGAATAGTAACATGCATTGCTAAGGACTTCATTTGGACATCTTTAAAGGCAATTTTCTCAATATTCTGATTTTTTTTTGCACCCTCAGATTTTCAAATATCTCGGCCAAATATTATCCTATCCTAACAAACCATACATCAGTGGAAAGCTTATTTATTCAGCATTTCAAAACAATTGACCCTGGTTAAAAAATATGACTGGTTTTGTGGTCCATGGTCACATATATCTTTTAAATTAGCATAACAACAACATCATGCCTGCATTAAAAAGAGAAAGTATCACTCTCTTTAACACAGATGCTAAACAGCGTGTGAACAGGATTGCCCTGTGGTATGTGTGATATTTGAAACACAAAGCATGGCATAATGGCATAAGGTGAGGCAGCGTGCACCTCATGCCATTGCAGTCATTTCAAGGGTGTGATCCTTCGGATGATTGACAGCAGCTCTACCTGCGTGCGGAGCTCTGAAATGGTTTTGAAATAGGCACTCATGTCTTTGCTCTGCAGCGGCCTCTTGTTGTCGTAAAACTCCTTAATTTGCAGCTCAAGTTTCTTGTTGGCCTGCTCTAAAGTGTGCACCTAAAACACAAAACACATGTGCGGATCTTCAGAAAATCATTAAAGACCAGACTAGGCAGAAGTTCACCACACCAAAACTCAAGGATGAATGTAGCTGAATTTGTAATGTTCAATACATCTTTTGATTTTAGGAAATACAGAAATATTTAGACTTGATTTAGAATGACAGAAATAAAGTTATTTGAATTTTTTGATTAGGCCTAAATATTTAGAATGAAACCATTTATAAATGATTATATGAAAATATAACAATAACTGTATCCACATAGAGTAATCCAATGTTACTAAATAGTAAAATGAACAACCTTACCAAATTTTTTTTTTTTTTTCTTAAAGCAACCACAACAAAACAATAAGAATTCAATTAAATTAATAAGAATATGAATTATAATTAATGTTTCATTAAATGCATTGGCTCCATACATTACACAGAAAAACACACTTTCTTATATAGAATGTAATATAGAATGTTGTAACATTTGTTTAAAAATAATTTAGGATTTTAGGAATTCTAGTCTGGCTTTTGCAAGATAACATTTATTAAGTAAAATAATGTGATAGTTTTATTTTTTAAAGAGTTTATATATAAACTATGTTATTGACATACACTAATTATAAAAATATTTAAGTATATATATTTTTTTTAAATATGTGTTTTAAAAATAATTCATCAGTTTTCATTAGAAGAAAATTAGATTTTTTTTTATGTAATTTCTGTTACAATTTTAAGTTAACCAGCTGTGTTACCCGCTCCAGGTAAGATGCCAGGCGGTCATTGAGGTTCTGCATTGTCTGCTTCTCATTGCCATGGAACGTGACCTCATAACCAGCCGTCGTCAAGGATGAAGTGGACAAAGATCTGGAGAGGCGGCCACCAAAGCCCCCAGCGCTGCCATAGTTTTGTCCACCAAAAGACAAAGAGGCCCCTGAACTCCCCACTCCGTTCATGACCAGTGCACCAGAGGACCCGAACACACTCCGAGTACTGAACGTCTTACTGCTGCGACGGACCGACATGGCTGAGCGAGAAGATCTGTGCAAGTTAGGATGTCCTTCAATGTGGAAACTAAACACCTAAACTAATTTGCACTAAAGATTGTCTTATATAGCCCTGTTGCATCCCACACAGTGTCAGATTTCCAGTTCTAGTGAATAGATGGAATGTGAGTGAGACCCGCCTGTGCCCGGATGCAGATTAAAACCATTGACTTCAAAACCTGCTATCACACCCTTGACCTTCAAAAAACCTGTAAAATGATTTGTGGCTTAGAGAGATTACATCTTTAACTGTTTTACTGTTGTATAAACTGATTGTTTGTATTGGACATGTGCCTTTTATGAAAAGTTCTAACTTTGTCTTCTTTTAAATGCAGCCATTAATTATCCACACGTGACAGACATCTTTAACCCATTTTCAGATGTTTATTTATTTTGTGGATTCACCACAACATGCATCAGGTTTTGCTTTGGCATTTAGATAATATGATAAAAATTGTTCTTTCTCAAGCTTGGAACAAAAACACACTCAAATGTCATGTAACTGAACAATAACCATCAATCATGATGAATGGATTCATGTGTCAGACTGAAGTAAAAACACATCTCTTAAGTACATTTTTCCCCATTAGTAGCCATATGTCAGCATCTCTTGAAACGTACAGATGTAACCCCTGATAAAACGAATTAGCTGGTAGAGTTGACAGAGAAGGGATATACCTGTTGACTTTTTAAAAGTGGGTGAATGGTAAAATTCATAGGAAATCAGTCATGCTTTCAAACTATTTTGACTTTTACTGTCAGAACTTGCATGCAAATTCATGAGGCTCAACCCATTTTGAAGAAAATATAATCGGTGGATTTTTACTTGTAAAAGCATGTATCCCCTTGGTAGATTTCCAAAATATGTCACTTAAATGCATCTTTCTTTTGAGTAATGTAAATAATTTGTCTAGATGCTTTAAATATATTTTTTAAGGTAAAATACAGTATATATATATGGTAAAATTTCCTGTTGTTGATTTTTTTTTTATCTTTCCATGTTGCTTAGACCACATGATTTTGATTTTGCAGACATAAGCTTTTAAAATATTAATAGTGAAAGTAGTTAATATTTATTCTAAATAAAAATGCCATCATTTACTCTCCCACAAGCCACAAGTCAGTCCAAACCAGTATAACTTACTTTCTTCTGTGGAACATAAAAGAAAATGTTTTTTACAGTGAAATTCAGTGGTAACCAAAACTGGTTACTGAGATTCTTCAGAACATGTTGTTTTGTCAAACATGTTTGGATCGACGTAAGGGTGTGTGAATGATGAAAAACTTTCAGGTTGTTCTTCATTCTTGTAATAAGGCTTTTAATATGAGAACAGGTGTTTCATCGTCCTGACATTTATAACTTAATGCTCCCCAAAAAATATCAAAATGAAATTTGATTCAGAAACTAAAACCATGCTCATTCAGTTCTCATTCAATGCCCGAAGCAAACCATTTCTGTATATTTAATGTGTTTTCCACAAATGAACAGATTGGATGAAATGTGATTGCCATTATATCATCATTAACCAATGATAAAGATATGGAAAGGTGGAAGAGCTCAAATCGAGCAGCATCTGATGTCATATACCTTATAGACCATGCATTCAACGGTGGACTGGCAATTGTTTGTTCACCTCAGACTCACGATAGCATAGGATTGAGTTCTTGAGTAAAATCTTTAGGTACATAAAACTAATGGTCCTGAGAGGAAGCAACAGACTCCTCCTCGGCAATAAAATCAAAAGCTCTGCGTCACAGCCTTTCTCCACCAGTTCATTTGAATCAATATGACAGTTTTAAAAAGGTCACTTATTGATTTCACATCATATAATATTACAAGAGGACAATTGATTAGATGAGAACTCGGACGCTGACATGAATAAAAAATCCACTGCTAATTCCCTTTTACAGGTAAAATTCATTTTAACGCTGTTTCCCGTTATTTAACTTTCCTGATCGTTTGGTTTTGTAATGCTAGCTATGTTAAATTCTCATAAATAACCATTGAATTTCCCATGTTCAGTTTACTGTCATGTCTGATGTATTCGGTTTAAACATGCTCCTCCTCTTGAACAATTATTCAACTCCATTGATTCACTTTTTTTTTTTTTTTTTTTTACCTGAAAATTTTAATATAAAGGGACTGACCTGTAATTTTGGATTACAAGGTTTTATTCTTACACCGTTGAAAACTTTTCTGGCTCAGCACTATTCAGGTAAATCTGATTTTTCTTCATATTTTCCCATGCTTAAGAAATCATCTTGAAAAGTTGTGTTTTTTGGATATTAGTCTAAACTGGTCTTTAGCTGATTCAAAGCTGGCAGACCGTCCTGGATCAGCAATGAACAAACCACCAAGTGGTCATTTTAGCTGGTTTCAGTTAATAACCAGCTTGAATCTGCTAGAAATCATGTACCATTTTCCACATTTGTTTGGCAACATCTTAAGTTGGATGTCTAGCAGAAATGTGGGCTTTTTTGTGTGTGTGTGTGTGTGTGTATTTTAATTATTTATTTAACACTTGTTTTTCACAGAAATGATGGCCAAATGCGTTGTATTGACTGCTATAGCGATGCTGGCGATGGCATGTGTGGCCTCTCCTCTGTCCAAAAACACACCTGAGAACACAAAGGCCACGGAACGGATTCCGGAGAGACCACCGGAGAGACCGCAGTCCCGTGCGAGTCGTTCCGTGCATTTACCGGAGGATCAGCGAGAGCTCATGTCCCGGCAGCTCTTACAGGCACTGTCAGGTACGTGTCTCTGGAGGTAAAACATTAGAAGAAACGAAGCCTCACTCTTAATTGCTGTTCTTCGTGTTTTTGGCAGAAATCATCCAACGAGAGGACTGCGTTACAGATTATCAAGGCTGGGTAGATTTTGGGCGTCGGAATACAAACTGAGATTTAACCGTAAAAACTCTGTACTATGATTTTTGTCATTAAATATATTTGCAAGTATATGTGTTTTGCGTCATCTGGGTGCGAATAATTTGACTCACGTGTGATAAAGATGAAGACAGTCATATCAGTAGCCCACTATAGCCTTAAATGCTGTTTTGTTGTACATGGAGCGGGTCGCCTCTTGGGGACAGCGTCGAAATTGACAACAGAATAGGCCTACTATTAAGTTTCTCAGTTACCATCCCGTTATTGCGCACATTTTTTGTTAAATGAATTAATAATGGCTGACTGCAAATAACACGTTTACAAGAGCATTTGTAACCGACAACTCTCTTTGTGTGATGTTATCCACACCACTAGGTGTCAGTGTACAACTATGTAAAAAGATTCGTTTTCAGCGTTAATAAAACTATAAAATAGGTAGAAAATTTGATTTATTGTTGCTTTCCGGCCGTAGCTGTATCTCTTCTAGCCACAGCCAATTTTGATCCACCTTGTTTTTCTCGTGGGCGCGGCCATTTGTAAATTTTATGTGCCAGGCTTCCAGTGTCATTATTCGCTTCCAGCTATTTTTAGCTGTACAAAAAAGCTCGTTTTGCTGCTTGATATTGCAAACACCATATTGTTTTTATGTATTGTTAATTATGAACACGGTGGTTTGTAGTGCAAACAGTTTTTAACAACACTTGACTTTGTTAATCTTCTCGTTATTTCACTACAGCGGCTAATAAACCGGAAGTCTTGCACATTCACAAAAAAAAGTGGGGATACTCTTTAGCTGTTAAAGCTGTCTTAGAAAGAATTCACACGTAAACACAAATAAAAATACGCCAAAAATACACTGAAATCTTTATTGCTACACAATATCAGTGCCTGAAACAGTTACTTGATGAAGTCATGGGCTTTTATGTGAGGCTAAAGTGTCTAAACATTGTTCTAATATATATTTTTTTTTTAAAAAGTGATTACTCAACTGTTACTAACTTTTTTACTCAAAAAGTGTTTTTTTTTTAAACACTGCTTTACATATCCTACAAAAATGGCGACCAGGCATTGTGTTTTATACAGAGTGGCATTTCAGGTAGACTTTTTTATTTAAATATATTATTTTTTAAATAACCATTTTGTCTGAGACTTTAGAACAGTAAATACTACACCTTATTGAAAATTTCAAACGCATACAAGGCTTTCTCCATACAGATAAATTACCATATTTCTGTTCACTTGGTTAACAGACACAAGTGGACACAATGGAAGATGTTGATGAGAGGAGAAGAAAGCTGTGTTCAATGAATAATCCTGTGATACTAATTCACCCCTGGACGAATCTGTGTTAGAATTACCCGATTGTGTATTCACTATTTACGGCTCTAGAGCACTTAACTTTATTACTGCATCCCTGATTCTTGCAAAACACAATCATATACATTACAAACATTACAGTGAAAACGTGTCTGTGGCATTAAATTTGCATGACACACGTGTGTTCACGGTGTACCATCACATGAGGTGTTCTTGCATTAAAGTCACTTCTAACATCACTTCTATTTACTCAACAAGACTGTATAATGTTCCCTAAATTGACCACCAACAGTCATCATAAATACAGCTTCTCATTTTTACATTGTTTAGACTGCAGGTACAGTACATAACCTCACATAATGTACCCTGCATTCCCTAAGAAAAGGGATTTGAATGCCCTGAAAAGTGCTATTATGAACAAATGTTTTTATCAGGAAGCAAACCGCACTACTGGCACCGATGCTTGGTTGGCAGCAAGCAAAAATTGAGGCCACGTAGTGCATTTTTCTGTAGTGCTGCTACAATTTCATAACTATAAAACAGTGATTGGATAGTGACAGACAAAGTCTCAACAAAAGAGGACATGTTAAAAAGTCAACAAATGTACAGCTATTCCCTTCTGAAGAGTGTTTAAAACACCCTACGGCAACAACGATAGAGACACAGATGTGTTTGACTTCATAATGAAATCTTTTGAGGTGCAGTCCATACGTAAAATTCCCAGTGCCAATAAGAAGTCACTACAGAAAAAAAAAATTGATATGGCTTTCGGAATGTCCCATTACAAATGGGAAAAGTTTAACTGCATGCCACAATGAGGGTGATGCACAAAATGGCACCTTTAATGGTGAACGTCTTTTTGTGTTTCATGGGGGGCTGTTTTTTCTTTTCGACCAAAATCCACAAAGCCTCTGGCAACCACTTTGTACAGGCCCAGGCTTCTGAGTTTTTCCACAAGATTGATGCTGAAAATGCTTCCCTGCCATTCCTTTTCTCTTTTTTTTTGTTCACTTCCATCAGAGCCCCGCAGTGTTTCCTCTGAATATGCGGTGGCTCTGTGAATGAGAGGGGAGTTGGGATGAATTGCAGCTGAGATGCCGTGCTCTGATACAAGCTGTAGCAGACCGAGGGAGGAGGTCTGGTGGAGGTGTGATGTGGACCCAGAGATGCACTGGAGGCCTGATGAAGTCCTCACGTGCTCACAGCTCCCACAAGAGGATGCACTGCGGGGCCGAAGGCTAGGGAGAGAACAAGGAAGATGAGTGTCAGATACTTTAGTCAGCCAAACCACGCCAGAAATAAACAAACAAGAACACAGGTGTTAGTGAAAGCTTTTTTGGTTAGAAACACACAGCATATAGTGTATGGTCATGCTGATGAATGAAAGAATGTAATGATGAGACGTCCACAAGATGGTTAACAGCATTTATAGAGAAAGACTTCAATGTAACATGCACAGTCTAGTGTTAGCGAGTCATTCTCAAAATATGACATTTCAGTCATTTTTTACGTTTACATTTTATAGATTCAAATTTGTATCATTTTTTTATAGACAATTTTTCAATGGTGTTCCAATCCATGTTTCAATCATATAAAATAAAATGGTCCAGATTAGTAATGTGAAGATGTTAATGAGTACTTAACACCAACTTTCATGAGACTGAAACTGAATTCATAACCAGCATTTTTGAGAATGATCTTCCTACATTAAATTCCCCCAATAAAACATAACCTTAGCAGAAAAGCGCTATTTTAAAACAGATTTTCAATGCATGAGACATGCAGCTTTCTCACCTAAACCTAAATCTGTGCAGGAGAGATGACAGAATTAGTAACAAATATCCTGATGTTGTTATGCTATGATGTTTGTTCATGAATGAAACCTAAGGTTAGAGAGAAAGAAAGTTAGTGGATGGAGTTCGCAATTTGACGGATCGTCCTAATAAAGGGTTCAAAGAGACCATGTCTTACTTTATGGAGGACGGTATTATAACTGTACAAAGAGCCGGTTCCAGCGCTTCCTGTTACAGATGGAAGGAGGGAAAATGAGCAAGGAAATACTAAATATTACGATAAAGGTTGGTTGTGAACAGATACAGACATTTCTGATATTCCGCCAAGTGCCTAGACGTGTTAAATCGACAATGTCTGAACTGCACAACTAGAATTCAGTTGTATGCCCCTAAAATTCAAGACATGAAGGGAAAAATTCCCCTGTATTGGTTTTTGTCTTACATTTATATCCTATGATAGTTAAGCAATATCACGTGAACAAGAGTGCTGCTTGTTTTCCAAATACCTGCACAATTGCAAATGTGATATTGATTTTATACAACAGTTCAATAAACAAGAAGTTAATATTGTGTTACATTTTAAACAGTATTATCTGTTTTTGTAAAGTTTTGCCAACGAAATTAGTTCCATTAAGCCACAGCAGAACTGTCGTGCGATTCTGAGCAACACAGCAGTGTTTCGTTATTGAACGAATCAACGTTTTTGAATGAATGACTCACTCATTAAGACCAGTGTTGCCAACTTCTTTCAATGGAAAGTACCTAAAGCCATCTTGAAAAGTCACTAAATGTCATACGCTAATTAGCATATTCACAACGTCATTGCGTCGTATTGCTTTTAAAAAAAATGTTTTGCCTCTCTGCGCTCACATACTGAGCCAAATTCTCAATAAAACTGTTTTCATTTATATATTTTACTGTTTCGGTTGTCAGACAATGGGATAATTATGAAATACTGACTCAAATGCAGCCAATTAAGACACTCCTTTCCAAGATGTTAATCTGCACTAAAATCCTGATTTATAATTGAGGCGTCGTCTGATGGAATCAAATACACAAGATAAAGACAATGCCTGTGCTGTAATTTCGGCTATATTTGCATGTAAAATTAGAGTTAGAAGCAAGAGAATATCTATTTTAACTGAAAGCGCTGCTCCTCTCAGCCGCTCACTATGAGAGAGGTGTGTGCGCGCTCAAAGTTTGTGCGGCAGTACTGACGAGTCTCAGAAACTAAATAAAGTTTGTCCAAGAAGTCGCTACATTTATCGCTAGGCACTTTTTTGGAAAACAAGTCACTAAATCTAGCGACAAAGTCACTAAGTTGGCAACACTGATTAAGACATTGACTTGCTGCCACCTACTGGTGTTTTTAGTTAGTAAATGTGCCATATGTAGAATTTTAAACCTACAAATAAGTGTATTTTATAGTAGTAGTAACTATAAGTGATTATCGTAATGGGCTAATCAAAGTATAATGCAATTAATCTGTGCTTTTGTTTCTTTTCATTTTTAGCTTAGTGAGTTTAACTTCAGCTTTAAACAATTTCTGTTTTTAGATTGTAATGTTAGAATTTAATATGATTTTAGCCCATTTTTCCACATAATACATAGCATACCCTACATAGTTATAGAGCTGTCGTGATTCGTCGATTTTAGTCGACTAGTCGATTTTGAAAAATCATCACTTCATTTTGCTCTCGTCAACTAACGGCAAAATACCGGAAGTGGTGCATTTCACGGACGAGAATCCATAAAACACATTATTAGACTATTTTCCAAGGCTGCATGATATTAAACCCATTTAAAAATCATAATAAAGTATAATTGTGCATTCCCAAAGCTATGATTTAATTAAATAATTATATGCGATGCAGTTCTAACACAGTATGTGTGCTTTAATTATTTACATGCGTGTAGGTTAAGTACGTGCGTCACACAGCGGCTCCGTTCACAGTAGCTCCACAGAAACTTATTTACATGTGTGGAGCTCTTAAACTCCATCTCTGCATGTTGTTGTGAGTTTGGGTTTATTATAACGTTCATCTGGGAACGCAACGTGGGCCATTTCATCAGATTTGTAAGGTAAATCATTTATAAATCTACACAAACACAGGAGAATACATCGCGATTTCAAAATAAAAGCTCAAACCCTCACTCTGAGTTTACATGTTTTGATGTCCACATATTCATTTAATTACAGCGGCTATAGCATTTCTGTCCTAAAGAAATGGCCAAATATTAAAGATTAAGTGGACATTTGAATTAAATGGTGCTTGTTCAATATTAAACAAGGATTAGATCGCAGTAATGTGAAAAAATAATCATCAGGCGCCCCAGCAGGCCTTTGTTGTTATGCGTCATGTACATTAGCTCTATTGTTTATAATACATTATGTATTTTAACAGTTTTGTTCAATAAAACATATGATTTCTTGCTTTTGATACTTTATTTGAACTAATTATTATTGCATCATTGCTATTATATATGTATTTTAAGTCATTTTAAAAGCTATTGTTCACTTACATCTATTTTTATTACCACAAAAAAGATATTATAATTATAGGGCCCTATGAAATCCGTTTTATTTCCAAATTCAGTTTTTTCCATTTTAATTTTTCTATACTCTGTTTTAATGGTTAAATAAAATGTTATTAATCAAAAAGCCTGTCTAATTAATTGAGTTTTACAGTTTTATCTGTACCAAATTCTGTTTTCCATTTTTTTCTGGATTCCATTTTAATGGTTCCATTAATTATTTATTTTTATTTATTTTTTATTTTTCAGAAATACTGCACATTTACATTTTTCTCCTAAATAAATTCTGGTAAATAATATTTCTGGTAAATACTCCTTTATTTAAAATACTGATTATAATTGCATTATTAGACATGAAGGGAAAAATTCCCCTGTATTGGTTTTTGTCTTACATTTATATCCTATGATAGTTAAGCAATATCACGTGAACAAGAGTGCTGCTTGTTTTCCAAATACCTGCACAATTGCAAATGTGATATTGATTTTATACAACAGTTCAATAAACAAGAAGTTAATATTGTGTTACATTTTAAACAGTATTATCTGTTTTTGTAAAGTTTTGCCAACGAAATTAGTTCCATTAAGCCACAGCAGAACTGTCGTGCGATTCTGAGCAACACAGCAGTGTTTCGTTATTGAACGAATCAACGTTTTTGAATGAATGACTCACTCATTAAGACCAGTGTTGCCAACTTCTTTCAATGGAAAGTACCTAAAGCCATCTTGAAAAGTCACTAAATGTCATACGCTAATTAGCATATTCACAACGTCATTGCGTCGTATTGCTTTTAAAAAAAATGTTTTGCCTCTCTGCGCTCACATACTGAGCCAAATTCTCAATAAAACTGTTTTCATTTATATATTTTACTGTTTCGGTTGTCAGACAATGGGATAATTATGAAATACTGACTCAAATGCAGCCAATTAAGACACTCCTTTCCAAGATGTTAATCTGCACTAAAATCCTGATTTATAATTGAGGCGTCGTCTGATGGAATCAAATACACAAGATAAAGACAATGCCTGTGCTGTAATTTCGGCTATATTTGCATGTAAAATTAGAGTTAGAAGCAAGAGAATATCTATTTTAACTGAAAGCGCTGCTCCTCTCAGCCGCTCACTATGAGAGAGGTGTGTGCGCGCTCAAAGTTTGTGCGGCAGTACTGACGAGTCTCAGAAACTAAATAAAGTTTGTCCAAGAAGTCGCTACATTTATCGCTAGGCACTTTTTTGGAAAACAAGTCACTAAATCTAGCGACAAAGTCACTAAGTTGGCAACACTGATTAAGACATTGACTTGCTGCCACCTACTGGTGTTTTTAGTTAGTAAATGTGCCATATGTAGAATTTTAAACCTACAAATAAGTGTATTTTATAGTAGTAGTAACTATAAGTGATTATCGTAATGGGCTAATCAAAGTATAATGCAATTAATCTGTGCTTTTGTTTCTTTTCATTTTTAGCTTAGTGAGTTTAACTTCAGCTTTAAACAATTTCTGTTTTTAGATTGTAATGTTAGAATTTAATATGATTTTAGCCCATTTTTCCACATAATACATAGCATACCCTACATAGTTATAGAGCTGTCGTGATTCGTCGATTTTAGTCGACTAGTCGATTTTGAAAAATCATCACTTCATTTTGCTCTCGTCAACTAACGGCAAAATACCGGAAGTGGTGCATTTCACGGACGAGAATCCATAAAACACATTATTAGACTATTTTCCAAGGCTGCATGATATTAAACCCATTTAAAAATCATAATAAAGTATAATTGTGCATTCCCAAAGCTATGATTTAATTAAATAATTATATGCGATGCAGTTCTAACACAGTATGTGTGCTTTAATTATTTACATGCGTGTAGGTTAAGTACGTGCGTCACACAGCGGCTCCGTTCACAGTAGCTCCACAGAAACTTATTTACATGTGTGGAGCTCTTAAACTCCATCTCTGCATGTTGTTGTGAGTTTGGGTTTATTATAACGTTCATCTGGGAACGCAACGTGGGCCATTTCATCAGATTTGTAAGGTAAATCATTTATAAATCTACACAAACACAGGAGAATACATCGCGATTTCAAAATAAAAGCTCAAACCCTCACTCTGAGTTTACATGTTTTGATGTCCACATATTCATTTAATTACAGCGGCTATAGCATTTCTGTCCTAAAGAAATGGCCAAATATTAAAGATTAAGTGGACATTTGAATTAAATGGTGCTTGTTCAATATTAAACAAGGATTAGATCGCAGTAATGTGAAAAAATAATCATCAGGCGCCCCAGCAGGCCTTTGTTGTTATGCGTCATGTACATTAGCTCTATTGTTTATAATACATTATGTATTTTAACAGTTTTGTTCAATAAAACATATGATTTCTTGCTTTTGATACTTTATTTGAACTAATTATTATTGCATCATTGCTATTATATATGTATTTTAAGTCATTTTAAAAGCTATTGTTCACTTACATCTATTTTTATTACCACAAAAAAGATATTATAATTATAGGGCCCTATGAAATCCGTTTTATTTCCAAATTCAGTTTTTTCCATTTTAATTTTTCTATACTCTGTTTTAATGGTTAAATAAAATGTTATTAATCAAAAAGCCTGTCTAATTAATTGAGTTTTACAGTTTTATCTGTACCAAATTCTGTTTTCCATTTTTTTCTGGATTCCATTTTAATGGTTCCATTAATTATTTATTTTTATTTATTTTTTATTTTTCAGAAATACTGCACATTTACATTTTTCTCCTAAATAAATTCTGGTAAATAATATTTCTGGTAAATACTCCTTTATTTAAAATACTGATTATAATTGCATTATTAGACTAGAACACGTGGATATGTTGTCTTTCTTACACTATAATACTGAACTTTGATTTCAGTGATCTGGACTGTGAGATGGACACTTGCTTCTTGCACTCTATGTTGCACTTTACTTTTGCTTTAAAAAAGGATTTCATAGAAATTTGGATTTAATTTGGTTTAAAAAAATATTCTTAAGTAAAATTTTTGTTTTTTTTGTGGGAAATTAATCGTTTAGATTAATCGATTAATCGATAAAAATTAAATAGTAAAAATAGTCGTTAGTGGCAGCCCTACATAGTTACATTAACTATATTTGTTTTCATAGCCTTTAATATAAACATTGTTTCATTGGACAACATTGGGCAGGATGGAATTTATGTATATAAAAATATATGCATTTTTAATCCAAATAGAAAAATGTAGAACATACCAAGATATATACTGTATAATCACAATTTGGCCAAAATACAGAGATATAATTTTTTGGCCTTATCGCCTAGCCCTAGTAAGAATTGTCTTGTTTTATGCACAAGCCTGATAAAAGAAAAAAACAACAGAATTCTGATGGATGATTGACAGTCCTACAATAAGCACTGTGTGGGCACCAGCGTGATCATGTCTTACCTGGTGGAGGAGGAGGAGAGGAGGACGGAGGGATGGAGGATCTGACAGCTAGTGGTTGGAGGTGTGGGTGAGGTCTGAGGGATGTTAGGTCCAGATGAAGGGACTGCGCTCATTTGAGGAAACACAAACGCATGCTAAAATTCAGCTATGCATGACAGGTACCTACAGCACTACACTGAAGGCAGGGTGGATTAAAACCATGATAATAGCAAGGAAGCAGAGCTGGGTAGTAACTGATTACATCAATCTGGATTATGTAATCAGATTCCAAAAATCAAGTACTCGTAATTAGAGTATATTACTTTTTCTAATGCTCAAAATCAGATTACAGTTACTTTTCATTAATTTTATTTAAGTTAGAGAAACCCTTGTTTAATGTAATGTTTAAAGCATTTTATGAGTTTGACATACAAAATGTCATATATTTTCTTTCTCTGTGCCCTTTTATTTCAATATGGTATGTTTGATGGTACATTTAAAAGAAGCTAAATAAAAAAGTACTCTTACAGAATACAATTTGTAAGTAATCTACCCAGCTCTGCTAGGAAGCATGGGAAAGATTATACAATTAGTATGTTAAGAATATCTATACTAATATCTAAAACCTTTTTGGATCTGAAGTGTTTGACCACTTCAAAAGTCAAACAAACCAAAGAATTAAGAAGGAAATGTGTTGCTGTAGGTGAATGGGCTCTTACCCACAGTGCCGTGCAGGAGGTTGGGGAATTTGGCCAGATCAGGCTCATCCTCCTCGAGGTCGTTGAGGCTGTAGACATGTTGGAAATCCACGTCCAGCTCTCTGAAGTCTTTGGTGAGGACACCCGGCCGTGGGTGCAGGATGCCCCCAAGATTGGGCTTGGCCAGCTGCTGCCATTGGTGCAGAGTCACTGAGCCTGTGGACAATGGCAAGATGAAGTCAGTCAGTAAAATTATCTTTTGTTATCATCTATTTAGACTAAAAAAAGTTTAATAAAGATTCTTAGTTTGCTTATCCACTCTTTCCTGCTGCGTCATATTTTATTACCGTTCTCTAAACTATAGCAAATAAACTGTGATAATGTGAGAAATGTTGAAGGTGTCCGAATAAATTTTGGTTTGACTAAGTATCAAATATGATACATCATTGTTATCTCTCATCTCATAATTGTACTGCAATGAATTATGTTTTGCCCCCACAATAAAAACTACAGAGCTTTGATCATAAAACTAAGCATGTCACTATCAGAAATGTTATTGGGAGATACAATGTGACAACTGATATTTATATGCATTTTATGTAAGTAGTCTGCTATACTGTTATAAAGATCTCATATGTAAAATACAAGCTATCAGAATTTCATTTAACTTCTTGACCATATAAATATCAGCAACTGCACCAAATTGTATATTTGTGCTCAGTTTGGGCCACTGAATAAAACTACATAAAAATTATACTAACTTTTTCATTTTTTTATAGTTTTTTTCTAACCATTATTTCATATATCTGGCTTTACAGGGATAATAGTTGAATTTTCTTTTCAAATGTAATTTTATTTGATTTTAATTTTATTATTTATTCATTATTTTATTTTAAATTGATATTTTGTGGTTTGAACAGCCATAATTGTAGAGTTGATCTAAACGTCCCTCTTTCATGACTTGTATTAAGCTACATGTGTGTATCTACTGACCCTCCAGTGGCTTGACTATCTGCAGTCGTTCAGGCAGGTACGAGCGGGAGGAGCCTGTGCCTGAGGAATGCGTGGAGGTGCCGGAGTAGTTGGTTCCTGTGGATGCGACGCTGCCGTTGGGCGTCAGGAAGCCGCTAGAGCCGCCTCCACTGCCGCTGCTTCCACTCTGCAGGGCGCGCAGTTTCCTTTCCCTCTCCACCTCGAAGAACGGCCGCTCTGACGTGTGGCTCTCCTGACGCTCTGAGAGAGACCGGAGCGCTTCCTCCAAGTCCTGCCCACCTGGCGTACCTGGCTGGCCCAAGCGCTTCGACTCCAGTAACCTATGCAGGAAATATGTTATTATTCATTATTAATCGATTCATTCTTAACAGTCAGTCATTTTTGTGAAAAGTTGAAAATAAATAGACACTGACCCATGATCCTGTGTGTGCGTCGGAGGGGAGTGCTTATCCTCCATGGTGACACTAATATTGTCTGATTCATAACTGGTCCGTGGTGTACTGATTCGACTAGAGCGTAATGATGTAGGGCTCGAACCTGGAACCTGCGGAGAGTTAATCTGGGAACGTAGCCGAGCCGCATGATTGGCCACTTTCACGGTCTCAAATACCCGCAAAGGATGATTCCTGCGCAGAAAATTCAAGACAATCATGTCATGTTGCAGTCCTGGGTTATATAGTACATTTACATTCACATTTATATACATTATATACAAAACATGTTAATTAGGCTTTGAAAAAACTGCAAAAAAAAAAAAAAAAGAAATCAGTAAATCAGTTGTTTCCCATGCAGTAAA
>CM041810.1:14131817-14144317 GCA_023376895.1 Aspiorhynchus laticeps | reverse complement strand
TCCTTGTCCAAGCTCTTGTTCTCTACAGACTGGACTATTGTAATGCTCTCTTGGCGGGCCTTCCCGCATGTACTATCAAGCCTCTGCAACTGATCCAGAATGCAGCAGCCAGAGTGGTCTTTAATGAGCCGAAAAAAGCTCACGTTATCCCTCTCTTCATCAGGTTACACTGGCTACCAATAGCCGCTCGTATCAAATTCAAGGTACTGATGTTTGCCTACAAGACCACAACTGGCACTGCACCAATATACCTAAACTTGCTAGTTCAAACTTATGCGCCCTCCAGAAGCTTGCGTTCTGCAAGTGAACGACGCCTTGTGGTGCCATCCCAAAGAGGTACCAAATCACTCTCACAGACCTTTTCCTGGACTGTGCCCAGCTGGTGGAATGACCTCCCGATCTCAATTCGAACAGCTGAGTCTTTAGCCATTTTCAAAAAACATCTAAAGACACATCTTTTTCGCCAGCACCTGACTAACTAATACTAACAGTTACCTATTCTATTTATATATAAAAAAAATAAATAAAAAAAAAATTCCTAGCTACGTGTACTGTGCTAGACTAACTGAGACTTGTCATGGCACTTGTATACTGTTGCTCTCTCGATGGTCAGATTGCTTCTATTGTTCTCCTCATTTGTACGTCGCTTTGGATAAAAGTGTCTGCTAAATGATTAAATGTAAATGTAAATGTTTGACTTTGCTAAAATAAGAGCTTGGCAGCGGTTCCCAGCTCTGAAAATGACAGCTTAGCTCCGCAGAGACTAGATTAATAAAGCTCTAAACTACACTAGACACTCAAATGCACTGCAAAAATGGCTAAACGCAAAAAATTAAACACAACCGACCATATTATCGTACACAGTCTATAAATCAAATAGGCTTATTAATTTTTTGAAAACCTTTTGTTGTTGACTGCGTGTCCAATGAAACTCTATAGTATTTTGAAAACCATCAAGAATATTATAAAAAGAAAATAAGAAACAAGCAAAAATACAAACCAAATTTAATTAAATACAGGATCGCTTGGAATGACAGTGTGTTTTGGCTGCCGAGAACATGAAACCACTGAAATTCAAGACATCCAGAAACTGAAACTGTCATTTCTGTTTACTTTCTAACACACTAAACGATTGTATTATTGATGTCCAGCATCAAATCTGAATCCTGAAGCAAAACCAGAGTGGTACACAACGATTAGTGTCAGCATGTGTCCTTTCATTCATTCCTGGCCAGTGACAGAGCCGCTGCTAAATCTGCTCACCTGTCCCAAAAGGAGTTCAGTTCTGCTGTGATTTACGTCACTGAGAGAATTAAGGACATTAAGGACAGTAAGACAGTAGACTGTACTACGTGAAACTGGACTGAGCTTTTGCAGGCAGGATAAAGTGACTGGACAGATTAAAGTGATTTAGCTCTTGTGGAGAGCTAAAAGACGGGCAATGAATCCAGTATCCTTCAATGGACCAAGCAGGAAAGGAAAGATTTAAAAAAAAAAAAAAAATTTTTTGATTATAATACAGACTAGATAAAGAAATTTGAAACTAGAAAATTTGTTGAAGCAAACAAATGACCTTGACGCATATACATATACATTATATATATATAAAAACACACACACATATACATATACATAATATACATAATATATATATATATATATATATATATATATATATATATATATATATATATATATATATATTATATATATATATATATATATATATATATATATATATATATACACATTTCATGTTAAAATTATATTTCATGTTTTTATATATATATATATATATATATATATATTATACATTTAATATATTTATAATTAAAAATATTTGTATACACACATACATACATATATATATATACACATACATATATATATACACACATCTATACTCCATATTTTAGACATACACTTCAACAAGGTCAAAACCATCATTCCATCATTATGACAAAAAACTAATGATGCAAGTACAAAGAGACTGTAACCACATGTTGGAGGTGAAACAGTACCAACAACCTCTTCAGCAGATGATAATGAGGATTTATTGACATGCTGTTCATGCCCAATACCCTCTTCAGCAAATAAAGACCTTCACGATTGACTTCACACTTTCTCTCCTCCTGCCTCACAGCATGCGTCTCTTTCTCTATGAATAACTCCTCTCTCTCACACCGTTAGTCTGCTTATCTTTCTCTGTTACCTTGCACCAGCTCCCTGCACAGTCCCTCAGTGTCTGGTTCATCTTCATCCTCTGGTTCTTCATCGTCTTCATCATGGCTGGTGCTGCTGTCTCTTTCGCTCTCATCCATTCCCGAACTGCTCCACACCTCCATTTCTGAACTCATGCTGTGCTATGTGTGTCTGCCCTGCAATGCGGTCTGTCTCGCGTCTCTCTCTTTCTCCACAGACTGTGCCAGGCTGATTTATGACACAACCTGTCTGTCTGCTGCCAGTCACCTCTGCTGTCCCCTAGGCTTTCTGCTCACTAATGCTGCTGTAAGCTCCCAGACTGCACATGCTGATGCTGTTACTGAGTCTTCTAAGAGTGTGTGTCACTGCAGCTCAAGCCTTATGGTAGCTCAGACTCACCTGGCTGCTCTGAGCCACAGGAGGAGATCAACTCTGAGAGGAGGAGAGGGGACGACGGCTGAGGGAAATTTAGGGGGATAAATGAAAGACCAGGGGATTTGTGTGTGCTACTGTAGTCATTTGGGGTTTTAGATCAAGTCTATCTATGAGTCAGTTTTGCTGATTTGATTTGAAACAGCTTGGGTTATTGTGCAGATGGAACACCCCCCTATTCAAACACAATATGGTACCTTCCTGATTAATGTCATAATACTGCTGCAGCACAACAGACAGACACTTCCACAATCACAGGACCACATCAGTGTTGTTATTGTTAACTCAAACAAAAATGAAGATGAAGCTGCAATAAAATCAAATAACTAACTGAAATAAGTTTAAGTTGAATTACTAAAATGACTAAAACTGAAATTAAAGCTATATAGAATTTTTTTGTAGGAAAAAATTGAGAAAAACATATGAAAAGCTAAAATTAAAATAAAAACTGAAAATATATTATAAAATATAAAAACTTTAAATATTACTATATAAATATCAGTGTTGTCAGTATCAGTATGTACTATTAATATTGTTTTTGGTAATTGTAATAAAGCTGAAATAAAATAAAATATACATTTTAGAATAAAACCTTCAACGACAATTATTTGGTAACTAACTGAAATAAGATTACGTTAAAGAACTAAAATATTCAAACTGAAATAAAAATAAATATGGAAATAGTAAAAAAAAACTAATACAAAGGACATGATAAACTAAAATTAAAACAAATGTATATAAAGTATAATGTATATATACTTTTATATAATAAAAAAATAAACTTAAAAAAAAAAATTAAACATTAATAAATGCTATAATAGTAAATAAATAGATATAACTGCATATATATAAAGGAGGAGGGTACACCAATACTAGTCTACAACTATCTGAACCTGAGTCTGCTTAAATTAACATGCTTGGTTTAGCAAAATATGGTTTTAGTGACATTTTTCTGAATATAAGATAATGTTAGGATCGTGTTTTGTCTGAATTAACCTATTCATAAACAATAAAAAGCCCCTGGAGCTTAGCTTTCATCGTTAGAGAGAACCGTCAATTCCTGGAGTGAGGGGCGTTGGGGTAGAGTGGACCCCGCCAGGGCGATCTGTCTCTGGGCCTGGCATCGCTCGAAAAAGCCCCTGGAGCTTAGCTGTCATCGTTAGAGAGAACCGTCAATTCCTGGAGTGAGGGGCGTTGGGGTAGAGTGGACCCCGCCAGGGCGATCTGTCTCTGGGCCTGGCATCGCTCGAAAAAGCCCCTGGAGCTTAGATTTCATGGTCGCCGAGAACCGGAGTAAGGGGCCGTGGGGTAGTGCCCACCCCGCCAGAGAGACGTGTCTCTGGGCATGGCATCGCTCGAAAAAGCCCCTGGAGCTTAGATTTCATGGTCGCCGAGAACCGGAGTAAGGGGCATTTGAGGACATTTGAGGGAATATGTTAGACTGTATGTAGATTGTGTATAAAATTAAAACATAGCATTTTTTTAAATGGACAGTACATGTGTTGAAAGCACATTTTATTTTTAATAGCACTGTAGATCATTTAACTTTTCTTTATTAATTGGATAAATCAACATTTGCCACCTAAATGAAGATAATTTAAAACTATTTATTTTATGAGTAAATAGACATTTAAAAAGTGGCTTTAGAAGTCAATATATTGTTTGTTTCATTATAAAATAATTGCACATAATCTGATGACTGACCTACAGTCCAAAAGCAATCTATTTTGCATTCAAGTTAATCTGTGCGCCCTCAAAATCATGCATGGGTCGATACACGGTATCGAATACAAAGCCACATTAGTCTTTCTTTTTCAGACATGTAAAAGAATTTGGGCCACAATTGCTTTCTGCAAAGATTCTGAAGGGGTCTATCAAATATTGAACTAAATTTTTAATTTTAAATTGCAGGTCATGTCACCACACGATGTGGCACGATGTGCTCAAATCTGACCTACAAAACACTGGGACTTCTTCCAATGAGAGCTCAAAAAGGCTAGGCAGAGTGAGAAACAAGAAGGACAAAAAAATAATACAAATTAAATCGCTGATGGAGTACATACTAGAAGTGTACCTGTTGAGATATTTAGGCAAGAAATAACAGCTGTGTTTGGGCTACAGCCCACGTAAAGAGATCAGTGCAGGTATGAGAACATGCTTCCACATGCCAAGCGGATTAGAACTAAATTAGCACCACCGTAAGTCAATCAGAGCAGTCACATGGCGATCTGTTTCCTTCTTTCCATCACTTCAAAACTGCAAAATAAACACTGCCGTTCAAATGTTTGGGGGTCAGTCAAATTTTTTCAATATGTTTTTGAAAGAAGTCTCACCGAGGCTACATTTATCTGATCAAAAATCTCACTAATATTGTGAAATATTATTACAATTTTTAAAAATCTATTTTCTATTTGATATCTTTTTAATGGTAATATATTAATGTGATGAATTTTCAGCATCACTACTCCAGTCTTCAGAAATGACTCTAATATGCTGATTTGCTGCTCACAAAACATTTATTATTATCAATGTCGAAAACAGATTTTTGTGGATACTGTGATGATTACTTTTTCAGGATCCTAAAGTTTAAAAGAACAGCATTTTCATACTTTGTAACATTATAAATGTCTTGACTGTAACTTTTGATCCGTTTAATGCATCCTTGCCAAATGAAAGTATTCATTTCTATATAAAGTATCAATTTTATTAATAAAAAAAATTACTGACTCTTTGAACGGTAGTGTATATCTACTGTAAGTTACTGCCTTTATTTAGTCCTGCAGGTTTTTGTGGTCAATCATTGATAGTTTTATGATGCCACAAAATCACAGCCATGAAACAAACTTTAATGACTGTTTTTTTCAATCCTGTTAAAGGTATGGTAAGCGATTTCTGAGAGGCTAGCAATAGCAAGCTAGATTTGAACAGCATAAGATCCCACCCTCTCTGCATAATCATTCTCCAAATCCACACCTCCTCCAAAACACATGAACACGCACCACCGTAAAAAAAAAAAAAAAAAGTTGAGCAAACTTAAAAATTTAAGGCAACCAGCTTCAGCAGATTTTTGAGTTCTCTCAACTTATTTTTTTAGGAGATTTTTGAGTTCTCTCAACTTTTTGTTGTATAAACTTAAAACAACAAGTTGAGAAAACTCAAAAATCTGCTCAACTCAAGTTTGCGCAACTTTTCTTTTTTTAAAAAAGTGAGAGACAGACCAGAGGCTAACCAGCAACACTGAATGCAATGCTTCCAATATCTAAACGTCAGATTACCTCATGTCTCATTCACCGGTGAGGAAACATTACAGTACAAAGCGCATAATATTGCAATAATATTGATAATGTTGCCTTCCATTCTCGCTCGGTCTACATATCATGTCTGCGCGAAAAGATGTGCAAATACATACAATGACAGGCAGGTAGGACAGCCTATCCTAGCCCTCCGACAGAGCGATATGATTTGACGAACATTTTATGGTCCTGCGCCTGCCTATACACCTACACCTATAAATACATTTAGACCACTTAACTGAGTGATTGCTATTGGGTTGTGAAGAGACTTTCAACCAGCATAACAAAAAATGTTTTTGAACCAAATCACCTTTAAATCTCAAGAAACACCTATTAGAGAATCCATAAGCACACTCCCAAACTGCAGTGACCTAAGTTTAGCCATTCTGAGCAACAGATAGATACTGCAGTGCTGGTGTAAACGTCAGAGCGGCTGACTGTCTGCCAGGCCATAGAGAGAAGCCACTGAGAACAGCAGAACGTCTCATTATCCTTAAGCAGCGAGGAGCTAATCCTCTTGATGGCATTTACATCTGTGCTCCATGAGGAAGGGAAGTGGCTGGGATTACAGCATTGCTCTCTGGCAGGGTCAACAGTGGCACGCGAGCCTGTACTGCCACTTATTCATATAGACTTTTATTTGACATGATACATGTTGCTTCCTAAATTAAATAACCAGCTTTAAAAGAGTGATGCAGGTCAACTCAAACGTTCAGGGAAAATCTTTTTAAATAAAGACTGAAAGAGTTGTCAGAAGGTTATGGTGGTGACATTAAAATCATGCGACCATGGTTTGTTTATAACTTATGTTTAGGTTTTTACTTCTGGCGATTGTATCTAGAATTCAAAGTTCATAAAAGTTGCATTCATTTGTGAAGCAGTGTTATTGTCAGTATCTATACTAGTTTTTGTTGAATTAGATTTTATTTTTGATAGTTTTTTGCTTTTATGTTAATTGTAGTTAAATGTTCAGTCATTTTAGTTTTTGTTGTTTTTAAATCTATCCGTTCATTTTAGTTTTAGTTGTTTTAGTACATCAAGTTAAACTACATGAAAATAAGAAACACTGCCTTGGAAACTAGCTGAAATGAAATAAAATTAATAGTATGTAAAATAATAAAATATTTTTAGATTTATTTTACTTCAGTTAACATTTAAGAGGAATTATTCCGATAAGCTAAGGATCCAATTCTCTTCCAGTGACTCAGCATCAGTGTGGAAAGGCCTGAAAGAGATAACCAACTACAAGACACCATCCCCCAGCACTGTGGAGAATCAACAACAGGCAGACAATCTGAATGAGTTCTATTGCAGATTTGAAAAAACACCCCACACCTGCTCTGGACACCTCTCCACACAACCATTAACACCTCCAGCAACCCCCCTCTCCCCCACACCTGCAATTCAGATAAGCGAAAACGAGGTGCGCCAGGTCTAGGCACTAGGCCCAGACGGTGCACACCAGCCTGTCTGAAATCCTGTGCTGACCTGCTGGCCCCCAGCTTCACAAAGATCTTCAACAGATCACTGGAACTGTGCAAAGTCCCTTCATGCTTCAAACGCTCCACCATCATCCCCAATCCCCATCCCAAAAAAATCCAAAATTACAGGACTAAATGACTACAGGCCTGTGGCTCTAACGTCTGTGGTCATGAAGTCTTTTGAAAAACTGGTGCTGGCCCACCTGAAGGACATCACTGGACCCTTGCTGGATCCTCTTCAGTTTGCCTACAGAGCAAACAGGTCTGTGGACGATGCAGTCAACATGGGACTGCATTATGTTCTACAACATCTAGACAGACCAGGGGCTTATGTGAGGATCCTGTTTGTGGACTTCAGCTCGGCCTTTAACACTATCATTCCAAACCGCCTCCTGCCCAAACTAACTCAGCTCTCCGTGCCCACCTCCGTCTGTCAGTGGATCAACAGCTTCCTGACAGACAGGCAGCAGCTAGTGAGGCTGGGAAAATTCTCATCCAGCACCCGTACCATCAGCACTGGAGCTCCAATGGTTGGATTTGACAGAAATGGCAAAGCAGTATTTAGTACAATAGAACAGTGTGGACTCACAGAAGTACTTGAGTGTCTCCTCGATCTGCTCCTGTGTAAGTTCAAGAGCGGCCTCTGGTGGCAGCAGAGGTGTATGCAGCCAGTCGTCATGCTCATACCCAAACATATGGTCCGCCCGCAGAGTGTATTTGGGCAATTCTTCTGTAAGCAAGCTGACGATCTCCACCTCTGGCAGATCCACACTGGAGCACAGGTCTGTGTGTGATAAACAGAAAGAGAACCATTCACTGTCCATTCACCATTCACATGATCTGAAAGTATCTAATTATCAAGTTGCATCATTTAGAAGCTCACATTCATTGATGTAATAAAAAATACACATATAATGTCTCTGTGGCCTGACTGAGAAATTAAAATCTCACAGTGTGAACATTAATTCAGCAGCAGCTCCAATATGATATGTCTTTCGAGTTAAAAAGCCAGATTTATAGTCAGTCAGTTAGTTATTAATTAAAATGGTTAGTTTTAAATTACTGGTAGTTGCGAAAGAATGATTTAAAAATCATATTTGAGAGTTGAATGCTATTAATAAATCTACAGCACACACTCTGAGCTTTTAGGATGGAGTATAATTAGAAAGCAGCACACATATAGGTACTTCCTTAGATAACATGGTTTGTTCCAGCTTTCCTGCCTTTGTCTGCTCTCTGTTCTGTTGTGAAGGTAACACAACAAACTCATATCAATGAACTGCAGGTGGTAAAGAACAAATGTTGAAGGCTACATGTGAACAATGTAGTATTACCCTCACTTAGCAAATTTAGGCAGTTTAAAATACAAAAAAGCTACAACCCCAATTCCAGAGAAGTTGGGACATTTTGTAAAATGCAATAAAATCAAGAATCTGTGATTTGTTCATTCTCTTCAACTTTTATTTAATTGACAAAAGTACAAAGAAAAGATTTCCAAAGTTTTCACTGACCCACGTAAATGTATTTTGTAAATATGAACAAATTTTCATTTTGATGGCTGCAACACACTCCAAAAAAGTTGGGACAAAGGCATGTTTAACACTGTGTCACATCAACGGTCCTTTTAATTACAATGTTTAATTGTTTAGGAATTGAGGATAATAGTTGTTAAAGTTCTGTAAGCATAATTTTTGTCCAATCTCGCTTGATCCAAGACTTCAGATGCTCAGCAGTCTGTGATTGTTTTTGTCTGATTCTCCTTTTCATGATGAGCCATACATTTTCAATAGGAGACAGATCTGCTGGCCAGTCTAACACATTCACTCTGTCTACGAAACCACGCCGTTGTAGCACATGCAGAATGAGAGCTGGCATTATCTTGATATAATAACCATGGACTTCCCATGAAAGACATCATCTTGATGGCAATCTGTACAATCTGTAAGAATTACAGAACCTCAGACACTTTGAACTTCTGAGATGGACAACACACACACAGTGTATTAACATACAGATATGTTTCCACGTCCCACTGAGAGAAAATGCTGGAAAACGCCTCTCTCACATATGCTTTAGTTCCTTTTCATCCCCTTCCTTCCCCTCACCATCCTTCCCTTCACTCAACTCACTCAGAATGGTCAATAGTAGAATATAATGTTCTACATGAATGCAAGTGATATTTACAGTCATGTTTGGTATCATTTGAATTGTCTCAGGGTGTCTGGTACAATGATCTCATTCTTACAAGAAGTAAACTAAAAGGTAATACAGATCCTAAGAGTTTAAAGATATTTTGCATACTGTAGAGCAGGGGTCACCAGACACGGTCCTGGAGGGCCGGTGTCCTGCAGAGTTTAGCTCCAACCCTAATCAAACACACCTGAAGCAGCTAATCAAGGTCTCACTAGGTATACTTAAAAAACTTCCAGGGAGGTGTGTTGAGGCAAGTTGGAGCTAAACTCTGCAGGACACCGGCCCTCCAGGATCAAGTTTGATGACCCCTGCTGTAGAGGGTGGGTCAGTTCCCAGTGCTTTTCATGCAAAATTACCTTTTGTCCCAAAAGATGTTAACTCGATCAATACAAATTCCAATTGTTAGTTCCTGTCTCCATTTTGGGGGATGTTGGTCTTGGGCTGAGTACTTAAGGAAATCTTGCAAGAAGATCAGGGCCTTCTGTAGCTGGAATGAGCCCACTTGTGTGGAATGTGAACACACTTCATACTATGTATTTTTCTAAGGTCAGGTATGCATTTTTACTCTTAGATTTATCTTTGAGAATTTGATGTTTTGTATTGATATGATTTGATATCTTTGAATTGGCTATGTAATTGACATAATACATATTTACCTGACTGATAATCAATTGTTACATTTGATTTTATTCTGACTTACTCTGAAATTAAGTGAAGACGTGTGTTTCCGTAAATCTGCATCCAGAGTTAAGTGCATACTAGATCTCAGGTTAGCTGGAGCATAGAGCACATCAGGTGAGATTCTAGATTTCTGACTAACTGCTTGACTTTAGTTAAGTTGTACTCAGTTGCGTTAACTATGGGGGGCTAGTTATAATACTGGTCATAACCGCTGGTTACTGTCTCAGTTTTAATTAAGTTGTACGTAGTTATACTATATCGGGGGCTAGGTATATGATACTAGCATAACCGCTGATTATTGTCTCAGCTTTAATTAAGTTGTACATGGGGCAGTCGTGGCCTAATGGATAGCGAGTCGGACTTGTAAGCGGAAGGTTGTGGGTTCGAATCTCAGGTCCAGCAGGGATTGTTGGTGGGGGGAGTGAATAATCAGCACTCTCTCCTCCTTCAATACCATGATTGAGGTGTCCTTGAGCAAGGCGCCGAACCCCCAACTGCTCCCCGGGTGCTGTAACATGGCTGCCCACTGCTCCGGGTGTGTGTTCACTTAGGATGGGTTAAATGCAGAAAATACATTTCACTACTGGTTATATACTCTCTATGTAATTGTGTATGTGACAAATAAAAATAATCTTAACGTAGTTATTTTAACTATCGGGGGCTAGGTGAAAATACTAATGAGATATTAACATATTTCATAGTACTAGCATAACCGCTGATTATTGTCTCAGCTTTAATTAAGTTGTACGTAGTTATATAACTATCGGGGGCTAGACAAATAGTACTAGCATAACCGCTGATTATTGTTTGAGCTTTAACTAAGTTGTACATAGGTAACTGTAGGGGGCTAAATAGAACTACTATTTAAAGAATGGTAAGCATGGGCGACCTATTAAATAGTATTAGCCATAACCTCTGGCTAATGATGGCGAGTTTGTGATTATGGGGTACATCGGACGGCGTGATACACCCTGAGCGACATAGATTCCTAATGAGCGAGTAATTATAAAGTAAGAGTTAAATAGAATAATCAAATGTCAGAATAATAATAATAATTAGAAATGAACAAACAACCAATTTGCATTTCAACCTAATTTCGAGGTCATAATCAAATGGCGTCATATTTAATTATAAAATGGAGTTAGATTTGAATTTAACCTAAATTTAATAACTTTGCGCGCTGAAAAGACCGAACACGCACACTGTTAGAAATCGCTGTAGATTTAGCAGCACAGTACTGTAAAAACCTACAGTACAATACCACATTTATACAATACAGTAAAATACTGTAATTTCTATTGCATTCTGGGTAATTTTGACTTGGCGGGAATATTTGACAGTATATTTTAGTGTTGCTGTAACCTTGCTGTAGCCTGACTGTAATACACGGAGCAATAATACAGGACTGCAGTAAATAGCGCGCCACCTGACGTCACATCACAGACAACACAGCTGCTGCTGACCGGAGAGAGACGCAGAACGGAGGATTTATGCAAGTTCGGTAAGTTAATTTGATCATCATGTTTTTATTATAAAGTTTACATGGTTTTTAGTGTGGAATGAAACGCAAGTTTAGCCGCGAAGGTTATAATCTCCTCCCTAACAGCTGTAGTCTAAACTCAACTGGCATAAAGTTGGCTTGACGTTGGACGTTCGATATTCGCATATTTAGGGACCGTCTCTAAAGTTACATGCGATATTGGTATACACTTTTCTAACTTCAATAGCATTTGAGCAGAATGACTTACAGTCATAAAAACAACTGTAAACTGTTCATCTAGGTGTCAACTATAATGCACACCTTTTACATTTTTTATATTTATTAAAATCTACTGTAAATCATATGTAAAAAAAAAATATATTTTTCACTACCGAATGGGCTCAAACGCAAATTTAAAGCTCAATAGCATTTGAGGAGAATGACTTACAGTCATAATACAAACTGTAAACTGTTCATCTAGGTGTCAACTATAATGCACACCTTTTACATTTTTTATATTTATTAAAATCTACTGTAAATCATATGTAAAAAAAATTATATTTTTCACTACCGAATGGGCTCAAACGCAAATTTAAAGCTCAATAGCATTTGAGGAGAATGACTTACAGTCATAATACAAACTGTAAACTGTTCATCTAGGTGTAAACTATAATGCACACCTTTTATATTTTTGATATTTATAAAAATAAACTGTAGATCATATGTAAAAATTGCTAT